>VWZZ01005999.1:97613-140998 GCA_013399095.1 Psophia crepitans | reverse complement strand
TTTTTTCCTTTTTTTCTTTTTTTTTTTTCTTGCATCATTGCAGGGCGTAGGTGAATGCACAGCTACTTTATTCAGTGTATGGGGCAGAGAAGAGACTGGCAGTTGGGTTTTTCATTAGCCTGGGAGGGCAGCGGCCGTTGCCCGGAGCCCTGTCTGCCCTCCCCATCCCACGGATCCCGGCTGGAACGGCTCGAACTTAAACCTGGCAGGAGAACTTCTGTGACACGGCACTGGCCCTGGGAGACTGCAAAAAGGATCATTATTATTATTTTCATTTTTTTTCCTTCCACTTCTAAGCCAGTACCGCTGCCTCCTGGTAGAAGTAACCAGACCCAAGAGTAAGGAAAGGGCTGAAGCCACATAATGGTTTCCTCTTACGTTTCTACGTTAACTCCGCAAAGATTGCTTAATGCAACGCTTTGGAAACAGGAGCGGGAGCCCTGTCCTTCCCAAGGAATTGAGGGGGGGGGAAGAAATCTATTTTTATTCATGTGATTGATGCACAGATGAAGGAAACTTAACACACAATAACAGAAGTTGATCATTAATGTATCACATCCTAGTTTTCAGCGCTTCAGTAAGCAGGTGACTTCTGCAGGGCTTCTCCCCAGTCTTGGCTGCTATCGCTTTGTCGTTAACACTGGAACATCAATGATGCGTCTGTCCAAAATCAACATTACAAATTTTGTATCAAATTCTTTTTTTTTTTAGTTCATGTATAACTTCTTTTTCAATGTCTCTTGGTCCCAAGTTTATTGAATGATTCTATTTTATTTTTTTTCTTTTAAATTATCTGCTATTGCTCGTTGGGGTGTTCCCTGTTGTCCCCGTGTTTTGTGGGCTGGTTAGGAGATGGAGCTTGGGAAGGGTGTGCCACGGTGGGAAGGTTGTGGGTAACGGGGATGCCTCCGGGAATGATGCCCTCCATGGCCGCCGGTATTCCTCCCGGTGCGACACTGACCATCCCAGGTGGGTACCTGGGAGAGGGGACAGAGAGAGGCAGGGTTGTCACCTCGGTGCTCACCACAGACCGTGCCAGTGACCCAGCCGCTGGGCAGGGGCTACGGAGAAAAGGAGCAGCAGAGAGAGTCCCTTTTCTACCAGAGCCGGGTTGGGTTTTCCTTTTAAGTTCCAGGGGATAGCTCGGTGTGAACCCACCGCTGCTGGGGGGCAGAGCTGCTATTTCTCATTCGATGTGCGTGACCCCTCCTTCCCTCCCGCCCCGCTGGCGGCTCCTTCATCTTTCCGCTCAGGCAGAAGCGCCGACACTCGGGGCAGCAGCCGCTGACGCTGTCCCCCCACCGTCTTACCTCCGGAATTATTTGAAACCGGCTCTGGTGTAGGCAGAGGTTTGCAAACTCATCGCACCCACTTTGCAACCAGAACTTGGGTACGTGGGGTTTGGGGTTTTGGTTTTTAATCCCTGGGCAAGCTGTGACTAACAAAGAGCATTTGAGTCCCGGCAACGCTTGATGGGCCGGTAGAGCTTATGCTTTGAAAAGAGAGCAAACAAGTTTTATTTATACAGAGTATGTTCTCAGGCATGGGAAACCCCAACCGCTCCAGTTACAGAGGCGAGAGGAGGAGGATGATGATGATATAGACTCAATATTTGCCATGAATTACCAAGGTGTTTTAAATGAATAGAATAGAAACATTTAGGTTGGAAGAGACCTCAAGGATCATCCAGTCCAACCGTCCCCTCCCACCTATTACCCACTAAACCATGTCCCTAAGTACCACATCTAAGAAGTCAGATTGTTCTAAACCTTTATTGCCTTGTTTGCCCAAACTCGACACTTTTAACACTAAAAGCACATACTAGCGATGTGATACTGTGACCTGTAGTAACAATTTCCTAGTGCTGCACTGCAGGAGGAGAGACATAATTTTGCCAGCCGGGTACAAGTAAGCAGCAGGCAGCTGCTTGGGGCAGTGGGGAAAGCGGAGCAAACCCCCCCGGGTCGCGGAGTCAGTATTTCGTAGAGGATCTGAATTAACTGAAACCCTTATACCCAAAACTGAAGTTTTTTGCAGGAACCCCTACCACCCCAGCTTATTTTAAAAGCTGGTTGACCAGAAATCACTTGAGTGCTTTTCCCAAAAACCTGTGCTTGATGCCCCGAAGTCGAGGCAGACTCCTAGTAGCCTGTTAATAGATGGGCACAAATTAATTAACAGAAACCAAATGCCCTTGACAAAAGGAACAACATCAGACTAAGAGCAAGTACAGACGAGAGTAATTCCCCCTCCCCGGGAGGGAGTTTGGCCCTTTTGCAGCTCATTCACTGGCCGCCGGGGCGGCAGTCGCTGGTCAGGGCGCTCGGGAGCCCATCCGCTCCCCTCTGCCCGTGGGTGGTTTTCTGTGGAGCCCAGGGCAGCGTTCGCTGAGCGCAGAAGGGTGGTGGCTGTCGTCCCTGTGCCGCTGCTCTGCCCTTGTGCCACCGATTTCTACCTGCTCTTCTCTTTCTTTCCCTGGTCCTTCTTACGGTCAGGCCTGTCTTCTGCAGCTCCTCCCACAAAGCTCTGGAGGGGCCTTTGCTGGGCAGTTCCGTGTTGGCTATAAACATTCCCACACGACCGTGGTGAGGTGTACAGGTTGGACACATCGTGGGTAAGCACCCTCCGCCATGATACCGGGACTGTGTCGCCTTCTGTACCTTCTAACAGGTCACTGAAGCATCCAAAAGCCTTTGTCTTTTGAAAACCTGGGTAAGGACTCACCTTGCCTGCCCCCTCAACGCCACATGCGAGCAGGCTGCCCTAACCTCCTGTGTGTGGATACCCTGGAACACCTACACCTGCTCTGTGAGCTTTCCCTCTACAGAAGCTGAGCAGTATCTTCAGGCAGCCAGAGAGCAGAGCTGAAAGAGGGGGGTGGATCTGGTCCGTCTTCCTTTCGAAGAGCGGGGCGAGTTCTACGTATTCCAAGAAATGACACTGACTTTGAGAGAGGAGAGAAATGAGAATTTCTTGAGCTGTCCTCGGGGAAGACATGATGGGGCAACAAAGTCAAAACTCTGTGGAGGTCTGCTGAACGTGTGGGGTCTGAGGGCCTCAACCACAAGCGCCTCCCTGCTCCTGCCATCGCTTGGGGAAAGGTGGAGGGGGGAGCCGGAGGAGAACGAGGTGTTCCCTGCCTGGGAAGGGGGTGAGCCCACCCCAGCTCTAGGTGGCCCTGCCTTGGCAGGGGGGGTTGGACTAGATGATCTTTTGAGGTCCCTTCCAACCCTTGTGATTCTGTGATTCTGTAAACCCTGGAGCTTACAGGGGCAGCGGCACCGCGGCTCCCCAGGAGCTTAGCAAGGGTGAAGCACCCTGCAGGGGCAGGGGTAAGCCCGGAAGCCAAGGCTCATCCCCGGGTGCTGGCACTGCCCGCGTGCTCCGGAGCAGTTGGGAGCAGGGCTGAGCGCGATGCTGCCACCAGGTTTGGACGGTTCAGTCTCCACATCGTGCTGGTCAAAGTGAGCAATCGCTGCCTGCGGCCTGCAGGCAGTTGTGAGTGTGCAGGGCTGGGGCGCGTGCGTCGCTCGGGGCCTTGCCCTCTCCAGGGCGCTGCTGCCGCATGCACGCCTGCCCGCCGCTGCCCTGTACCGTGTGACCTGACGTGCCCCGCAGGGTTTTTTGGCATCTCAAGAGTATTTCTGGCAACGGTGATAAGCAGAAGGCTGCCCGTGCTCCAGCTGAGTCCTTGTGCCCAAAGTATCTCAACCTGCTTTGAGCCGTCCAAAGTGGAGCAGTAAGTAACCCTAATCTCAGGGATTTAGGTGGAAATGAGGCCACCTGACTGTGGGCCTATATTTGGAGCTTTTACCCTGGCTCTGACCCACGAGCTGGGCCAGGCTCACGGCCGCAGCAGTCAGAGCACGGGTAGAAGCTCAGAGCAATTGTTCCTTCGGGTTCGAAGGTGTCCCCTGCTTACTTACGGGTCTGGGGTTCCTGCTGCCGACAGAGAAGCCACACGAGTGATGGCTGGCCCACCAGAACGAAGGCTTTATAAACCCCTGGTTAGATCGCGCAGGGCTAGTAATCCCTGCGATGTGACTACTGGCCCCCCCACTTCACAGTCATCAACGGAGAAGTTGTTGCTTTGGCTTCCGTGCTCGCTGTCCCGCTGGCACCCCAACCCCGCCACCCCCTGTGGGGACCTGGCCGCCACGCCAGGCCTCTTCTCCAGCTCACCTGTACGTGGCACCATTGAGCTCTGGATGAATTGCCTGCTGATCTATTACTGACCACGGAGCCGTTGTGACAAAGAACTCCTTATTCACGCAGTTCCTTAGGCTTTCTGGGATGCGCCCTGGAGTTGGTAATAAAGGTAAGGATGTGTCAAGCAAGCACCAGCTTCATCACCCTCTAATATTAAGGTACAATTTTTCCATGTCACTGTATTTGTTGTTAGTATAAAGCGGGGTGTGGGGGGGAGCGCAGAAATCCCACAGCCCGTGTTTCAGGAGGACGTTTTGGCTGCCCTGAGGTGCAGGGCTGGAGACCAATTTCCTACCCGGCGTCTCAACTCTGCTTTCAGCAAAGCTGCTGCCGTGAGCCTGCTGATTTTGAAGAGGGGCCGTGCAGGTTAACAAGGTTGGGCAAGAAGGCCACTCATTTGCTGGAGTATGGTGCCCAGCACTTTGGAGCACGCTCAGCACCGTTACAAGGGTCAGCAATTATTGCTTCACCCTCTTCTTCCTGGTCATGGATGCTTTGCCACGCTACACAAGCGCCCCATTGATTTAAAAACCTCAAACAAACCAAAACCCACAGAAAACCCTCACCCAACCACAAACAGGCCCACACGACAGGAAAATACAGTTTAGTTTCTCAGCTCTTTTGCTGGGAATAAAAATCAGGGTTGGAGCCCTTTCCCAGTCTCCTGCTGAGCCGGGGCAGCGTGAGGCCCCATCGCCACGCGCAGTCTGGGCGCACACCAGCTAACCCCAGCTCTCCGCGGGGCTGGGTACCTGTGATCGCACGCCGGATTTCCGTAGCAGCAGCTTCTCTCATCTCTAGTGACGCCTGCTCGCTGTACCAAGCGGTGTGCGGAGTACAGATTAAATTAGGAGCGTCTTTCAATGGGCCTTGAGCGAAACTGGGAGCAGGGAGAAAGAAAAGAAAATTAATCGACGTTTAAGAAGAGAATCAAATATGTTATGAACAGCAGAAGGCGTGTGGCCTGCCCTCTCTGTGTGCAAGCTGCGGTCCCCAGCCCCGTGCCTGCGGTACCGGGGTGGGAAGGAGCCCACCAGCATCCTGCCAGCCCAAAATGGCCACGGACATGCTGGGAGGAAGCACGGCTCCAGTGCAGGGTGCAAACTGAAAAGGCTCCACACAGGGCTGAAACCCCGACCCACCACAGGAATAAACGCCTGGGGGGGTGTCCCTGCAGCAGCGTGGGGACGTGGGGCAGGCTGGGGGTCACCCCGCACAGGGTGGGAGGGGGTGGATGGGCATTCCTCCTTTGTAGGAGCACACTTTTTTTTTTTAAAATTGTTTCCAAAAACCCAAGCAAACTACTAGTCCTACCCTGCCCCCAGTCTGTGGTGAGAGAAGCCACACGCCCACTTAAACCGACCCCTTCCCAGCTAGCGGTCGCCTGGGGGCAGAAATGCCCAATGCTCAATGCGGTGAATCTGTTCTCATGGACTACCAGGAGCTTTGGGGAGTTTTTAGGGTGGGGTTTTTCTGTTTTTTTTTTTTGTTGTTGTTGTGTGTTTTTTTTTAAAACCAGCCCACACCCAAGGGATGCCGCAAGGTGCTGCAGCCTCTTCTCAAACCAGCAGGCCTGTCCCCCAGCGCCGCTGCTGTGTGACAAGGCGCGTGGGTGCTGCGCACCCCCCGGACATGCCGCTCCAGATGGCAACCCAAGAAAAAGCCGGAGTTTTACCTAAACGGTTCCGACTCGTGCACGTCAAGCGCAGCCCCTCGTATCCGTCCCTCCTTCAGGGCTTGAGTTAAGGCCTTCTCGTCCACCAGCCCCCCACGCGCCGTGTTCACCAGGAACGCTCCCTGCCTCATCTGGCAGCAGCCGGGGAGAGAGAGAAGGGAGTGAGCTGGGTGCAGTGACCCGGTCCTACCCCTGCCCCGACGCAGCAGCGGGTGCCCTGGGGTGCCTCCGGCCAGGACTGTACCCCACTTGTCATGCTGAGTGGCTGTCCCCTTACCCAGAGCAATCCCCATCCTGGTGCCTGTGGGTTTTCTATGGAAAGCCCAGCTCTGGCTGGTACCAGCAAACAAAACCCTGTCCTGCCGTCGCCTCTGCTCCCCCTGAGTGTAGGGCTCGCAGCCCCCCAGTAAACACATGGGGAGTCAGTTGGGCTGTTGGGTGCAACCAGCTGCTTCACAGGTAGCTCACAGGTACTGAAGCACCGGCTCGCTGTGGCTGTGACCCAGAGGGACCCATGGCCAGCACCGACGCTCAGGGTTTGCCCAGGGCACCCTCCTCGGTCATACGCATCAGATCAATCACCTGCTTAATCGTGAAGTCATTGATGAGGTGGTGGTTATGTTCATTAAGGTTACAGTGCAACGAGACACAGTCGCTCTGGTAGAGCAGGTCCTGAAGTGTGTAGACCCGCTGGACTCCCAGGGACCTCTCTATCCCATCCTGCAGGTATGGGTCATAAAATATGACGTTGAAGCCAAATGCCTTGGCTCGGACGGCAACTGCCTGCGCAGTGCGACCTGTGTGCAAAGGAAAGAGAGCGTTTCATTTAACCGATTCCCAACTCCTTTGCTCCATGAGGCAGAGCTGCCCCGAAGCCTGAACCCCCCCCACCCTGGCCCTGGATTGTTGTGGGGTCCCCTGGGACCTCCTGGATACCCAGGACACCCTGCAAAGGGATGCTGGCACGACGGCAAACCTGGGCCACCTTGCACAGGAAGGGCTGTGCTTGGCTCTAGCAAATGTGAGATGCTTATGTTAATTTTTTTTAAAAAAGCAAATAAAATGAAGAGTGAGGCCATGAGCTGGCAGATGGTCATGGCCATTCGAACACGTGGCACCGTCCATGGCCATGCCAGTCTGGCAGGGAAGGTACAATGTGCATCACGTCCCCACCGACACGCGGCTCTGGACATCGCAGAGGAACCATCCTCTGTGGCGCTGTGTCCACCAAGAAAAGCCCAAAAAGGAAAAAAGAAAAGTGCCACCTTTTTTAGGCAAATTGTTTGTGGCAGGTTTTAGCCCAGCCCCTCGCTGAACAGCTGATTAATTGGGCACGACAAAGACAACTGTCGTGGCTTGGAAGCAGAGAGCTAGTGCGGCCGCTGTGCTGGGGAGGGATGGCTGTGGCGCTGCCGGAGACCCCCTCCCATCCTCGCCACAAGGGCTGCGCAGGCTCCATGGGCCAAGCCTCCATTTCGAATTTTTCCAGCGGGCGGCGGTGCGGTGCCCTGGTTTGGTGGTGCAGAGCGATGTGCCGCCCCGGCGTGCAGACACCCGATGCCGTTCCGGTGCCCCAGAGATGCAGGTCGGTGTCAGCTGGGAGCCTGCACGGACGTGTCTGGGTGCGAGCACACTGCCAGGCACCCTGGCCCCATCAGATGACCCGGGCTAACTCAGATCGCCTCACCCATCCTCCTCGCCTCAGTTTCCCCATTTAAACACACTCATACACCAGCTTTTTGCACTAATTAGCCCAGGGCTTTGCAGGACAACAGTGTGAAGCTAGCGGGGAAAACGGCTGCTGCAGAGAACGCGGGTGGGAACACCGCAGTGGCACTGGTGTCCGGTTCCTGGCCGGCACTGCCTCACCGGCAGCCACCCTTCAGCAGCCAGAACTGGTCCCTAAACCAGCACGTTGCCAAATCTTTTCTGCTCAGGGTTTCTGCTGCCCAACTGCACCTCTTGTACCATCTAACCACGGCTGGCCTCAGCTCCCAACAGGGGTGTGTGAGAGGGCGGTCAGCAGAGGTGCTGATGCTGAAACTCTATTGCTGCAGGTGAACTGAAGACAAACTGTGTTCTGCACTGCCCTGCCACCATGCAGGGCAGAATGGCTCACAAGAGCCGGGTTGGTGTAGCTGTGGCTTGGAGATGGGATTTTTTTGGGGGGGAGAACAGCAGCACTACCAGGTATGGTCCTTCTTGGGGCACTGACAGGTTCATCAGCATTCCTCTGAGGACTCAGCCAAGGCTCACAGAATACAGCTGCTTCCCCAGAAAATCAGCATAAGATATTCTCCCTGCTTCACAATGATGCACTGCGGTGGTTCCGGTTTGGAAAATGCTCCTTTTAGGGCCTTCCCAGGAGAGAGAGACGTGGTGCTGAGACTTCCTCAAAGGCTGAGCGCTGGGCCAGCAGTGCCCCACACACTGTTAGCCCTTCACCAACGTACCGAAGCCGATGAGGCCGAGTGTCTCCCCCCTGATGCGGGCGGCGCCGGAGGCCACTTCGCGGATCTGCTCCACGCTCTGCACCCGCGTGCCTTCCCGCAGCGCCTGGTAGAGCCACGTGTTTCGCCGGTAGAGGTTGAGGACATGGCAGACGGTGGAGTCGGCCGTCTCCTCCACGGCGGCCGAGGGGATGTTGCAGACAGCAATCCCTGCAGAGGCAACACCACAAAGCACAACCGTGGCTCAGGGGGGGTAGCCCCGGCCTCCCACCCCATGGTGAAGCATAGGGGCTCCTGGCCCTTCACCCTCACATCACCCAACCAGCCCACCAGGTTCTTTAAGCGTTTGGAGTCATGGACAGGCATGGTTTAGGTACAGCAGCCTGAAATCTCTGCAAAAGCCCTCGTGACTGGTAATGCTCAGGGGTGCCCTGTGCTTCGGCATCTCTCTGGAGTAGGGACAAGTGCAGATTTCAAGCACGATAGCTACGTGGGAGGAACTCCAGAAGCAAAGGTTTATTTTGCAACAGAAAGTCTTGTTCTTGTTTAGTTTAATCTACCTTGAAAGTGAATGCAGTCGCACTGGCACAAGCCACTCCTTTTCCATAAGGAGACTGTTCAGCCATGGAATTATTTAGGGACCAATAATTTGGTGCGTTGGAGTAGGATAGGGCACCAGGTCGGCTTCTCCTTCCACCAACCAAAACAGTCAACTCAACCAGCCGAGACCCGCGCCGGGGCAGCTCTCCCCCCGTGGCACTGCCGCCGCACACCCCTGCCTGCCCCAGCACGGGTCTCAATAACAGACCTTTTGTTCCTTGGCCACAAAAGGTTCATTTTAAACTGCCATGTCCCCACTTGGAGCTGCAAGTATTAAGTTCACAGAAAATGCCTCCCTGACCATTGCCCCATCCAGGCTCCGGCTCGGTAGCGTGTCTAAGGCTGTGCTTCAGTTCACGCCTGTTCAGCAGAGCAGTTAAGCACGTGTTTATATCCCAACGGATTCAGTGCGATTTAAACACGCGGTTCAGATGGATGTGTACTGGAGTGCTTTACTGGGCTAGGGCCGTTCAGTAGAAATCATGAAGAAGTAGGAGATAAAGACAGAATAAGACAGTCAGAAAATCCCCTTCCACTGTAATGGGCATTGATTCAAAACTGAAACCTCTGTTTCCCACCCCCCTGCCAATCTCCCTGCCCCCAGGAACCTGCTTCTCTGAATTTCAAGCTGTTTTCCACCCTGTGGTTGTTTGAAAGACCTATAGAAACTGGGAGAAAACTGACTGACCCTACAGGGAGAAAAAACCCCAGCGCCAACTAACCCCACAGACACTGTCTGCCTCCTCTCCCCTTCAGGTGACAGGGTCACGATGCTCTGGTCCCCATGAGCTCAAAACTGATGCTGTCTCCACACCATCACTTCCACAGAGGGAACCTCTGATTTACCTCGGGGATGCGGGTGCAGCCCATAAGCCCTGCTGACCACTTGCCCAAGTCCCTAACGAAGTGGGAAGGAGGGTTTCCCAAGAACACCACACATTTAAGTATATTTGTAGGCAGAGGCTGTGGCTGCTGACAGGGGAAGGGAAGAGATGAGAAGGTTGGAGGGCAATGGGCAGCCCCAGAAGGGCTCCCCATCAGCCTGCAGCTCCACTGCGGTCCCCATCACCATCCCTGTCAGCGCTCGTCCCTTTCCTGACGGACTGCTTGCTTTTACAGAGCTGGATGACACCGGGCTGCCTTTCCTATGAGCTTCTTACGCTCTTATTTACTCCTGTGCCCCCAGGAGCTGCTGGCACCAGGGGTTAGGTGTTATGCACCCACAGCAGATGGTTCAACACTAGCATCTTGTGCTGGGGGTGTCTTCTAGTGGATCAGAACTGGTCCCACCAGCCTGGCCAGCGAGGCGCAGGCGGCTGCTGGTGCGTGGCCAGGCACCGTGTTTAGCCACTGGTCACCTCTTGATTGCACAGTTTAAGAACTACCTTACAGAAAGCAACACCAATTAAGCTTTACGCTACATTTGTGGGTAGTCATTACGTTTCCTGCTCGAAACCACATCATTTGGCCACCCAATTTGCCAAGTACAAAAAGAAGGATTATACTGCAGTATCCCATTGCTTTATTCGTTATATTTTTCCTTTCTTGACGTTCAAAGCTTCAGAACATTGTTATAATGGATAATAACAATAAGAGCTAAAAACGTGAAGAAACCATTACATTGAGGAGACAGTGTTCTCTTGGAAAAAAAAAATAATTCACTATATTGAGAATTGCTTTTTTTAGGAATGACTATTTGAAACACTCTTATCGCAATTATCCTTGTAAAATGGCTCACGTGAAATGGCTGTTATTCTTCACTTCCCCAGAGATAACCTTTAATACGAGATATCCTAAACATCATTGTAGGCCTGCTTGATGGACTGCATCTTGGGATCAGACGGTCAAAAATGGCTGTAACAGCTGCTAAAATCAAGCTCTCCTGGTCGGGGGTGTGCAGATTGCTAAAGGTCTCTGTGACCATCCAAACTAGTATGGAAATGGGCTGGCCCCAGCACTGTCTGACAGCCATGCAACGCAGCCTGCACGCACCCCCTGAACCTGGGCGTGCAGAAAACTCCCACAGCTGCAGGTAGGGGCTCCTTTCTGAAAATGTGGCCCTCTGTCTTCTGGCAGCCCATGTAATACGCCCCTGCAGTACGTCTCATTTTAAAGCTCCAAAGGCGTCTTTGATAAGATGGCAAGGGAGGCAGCAACAACCCAACGTGCAATTCCTGCTCCACTGTTCAGCACGTCGCCTTCCCAGCGGTGTGGACATGACTCTAAGAACCAGATCAGATCAAGAGACTAATCCTGCTTAATAAAATACAGTAAAACACCCTTCCTCCCATTTTTCTAAAGCTGGATCAACTCTCCTGTGGCAGAAATACAACAGCCATACAAATACCCGTCAGTCCAAGGGGGCACCTGGAACTAGCGACAGCGTAAGAACAAGGGACTCAAATGGGGCAGTTTTAACACAGTCTAAAAGCAGCCTAAAAGCTGCCTTCTAAACCTTCATCATTTTGTTTACTTCATGGTCAAGTTTTCTGATCATAGTATTTCCTATGT
This sequence comes from Psophia crepitans, assembly GCA_013399095.1. Lineage (NCBI taxonomy): Eukaryota > Metazoa > Chordata > Aves > Gruiformes > Psophiidae > Psophia > Psophia crepitans. The sequence continues at coordinate 129,553 of VWZZ01005999.1, read as the reverse complement.
GCAAAAAATGTAAACTGCACCTGGAATTTCAAGGGCTGAATCAAGCCCCCACGGGAGGTCCTGCCTGCAACTCCACTTTCCTGGCGTGTTCCCGAGGGAAGCAGCGGATACTTGTGCTGATTTTAAAGACTTGGAGGGATGTGGAAGGGAATTGGGGTGCAGAGCTGAGACCTACCAAGCTCCCCCGCAGCTTTGATGTCAATGTTGTCATAGCCACTGCCTATTCGAACAATGACCCGTAAGGCCTTGAACTTCTCTAGATCTTCTCGAGTCAGCGTGATGGTGTGGTACATCATCGCCCCAACAGCTTCATTTAATACCTGGAACAGAACAGAGATGTCAGGAGCCACCAGGACAGCTGGAGGGGACACCTGCAGCTCCTGAATCTGGAATATTACACAGTAAATTGTTCATTTTTACAGCTGACCTACTGTCTGACCCAGGCACGGTGCAAGCAGACACTTCCAAGTGTTACCAAAACCATCAGGGGTTTGCTGCACCAGCACCGCGGCCATTCCCTTTGGGAACAGACTGGATGGGTATCTGAAAATGATGATGTTACATCTGGCGAGACAAGGCAGAGGAAAACAGAGCCAGTTGTGCACCTGGACCCTTTGCATGTGTTCATCTGCTAACCCCTCTGCCTCCAAGCAGCAGTAATTCTGTCTTTAAAAAGGAATTAGGTTTTACAGCAATATCTATTGGTTTTGAACATGATTGTGTGTCACTCGTAACTCCTCAACTTTCATTTGCATGTTGGTAGTTCAGTCACCTGCCACTCTGTTCACATTAACCTCTTCTGTATGTTTTCAAGAGTACCCAAAAAGATGTGTGTGAGGCTGCCTGGTCACATAAGGCTTTACTTCATCCCCTTCAACGAAGATTCAGACCTTCATTAGTGCTCACCATAAGCTACCTCAGTGCTCTGGAAACACAAGACCTACCCAGATTCTCCAGGATTGGCTCATCTATCATTTATCAATGCCTCATCAAAAACTCCATCCTCCTTCCCCAGCATTTAGTATTTGAAGAAACTGTGAAGATCAGCACTGATGCTATTTGTAGTTCTCTTTCCCAGACCCTGGAAGTCATTTCTGACCCATCTGAATTATCCAAATGTGCACAGAGTCATTTTAAAACAAGTATTTACAAGTAGTTGAGCTTCCAAGCAGAAACGCCCATCCATGCTGCATGGATCTGCCCGCACGCTGCCTAAACCTCAGCACTGCTGGGGAGAAATGAGCTACTGGGGGGCAGCCAGCGCCTGAGGAGACCCATCAGCTGCCGCGCGGGATGGTGTTAGCGAAGCCAGAGCAGCGGCGCCGCACCCCACGGGGGTGCAGAGGGCTGTTTCTGCTGCACCGAGCAAACGGACTGAAAAAAAATGAGAAATGTTAATAGCATTGATGTAAAAAAACCTGATGCTATGAGACAAGGTGGTTTTTTTGCTTTCTTTTTTCAAAGTAACACCTGGCTTTTGAAACACCCTCACTGAATTTTAATCTGCAACGATGTCTGTTGATGTTATTTGCTGATCGACTCCAAGGGCCGCTTTGTACACTTTTTGCTGAAGAAGAATGGGAAGAGGAAGGCCAGGGAACACTGCCCCCAGCCCGGCCTGCCCACGCAGCCACCTTACCTTCTCGTGAATCTCCTGAGTTGATTGTGCGTCACAGAATGCAACCGTCGCCAAGTCCTTCAAAATGGGCATCTCCACCGTGCAGTCCCTCCCGTCCAGCAGTGCCACCAGGGGCCGGGGGTGCATGGGGCCATTCATGATTTGAGGGCGAATACCTGCAAGCAGAAGCAGCACGGTTTTTACCCTGGCAGCAGCAGCGGGAAGGTCCTCCCAGCAGCCGTGGTACCTGCGCGCGCGGGTCCTGTGTTGTGTGAGGGAGAGCGGCTCACAGTTTCAGCTTGTACAACAAATTTTGGGGGATGATGGCAACGCAGTGCACAGTTTAGCACAAGTCCAGATTTCTCTCTGGGAGTATGGCTGCGGTTTTACCCTGGCTGGAGAGAAAACACAGCGAGGCTTCCTCCAGGATGGGGATGGGCAACCCCATTTCAGCCACCCAGGACTTCATGGGGGTGTATCTCCGCCGGGCCGATCCTCACCGACACAGGCTTCAGCCTCTTCAAACTGTTTTATTTAGCGCCTCAGCAGTGAAACCCAAGCCAGCAGGAATTTTTTCCCCTGCTGGAAGGAGGGCCGGGATTTCGTTCCGCAGACGAAATGGCACTTGGCACTTGGTCTGTTTTTTTAAGGAATGACTTTACTATTTTGACCACCTCAGAAAAACAAATCCACTAAAAAAAAGGATTACTAGGAAAGAGGCATGCAGACCTATATTCTATATATGTTACTGACTACCAAAAGGCTTCCAGGTAGGAACAGCAAAGCTCAGCTTCCTTTGTAAGCCCAAACTGGGTCTTATCCCTTGCATCCCGCAGGAAGCTCTGGGATGCGTGGCTGGAGCCAGTGCGAATGACCTGCTTGTCCAGGATGAAACAGCTGCAGATCCTGCTCCACCATGGCAGCGAGCGCACTCGTGCCAGCGCAGGACACTGCTTGTCTCATGCTTACACACCCCTCATCATGAAAATGTATGTATTCAGGGGTCTGTTCAGCTGTGCTGCTTATTTCTCCTTTCACAAGGACGTGCTCTGCAGGCTGAGGTGAGGACAGGAACGATCGCCACCAAGAGCCACAGGAGGCCGATTTTTATACCCTAGTTATGCCCTGCCAGGGATTAACAGGTTCATTTTTGGACCAGTCACTCAGACATTTCTATGGCTCCATTTACCACTCAGTAAGGGCATTTATTACATTAGGATTGTACAAAATATCTCAGCTATCTTTTTCAGCTGCCCAGGTAGTTTCTGGGGAAAGTGTAGGCGGGGGAGTGGGGGTTCTGGGCACAAAGGGGTGGTTTATTTCTGCAGCCGCACCAGGAGATGGCCAAACCTGGAGGGCTTGGGTTTGAATCGTCAAACCCCCTCACCAGCAGCCTCAGAGAAGCCCCTCTCTTTACCAAAAGCCCCTTTCCGCACAAGACCCTTCCAGGGCTACCAGCCAACTTCTGTGTGGCCTTTAAGCACGGCGGCTGTGCGATCTTTTCATGGAGGGGCTAACGGGCAGTAAGTGCCTTCGCTGCTTCTGGATAAGAGCATCTTCCCCTGTGCCTCTACATCGCAGGTGTCACCACTCACTCGCAGTAAAATTGCTGATGCTGGGGAGCTGGACAAGCACGGGGCTTGGCTGAGGGAATTCCAAGGAGCTGGTTTGGGGTGTTTTGTGGATCAAACATCTCACAGTGTTACAGAACAAATGCTACTGTCTGCGGCACTGTTTGAGTATGTCAGGAGATGCCTTCGCTGGCCCTTGCGCACAGGGCTGGGTATCGCTCAGCCCTCTGGACTGCGTTCAACACCAGGACTAGTGTCACTGGAGCCCCACATGCCAGAAAAATGACAATGAGGGAAAGAAACTGATGAGAAGAGCAATGCACTGAGTTTTAATTATTTTTTTAAGGGAAAATTCAATGTGCCTTTTTGTCCAGATTGCTGTTTTGTAAAGTATTAGCAAGATCCCCACCAACTGACGTGTATGTGACAGACACGGGTGCTCCGGGCCAAAGCGATGCCTCCCAGTCCGCGCTGGCACCAAGAGCATCACCCCAGGGAGGGATTCACGCTGCTGCGTACGAAACGCAGCCTAGCACCTAGTTACATCTTTTTACAGGGGAAAAATTAACCCGACGGAAACAGGCAGGCTTAACGGAGGGGGTTAATGGCACTCCGTTCCTGTTTCATTGAATCCGCTTTAAGAGATGAAGAATCAACCAACCCAGTAGACCCAGCTGAAGATTTTCAGCATCACACGTGAAGGTTTTTGGAATAGGGCCTTCTCTGTCTTTGCTGCCGACACCCCCATTAAGACGTACTGGAAGTAATACATCACGTTTGCATGCGTTTCGTGCAGATGGAAGTGCGACTGTGTCAGTAGGCAGCGCAGAGTGCCGAGATGATTTGGATAACCGAAAGAAGCTTGCCATAAGCAGATAAGCAAGAATAAAAACATGTACAAATCTCAGAGAGCTTATACAATCCTTACGTGAAGCACTACAGCGCAGCTAGATTATTTTCTCAGGTTAACAAGAGAGTGAATTACAACACTGACTTAAATGCTTACTAACGCGTACGATCTCCAAGGCTCAGAGCATCACCCATCAGCCTCACACCGCAACTGTAAATAAAAAGGAATCTGAGGCACGGGCCAGTTGGCTGTGGTGGTCCCAGCCCTGGTGGCCACCATCCCCATCTCCACACTGCACAGCTGTATGCCTCTGTCTGGGCAAGCTGAGCTCAGAGCCCGGTGCCCCCCGGGGACCAGGGCCATCCGCAGGCAGGGCAGCGGGCAGACGGAGCCTGGCGGTGGCTTCCTGCGAGCATGGCACATGGAAGACAAACCCACGGATTATCTGAAACTTTGACATTTAATCCGAGCCCCAAAATAACGGTTTTATTATGCTGCCATTACATAAGCTTCTTTGAAACTCAAACGAAACACAGCTTTTTTTTTTTTTTTACCCAGCATCTGTGTCTTTGCTCGGGATTAGGGATGTAATTGTGCATGATGACACAGGCTTCTTAGGCATGTCACCCTCGCCCGCACACAAAAGTGCAGTTGCCGAGGATGAATGCTGGCTGGAAACTGCAAGGAATTCAGAGGAATGTCTCTCATTTCTCCTGCTTCAATGAGGGAATTTACTTCAGCCTGACAAGGAAAGTTTTGAAGCAAATCAATGCGAGATGAAGTGCATAATGTTATGGAAATTACGTTTTAATAAAAACCATTGGCAGGTTTGCAACTTAAACCGCGGTGCATTTTCCTCGCCTGCCTCTCTCGTTGCCTCTCCACCACGCTGCATCTACTCTTCACCACCCTGGTTCCTACCTCCTGCACAAACACACTCAAACCAAAACACTGGGGCGGACAAACCCAAGCTGAACTCGGTACGCTTTCCTCTTTGCCCAAGCTCACACAGCACGTTTGTTCTGCGTGCGACTGCTTCATTAAGAACAAGGTATGCCACGGATCAGAAAGTAATTAAACGGCCAGACACTCCCCCCATTAAATTCTGATCGAACATCACAGCCGTTAACCCTTTCGCTCTGCCACGCGTTGCAAAAGCCCCGAGGGGACCCCCCATGTGTAAGCCCAGCGCACCGCAGCCCCCCGCGTGCGGGCAGCTGGCAGCGGAGCAAGCCAGGGCGGTGCGGGCAGGAGGAAGCGGAGCAGCAGTCCTCGGGGCTGGGGTGGGATCAGCTCTCCCTCCCAACAGCCTCCCAAATTCGGCGGCTCCCTCGCCATCTGAAGCTGATTTTGCCGATAAACCCCCAGCCGTCCTTGCAAAGTTGTGGCAAGTATTGTTCGATGTCTATTTTTTCTTTTTTTAAGGCGTTTTCAGCTGCCCGCGGACCCTCGCCAGCGTTGCAGGGAGAGCTTGGTAAGCAAGAGGGAGAGCAGGAAGAGTTTATGGAAAAAAAAATAGAAAAAAGAGACAGGTTTTGTAGTCACACTGAGAACTCAAACTCCACCCCGGCTCACAGGCAGCGCCGCTTGTTGCACGCAGCCCCGCGTATAAAGTGCTTTTGTTTCATTTTTAATACACAAAGCCTGCTTGTCCTCTCCTGCCGCTCCTCCCCTTTGCCACCCACTTGTATCCGATCCCAATGGCACCCCTGCCAAGAGAATTAGGGTGTGCTCCCTGCTAAATGGCAGCCTTTGTGTGACCGCAAGACGGCTGGTACTATCTCACAGAAACAAAAGCAGAAGCCATTTGCCTAATTCTTATTAATCTCAGTTGCCTATGCCACGCAGCATTAAAAAAAAAAAGAAAAAAAAAAGAAAAGAGAAGGCTTTAAACATGTTCACTTGCAGTATATAAAAGTGCATCAAGAAGCGATCCTGACACTCGCCTGAATTACCCGTTCACAACAAAGTAGCTACAGTTTTACAGTCAACTACACACTTTATTAAACAAACAGAAAAGAAACAGGAAATTTCCCCTTGCCTGGAAAATGTTGCCTCCACATTCTTCTTCTTATTAAAAACCACACATGGCAGTGGAGGAGGAGGGAGGGAGGAGAAGGGGGGGGAACCCACACACGATAAAATACTACCACTTTTCAGTGCGTTGCCTCTCCTTTCGTCTACGAGGGGGTATCTTCAAACAAGCGATCCCGCGGCCCACAGCTGCAACATCTCAAGACAAATGTCTCTTTGAACACGGAGGGAAAAGAAAAGGCTTTTGTCCTGAGCCACAGAAGAATAGTCTGAAATTGCGAGAGGAGTTACGGTCACCTCTGCGCGGCTCCCAACTCTTCAGAGCACTCCCTCCAGACTTTGCCGAAGCTTTTAACTAATCGTAGTTCTTTCCCAGCCCTTGAATAAAATCATGTGAGTGCCAGCCAAAAAATCTTATGCTATGCACACTAAAGGGTTTGTATATGTCACAGTTGCTTTTTCCCCCTTCCACTCCCCTCCTCCTATTGACTTGCACATACCGCCTTTTTTTTCCAGTCGTCTCAAATGGATTTAATCTGTGCCACGCTGCGTTTTATGTTTGTTTGGGTTTTTTTGTGTTGGTTTTTCTTTTTTTTTTTTAAACTGAAAAATGAAACATGCCTTTCCATGCAGAGTATATTGAATGAGGTTCCAGAAACAGGCTGATAGCCTTTAGCAGCAGCGGCAGCACCACGACCACAAGCACAAAGCACTGGAGGAAAGCAGAGCTGCGCTGGTCTCATGTAGGACACAGAAATGGAGGGCCAAGTTCTTTCTTGATGTGTAAATCAACCGGTTTTCAGCATCAGAAATGACGCTTGCTGGAAAGGTTCACATCTTCTCAGACACCCATCTCCTGGTCCTGCTCAGTTTGTCCCAAATAGGTAAAAGCAGTCCCATATCATCCTTGTCCCAGTCCCAAACTCCTGCAGAAGCACCACTATGGGACATGGTGAAGGAGGGCAGGTCGTACCTGTGCAACGCCTCGTCTCCAGAGCATGACGCAGCTCACATCTTGGAGCAGTTGTTTCTTTCTCTTTTGAGTTGCCATCGTCATTGCCAGCGGCAGCAACAGCAAGAGACAATCCTCATCCAAGAAATAAGGAAAAAAAATCTGCATCTCACTCACACTTCTAGTGCTGCATCTTCTTATTTGTACACCTTGGATCCATCAAACTGATTTTCAGCCATGGAAGCCAAAACTGAACCAGAGCGCTGCTGGTGCACCGGTGGTACCGGCTACTGTGTTTTACCTGAGATCAGTGCAGTACATGAGGAAATCTCTCAGCAATGAGTTTAATCTGTGCAGATCTGTGTTTCTTCAGCACCATTTCGTCACCATCCTGCTGGTTCAACACCTCTTACTTCTGCGGACCTGGGGGGTCTGACCCACCCAGAGCCAGCCTGAGGGAGAAATGGGCAGCAGTTCATTGGCAAACGCAGCTCTCTACGAGGCTGATCCCATCGGACTTCTGGATGCCCAGGAGGGTCCTGGAATCAGAGGGTGGGATCAGAACTAAGGAGAACAAAGGTTTATTTGTTCTCCTTAGGAGGGTGTCCCTGCCCATAGCAGGGGGTTTGGAACTGGATGATCTCTGAGGTCCCTTTCAATGCAAACCAGTCTATGATTCTGTTCTACAAGGACTATTTTCTGAACCTGGTACTGACTTGTAACATAAACATCAAAAGTCTCCTTAAAACCAGCCTCCAATTCAGGACAAGGGGATTTAGGCACTGCTTTCTCTTGAACTTACATTGCCATTGCTTGAGAGCTCCAAATCTTCCAAAGGTTTACTGTCCCAGCCACCACCCCGGCTTTACGACCCAGAAAGCCAGGGTCCTGCAGTGCCTTTTCACGGTGGTTCAGGGGTCCCCACTCCGTGGTGGTCCTGGGCCACCCTCTCCATGGGCTGTAAGCCGGCACTGATCCTGTTTCAGGGGTGCACAGAGGGGAGACTTCTGTGGGTCACAGGTAGCTCATGGGGTGGTGGTTTCAAGCTCTAGCAGCATCACTTACAAGCAGAAAGGCGTAAGCGAGTTGCGAAGGTGCCATGGAACAAGTGCTGAAGGAAGGTGTCTGTGCAGATGGGGGTGGTTTCAGAAACGAGTGAGGATGCTGCACGACTGAGAGGACCATCCTCTACTGCAACGTACTTACAAGTGATGTTCTATCTTTCACTTAACTTTCCCTGTTAATAAATGCTTCTCATAATAAATGCATACAAAAAATGAAATAAGACACAGTCTTTATCTTGCCATCAGGGGAAAAGAGATTTCTAATTGCAAACACTTTGGAGGCACTTGGTACTGTACAGATAGAAGCCACGCAAATATATAGTCAGTTTAGAAACTGACATCAAGTATCTTTTTTATAGATAATCATGGTGGGTTTTTTAAAAAAGCAAAGCATCTGTGAGACTGCCAGGCTCCTACCAGGAAAAGACTGCAAAGTCCTCCCGTTCGGAAGAGACCTGGTTGTTTGAATCACCGTCCGTAATGCAGCTGAAGCTGACGGGCTCCAAGCTCGCAGCCAGGGCAGCTGCAGGGAAGGAGATGATGGCAAAGCAGAGACGAATTCCAGCCTGCTGGAAAAACCCACAGGTTCATGGCCGTCCTCTCTGGCAAGGGAAATCACGCTTCAGAGAAACTCCCGAGCTCTGGAAAGATGGGCAAAGAGGCAGGAAGGCCCATCCTCCCCCGTGAGGGGCAGGGTCCCTGCCAGAAAGGAAAAGACTTGTACCTGCCATTGGGAAGAGCCTGTGCAAACTCCTGACCTCTCCGGCACTTTTCCTCCTGTCAACACGTAAGGGCTGGCCTTTCGCCAGTTCCCTTTTCAGAAAACTATTCAGGGCTTCCTTTAAAAATGTATTTTTAAAAATTCATAGGAAATTCCCATATAAAACAATATCCTTATTAGCTGATCTGAGCACCGTGATTACAGTCCCCAGCTGAACCACAGCAGCAGACAGCAACCGCAAAGAAACGCTCAGTAAAAATACGATGAGTATACACACGTGCTATTTTCTGACTCTTATTTGAACTCCTGTAGACACACACACCAGAAACAGATACATCTCTTCACCTCCTTTTGCGTACCCCCACCATTAAAGCCCCAAGATATGTGTAACCCACTGCCAATACCACAGGGATGCCGTCTTGGGGCAGGGAAGTGAAGCGCAAGCTTTGCAAAACTCTGGAGCACCCTTCTTCTGTGAAGCAGAAGAACTAAATCTCATCCAGGAGCACTCTAGACACAGCTGCAAGTATATAAACTGGTGCAATACAAGAAAAAGTAATGTAATAGTAATATGTAGCCTCTGACGTATACCTGCCATCTCAAATTATTGGTGTTTTGGTTATTCCCAGGCTGCCAGGTGGGTAAATCTGTCTGTGAACACCGAACTGTGACTTTCCGCCCTAGCTCACACGTGGGTTAACGGGAGCGACTTCAAGAGGAGTTAAGCAAGGTTGTAGGGTGAAACTCCTAATGGCCACCAAGGAGATGGGAAATGGGGGGTGCCTGAGCGATGTGCTGGCCCTGAGGGCCAGCCAGAGACCCTGAGAAGCAGGAGTGTGAGCAGGGGATGGATGGACAGGATCGGACGGGATGGTGAGTCCAGGGAGGCAGTGGGAGCTGCCAGGGCACGTGGCAGAGCAGATGGGAGAGGCCATATGGGGTGGTGAGGGATGCTACCAAGAAAGCTAAAAGAGGCACCTGGAAGAAAAAATGCTTGCTCAGAGGAGCTCGGTTTCTTGTATTCTCTTTTTTTTACAAGAAGGATGGGAATAAAAGGGAAAAACCCAGTCAGCTTTTGTTTGTGGTTATGATTCAGACACCACATGGGCTCTCAAACCATCCCACCGTGCAGGGGCTGAGATCTGCAGATCCTATTAAAAGCAGTATGGAGAAGGTAGCAAAAACCCCAATAAATTCCCCTCAAACAGGCCCCATTACCAAGCCCAGTCCTGAAGACGTTGTATTTGTAGTTGGCTTTCTTGGTATTATCCAGAAACCTGAGAAAACACTTTCTCTCCAGTGCTGCCACTTCAGCTGCGGTGTATGTTCTTTGTGTGACATTCACCTCCGAGACACACATCCCAGGCACACGGCGTCAGGCAGGACAGGAGGGATGACATCCCACAGCAGCTCTCCTTTGGGTCCCTCTTTATCCATTTATCCTTTCCCTCCTATCCAAATGGAAACAAACTACAGCAGTAAAAAACAAATGAGCTGCTCCAGGAAATGGACAGCTTTCATTTTTGTTTTTTTTTTTTTTTGTTTAAGAGAAAGTAAATAAACCCAAGGAAAACAATGCTGATACTTTACACGAGGCCACAGGGGAGAGCTGCTGATATCAGCCATCTGGGCAGGAGGCTGCCTGGACTTCAAATCACCCCCAGGGATTCGGAGGCTTTAAAGACAGTTTGGAAGACGAGATGCAAAAATCAAGGCTAAAGACGAGCCGACCGGCAGCGACAGCCCTGGCACAGGGACAGCCTGCGACGCCGCTGCCTGAGACCACCATGAGACCAGCAGAGGGGCTGCTCACAGCGTACCAGCGTTGTGAGGTGCAAACTCGGTTTAATCGCACCTGACAGCCCTACGGTTTAGCTGGAAACTTCCCTCAAATGAAAAAAAAAAGGTAATCCATGAAAAGCAAGCATTTGGAATCAGCTTTCGGGAAGCAAGAGGGGCTGAGTCAGATTAGCTGTCCGTGTGCTACTGGTACCTTCTAAACTTGCATTTGTACATTAATTATGAGCAATTCTGAATGGAAAACAAAGAAAACACCACGTTGTGAGATACCTGTAGGAATTAAATTATGCTGGTGTTAACCACTGACATAAGTCCTTCCCATTATGCTGGACAGAAAGTGCTATCAATCTTTTAAGCAAGATATACACAGGGCTTTCTATACATTGCTTTTCTTTGCTGTTGGTATTTGAGGTCTCCTGGAGGTTTCTGTAGACCCTAGAGGAGGGTTGACACTGTGTCAGAGGAGTTTCTGTGCTGGGGAGGACAGTGGTTGCCAATCAATCACTGTTGGCTTGCAGCGTTCCCTGTACGGTGATGCTACTACTGCACAGATGGGCAAGCTAGCGAGACGGGACCACTTTGCCAGGGTGGGAGCCTGGGCAGCCTTTGGGAAGACAAATCCTCCTCTCCACATCTACCTGTAGCTGTAGTCATGTCAAGTAATTTGTTTACAGCAAGAAGAGAGAACAACCCACTGAGGACCTAGCCCAGGCTTTACCTAACGCTCTTTCCACGAGGGCAATGTGGAGCCTTCAGTGAGAGCCCAGCGTGGCTTTAAAAGCCTCCCCAAAGCCAAGTGCAAAGTGCCAAAAAGGGCTGGCAGCTGCCTCGGTTCCTCCTGCAAACGCTGCAGATGGGCCAAGGGCTGCAGCAGGAGCTGTGACCACCCAGGGGGAACTCAAAGCCCTGGCCTGGAGCGAGGGATAGTTTCCTGGACATCTCCGGTGTCTTCGTTCAAAGTGATAAATGACACAAAACGTCCAAGCCGTGGCCAGCCAGCGATGCCTTCCGCAGTGACACACCCCAGCAGAAAGAGAAGCACGAGGGCTGTCCCTGAGCCCTGTAAGACACTGTCTGTGCTCCCAGGGGCTCTTCCACAGCTTGAGTGACGCTTGCTAGCTTCTAAAGGAAAAAAGGCAGTGAGCTCAGTCCAAAACCCACAGGTTTTGCCAAGGCCTTGTCCCTTGTAAGACCTATTAAAATAGCTCTTGGGCACTTGCCAAGCACACAAGCCCAGCTGGAACCGTCTGTTCAGCGACCCTGTTGCAAGGTCGTCCCTTCTGGAGATGAAAACGGACACTCTTCACCCTATGAATGTGAAACGTTGCTGCGGAGGGCGCTGGACCTTTGATAACTTCCTTCTTATTGCTGCTCCCGGGCACGTCCCTGCTCTTGGATCCCCACCCCTCTTCCACAGCAAAGTTACTTGCTTCACTTTTTTCCCCATTTCTTTCCCCATGCCTTGGGGTTTGTATGCAGAGTCCCCTGTGCTCTGTCATCGCTCTTTGAGGAATTTGAGACCAATTCTGCTTAGTGCAGAAAGGATGGCAAAATGGAAATATATGAGCGAGGGAATAACCCTGGAAGGTCCTGGGAGGTGCTGAATGCCTGCAAATCCCACTCATTTCCCTAAGATAAACACCCTCACTTCCTTGCAGCACTGGATCATAACTAGGCGAGAAAAAACCCTAAATACGAACATTCTAAAGCACTTAACTACAACCTACTCGCTATTGAAGTTGATTTACTTTTACAACTAATGCTTTACAGGTATATTGTAGGATTTTATCGCACTTACACTGAAAAAAAGAAGGGCACATGTTGAATTCTTGTTGACATTTAAAACAGCCCAGAACCATAACAGCAAACAAAACTTTGGCCTTGGCAGCGACCACCCAAACCCACCTGCTCCCCAGGGGGTAGCAAACAAAATCTGCGCTCCACCACTGCTGCCGAGTACGCCCCCAGCCCAGGCGGGAGGTCCCCCGAAGGCAGGGTCCCCATCCCTGAGCTCCCCAGCTCCTGGACCTTCTATTCTCACCCAAGGAGGTCATTGAGGCCACAAGGAAACCCACCGTGGTGGAGGACAACTCTCAAGCTCACAGTTGAGCTCAGCACATATTTCAGTGTTCTTAATGGAAATGCTTTCTCAGATTGGACCGATATCCCCTTGAGGCGCATTATCAATTATTTTCCAGGCAAGAAGGCGCGTTCTCATGGGAGATAAACAAGGTGATTGCACCGCACAGCACAGCGAAGATGTACATGGGAATAGATTTTATCTTTCGGAGGAACAGTTCATGAAAGGATTCTGTTCGCCTTGTGGGTCTTCCCAGATATGGAGGGTAAGTAAGCGAAGCAGCTCATCTGGGAGCATCATCCCCTGGACAGGCCAGCCCAGCACCCCTGCCTGCAGCCCAGCACCCCTGCCTGCAGCCCAGCAGCTCTGCCTGGGCACCGCCCTGGGGGAACAGCCAGCTGGCTCCGACCTTCCCCTTGGGTTATATATTCTGAATCTTAGAGAACCTCAATATTTTCTGGGTTTTTTTTTTAACTACGTATTGGAAAAGACTGGTTCTACCTCGGGCAGGATTTACTGGTCATGACTGCATAAAGAAGACAAAGTTCTGTATGTAATGTCCTAGGAAAAGTATTGAAAAGAAACTCAGTCCTGCTTTGACTCATGTTCCTTAACTAATATATTTTAGTATTTTTAATATCGTTGTAAAGCTGTCTCCCCAGATACATGAGTAAAATGAAGGTGCTTGCAGCCACCCTCCCAGAGGAGCATGCTCTGCCAGAGAGTTCAACAGGAACGGGACTATGTGGGGCCAAGGAGCATCTCCCACCCTGACATCCTCTTCTGAGTCACCTGCAAGGCTCACTCAGCTGGGAAAAACCCCAACCAACTAACATAACTCCCCCCAAGAAACCTCAATCTCTTTATCCAGCTCCTCTGAAAACAGATTTTAGAGATGCCACACAATACACCCCCTTTTAGCTCTTTGTGCCCTCGAGCCATGCATTAATACAGCTGAGACTAAGCTGGACTGAAGGAATTTTAAATCGGTCTACTGGACGATGTAGAAGGCTATCAAAAAAGAAAAAAAAAAGAAAAAAAAAGAAAAAGCACTCCAAAAAGAAAAAAGGAAAACCACAAAACTGGATTGTAAGCTGAAGATTTCATTAGTTCAGGGTGAAGGTACAAAACCTCTCACTGGAAATGTTATTAATAATAGCATCTTATCTCTTGTAACATTGAAAGGACACTGATTAGTAACAATACACTGATTAGTAACAAACTTCCAAATCTTAGAATACTGTAATTTAATAACTTGGGTTTTTTTAAGACTGAGGGAAAAAGTGAGGGTCAGAGCAGAGAACTCTATATTTTAAACTCACCCTTTTTAAACCTTCTGACTTTGCATTGTTGTAGAGCTTTACTAGCTGCTCACTAATAATTACGGCATGCTGAGAGCATCTTGAAGTTGCAAAAGGGCATTGTAAGTATCTCAGAAAGAAATAAGAGCATGTCCATGCCCTTATGAAGACTCCTCAGGCACACAAAAGAACGCGCTTTTGAGACCGTATGTAGAAATTCTGACTCCATGTACACAGATGTCAGGTTTCTACAAGTAAACTTCAAGTCAGAAAAAAAGTCTTTTGCAGTGCAGGGGTATTAAATCTTTCTCAAAAGGTCCAAATCAAATTAAACCAAACGAGATATTTTCTGTGACTTGCTTTTAAATTCAGTTCTTTCAAATGCCCATTAAACATTTTGAAAATTAAATGAATTTTATTTTTAATGTAATGTGCAGTGGTGGAGATCTGAAGAAAAGCATGTGGTCCCAAAAGCACGTGTGTTTTTCTAACTGTACAAGTTGGTCTAATAAGAGATATTTTCTCTCCTGCAAACCTTGTCTAGCTTCAGTTTTCCTGGCTGAATAAAGATAACAGAAAAAGTTTAATGATTAACTTTCACGTTCTCTACTTCCCCTGCCCCCCGGCCCTTATCAGGCTTCTCCTGGCCGCTCGCATTCCTGCCTCGCTGCAAAGCAGGGGCTGCAGGTCTGGGGGCTGCATGCACCCACCCGTGGGCAGCACCAGGGACCTCAGCCCCAGCTTCCACACACCTCCTCCTGATGCACCACCACCCTGACAGCCGCTGGACCTGAATGTGGCCGAGCAACCCAAAACTCTTCCAAAAAGATCTCGAATAATGTTGGAGACACGATTTCTTTTGCTGCAATGGAAGGAATTTCCAAGTAAGGACTGGGGCAGAAGCTGCATTGCCTCCAGCCACCCCATTTCGCCTTCCCAGTCCTCTCAAGGCTCTTGGATGCAGAAACAAACCCCTGTGGAGCCTTGCAGCCAGGCCATTCCGGGGCCCTGGATGAGCAACACACACTAGGAATGGGCGAGAACATACTTAACATTTTTTCTCATCCCTGACCCAAGAAACATTCTCATCTGATTAGTGATAATCCACGACCACACATTTCACATCTTAAATTAAGGCAGTGGACCAAGCAATGCCTACTAAACCCCATCACTTACTCTGATACCAAGGTAGCCATTCACCCCATGACACTGCGTCTGTCAGCACAAGCAACGACCACCCTGTCGAGGGTTTCCACATGGGTTTTTCCTGGCGCCCTGGGTGGGCCTGAGACAAGGCTAGGTTAAAGTCTCATCGTTGCCCAAATCCCGTCCTTGTAGCCACTTCATCTCCACCTCTCCTGCACCAGCTGGAGGGCACTCAGCCTGGACGTGCCTTCTGGTTTATGGAAACCATGTTCGATGTCCAAATATTCCACAGTTCCTTGAATAATGGAGCTCACAACCTCCCAAATTTTTCATCAATGTTTAAAATAGTATCACAAACCCTCACAAGTAATGATAGATGAAAAAAATTATCTTAAACCAGAGCTATTTAAGCTACAATAATTCAGAAAAATCTTTGCTAATCTGCTACATCTTAAAGCAAAAGGAATACACACTCCCTGGGTTTCATAATAAAACAAAAATGAACATTGGCAGAGCAAGCAAAATCATCTACAAATACAAATCAACCTTTTCTCCTTGTGAGTCAGAGTAGCCCAAGGGATAACGGCACAACCACGCTTCTGATGTATTTATACAGCACATTTCATCTTCATTAATCTAGATAATACGCTGGCAGATCCTTATTTTTCGATTCCAGGAACGATGAGCTATTCCTGTGCTACAGCACAGTTCAACACTAACCCCTCCCCTGACGACATGGGGCCCCATGAAGGTCTTTGACCACCAACCTCAAGCCCCATGGGTGCCTTCTTCCTACCCTCTCACCACCCTGGGAAGAGGCCATAGTGCTGCAGCCCCGGGTTGTCCCGGCTCCAGGCTGTGTCCCAGCAGTCCCTGAAGTTCACCATGCTCATTCGCTAACAGCGTGGGGCATGAAGGACCTCACCGAAGCATGGGGCGGCCCTGCCCTGGCCATCCCTAGCTCTGACACGTGGCTTTTCTCACGAGGGCAACCTCAGCAATGCAGCAAGAGCTAAAGGAAGGAGATCAGGATGCTGCAGTAAAGTGCTCCTGCAAGGATCTGCATTTTCTCTGATTTTTGTGAGCTGATATTTTGGTCAATAATCTTCATATTTAAGGTGTCTTATTTTCTTGCGGCTGCAAAGGATAGCTACACTGCAACTCCTGCATCTGCTGGGAGGCATTTCCTACAGGCATCCTCGGCGCATTAAGTGATGAATAAAATCCAAAGCTGCAGAGAAACTGACTGCTCTTGAAACCGTGTTAAACTATAATGGGCTGAAAATGTCTTCATTTTTATGTCTCTTCACTATCACAGAGAAGAAAGTCCATGCTGATGTAGGTAAGCACAGGCTGCGGGTTTATCTAATAACGTATACTGAAGATAGTGAAAAATAGTCCAAATTTGCCTACAGTTATAAAACTGTAAATCTCACTGAACGATACCACTGCAGTAAGCCGTTTCCCTCTAACGGTTTTCTATATTTTATTGGTTCCATAAAACCAATCATCACCTATCAACCTAAAAGCTCTAGTTATATACCCTGTGGTTATTCTCAATTAATTTAATTTTAATTTTAAAATTGTGCCGCTAACCCACCAGAAGAGCAAGGTATGGCAAAATGAACTAAGCAGATTTCACTTCTTTCTTGGGAAGGAGATAGGGGAGGGAGGGGAAAGGGAGAGTCCTGCACTGAAGTTTCAGAAAGTTGACAAAGTTTTCTGCCTTGCAGTAGAAAGCAGTTGGCAAAGACAGATGCTGATGCTTCTTACCCCTGCCTACAAATTTGTACACTTGATTATGTCATACAGATTACAAAACATACCAAATGAACCGAGTGGGCTGAGAAAACTCCCTGGGATCATGAAAAAGAAGGTTCCTGCCGCAATATGATCTTGGGTAGTACCTGTGTCCTCCGGGATCCTAAAGGCCCTCACCCGTTAGCTGCCACTGACATGAAACCACCCCGCTGGCTGTAATCAAGAGGTGCAGACTGCGTGGCAAAGAGGTGAACTGAGACATGATACTCATCAAGCAACCCAGCTAAACGAGCATTTTACAATCTCACACACAAATATGTCTGTATTTTCATGGTTCATTCCACAAATACCCAAGAGATAAACTGTACAATACTCAGTGTAATCTATTCCTCTAATTAATACCTTTGATGGTACAAGGAAAAACCCAATATTGTGAAAAAATCTGTAACGTGCTCAGCTGACTTTCTAAAAAGCACATATGAGAGGTGGCTTTACAATTACCCCCAAATTCCTTTTCACTTGGTGCCATTACTTTCAGCAAAAGTTTTCCCACACTGCTCCCTGGTTCTCAGCCCAACAAGTGGGTCACCTTCCTTGACCTGTTGTCCCCTCTCTGCACACAGAGAAATTCTGTGCCTATTTGTGTCCCTGATACACTCTTCCATCAGAAGGAAAAAGGCAATTCTTCTGCAGAAACTTGTTAGAAGTTGCTCACCAGAGGGATCACCAGAAGATACACAGATCTCAGTCACAGGGTTTGGAAGCGATTTTGGGAGTTTTCTAAAACAAGCTATTTTGTCGCTTCTCGGATGAAGCAGACCTTCAGAGAGGTGCAGTGAGGCAGATCCCTCTCAGTGCCTTCTTCAAGGTCTAGCCAACAGACACTGGAGGGTTTTGAGATAACTTTTTTTTTCTTTGTAAGTTGTGCAAGGGTCACAATTCTTGAAGGACTCCTCTTTGCGCTCTCATCAAATGAGCATGGTTGATCTGCTCCTGCTCTGCACCCCCCAGGGGCCCTGCAGGAAGCGTTGGAGAGGGTGTTGCACAGACACCCATGACAGAAACATGTCTCAGCCTCTTCTGCCTCCTTACTTTGGACTGAGCCGGTGAAGCACGCTTGCTGCCACATGCTCACATCAGGACATCTCCCTGGCATGTCAAGCATTCAGTCAACTTGAGATTGCTTCGGTGTTTCTGTTCCTGATAGGCACATAAATAAAAAATCAGTTGCTACTTCCTTGCGATTCACATGAGGAGCGCCTGTAGTCAATGGGTTCAGTGTGGGGATCATTCAAACCAGCTGCGGCCAGTGAAAAGAATCCATTCTTCATTTCTGTGACCAGGCTTGCTAGAAAGTAGGGAGCAAATGTTCCACCCAAAATAGTTCTGGTCTGAACACAAGAGAAGCTATTGGCAACAACAATGTTGAAATAAAGAATGTCTTAGCATCAGGCTCAGATGCCTTGCAAATGTATTTTGTATCCTCTACCCCAAATCGTATTTCTTTCTGCCTGTAACAGACTACATGCTTTAACCGGCTTTGGCAGATTGCTAAGTGTCTTTATTTTGGCTAGTAGAGAGCTTCCTTCCATATGGGACCTATCTAAGATGGAAAGCAGATCTACTGGGATGGTGAGCCCAACCCCAGCTGCACTGGGCCACCACGGCCCTCCGCAGTGAAGCCAAGTCATGCAGGAGTCCTGGGCAAAGGGTGCAAATTGGGCAGCTCCTCTGCTGCTCGCCTTTCCTCAGAGCCACAAGGCGAGGCAGGGGTGCGGGGGTATTCCCCCCACGCTGTGCGGTACCTACACGATGCGTGCATCTGCTGGGTGTGCTCTCCTGCCTCAGCTTCCCTGTCCACGCTGCAGTGATGGCACAGAGCAGGTTCAGGGCAATCCTCCTTCATCTTGTACCACCCAACACCATCCCTCCATGCACCCAGTCTTACCACACAGATGCTCCAATAGTATTACAACAAATGCTGCTTTTCTCAAAGAGCTGTAAACTGCTGCAGCAACCAGGTGTGAATGACTAGGGCTTTGTGGTTTATTTTTAACCTACAATGAATTTGAAAAGTAGAAGGTACTGCTGTTGCTAAGGATGCAAAGGTAGAGTAGCAGACACAACGAGTTCCCTCTGGGCAAGTGACCAGGCCTGATCTGAGCGTTTCCTCTGGGTTGAATGGCAAGAGCAATTAATCCTGACGCAGTGCATATGTTCTGAATTTTGTGTACTTCAGAAACGGAACGAGAAAAAAAGTTATTGTGCTTCCCTGTGAAATATCAAAAGCACTGAACTGTGCTGCAGTAACATGGCATTGTCGTCGGGACTCTCGCCCAACTGGAGGCTGACAGGAGGAGCTGGCACGCAGACAAGAAGAAGTGTCCATACTCTTTCCTCACACCCAGGTACTGTCGCATGGGACAATAACGCATGTGAATATGCCTCCATCCTCTTCATACAGTTATCAGTGCAGTATAAAGTAAGGACAGTGCCCGTTAACAGAAGATACAAGAGAGGAAAACAACTAAGATAATAAAGATTTGCATTTAATAATGTCACAGTATAAAGCAAATGATAAACCCCTGCCAACTTTCTAATTTGGTCTTAATCTCACTGGGCGTAACTCGCCAGCGCTGGCCGCCTCCCCGTCTCAGTCCCACTCTCCTCTCCCTTGGTCAGGACCAGCCTTTTCCCAAATCACAACAGCTGGCTGGAGCAACCCTGCACCTCCTCTTTCTCGCTACAACTTTCCCTTAGAGCATGATGACTTTTAAATCCTTTCAGGCTCAAAGCCCAGTAAGCAGTAAAGCCCAGCACAAAGTGATATTTATTTCTCATAACTATTTTTTTTCATATAAGAATCCAATAGAAAAATAACCTCAACAGCATTTGTCATAGCCAGAGGTGGATTTGAAGCTCTTACAAAGTGAATGTGCTGCACCCAGTGGTGCTTAGTGCAGCACGCCTGCTTCGTAACAGAGTTAAAGGAAAAGCCTGCCCTAAGCCAAAGCTCCTATCTTCCTTCAGCAAGGACTGACTTAAAAATCTTCTGGGGAGCTGGAAACTTTAGTACGGAAAAGAACTCAAATGAACAACCACAATGGCTGCAGAGTGATTTCCTTAATTAGAAAGTTGGCTGCATTCATAAAGAGGAGGAAAACAATGCTACAGACAGCCAAGGCAGGGAGCAAGTTAAAACTGTAGCACATGCAGCTCTGGAGGAAACAAACAGGCTCTATCAGCCCCCCAGATCCTCCAAAACCACTTGTAATTATCAGGCTGAAAATCAAGCATGGTCCTGCTGCTGAATCAGAGCAGTACAAGCTCGTGAATATGACTTGGCCTTAATTAATTCATTTTGACAAGGCTCAAAACACTCCCCAGGCGATTTAAGACACCGTAAAAAATCAAGGAACTGACAGCTTTTGACCTCAACATGTCAAATACAGAACTGCTGTCTAGTTTTGACGAGCTGTCACTCTGTCCCCCGGCCATCCCTACTGCAGCTAAGCATTTCGCGTCATGGGCTGCAACCACACAACGTGGTCCACGAGACTACTGGCACGTTCTCAGAGCATCGGTCAACGCAGCCTGCACAGCGGCTGAGAATCCCTGTTGACACAGCAGCAGTGGTGGTCTTCTCAGCCCTCTGCTCTGCTCTGGCAGCTGGCGATGGGCAATGGGAGAGCACGGAGACATCCAGCGCTGCACGACCAACTGCACGGAAGCTGGAGAAACCCACACGTGGCTGCTCACTTGCTGGCCACGTTTGCCCGGCTGTCCTTGTGGAGATCCAGGGTGATACCGCAGAAGTAGCGAGCAGTGTAGCAAATGGAAAACACTAACTGGGAAGTTGTGTGCTTTTTTTAAACAGCGGGCCAGATCCCACCCTGAAAGCATAATAAACTCTCTAAGAAGAGACATTTCAGACCGTGCAGAGCTCTCAAGTCAGCACAGAGTACGTCTTGCCAGAGAGACGGGCAACTGTACAGAAAAGTGAAGGAACCTGCAGCTTCGCCCTGCGCCGGTTGCACGCGGGTCTGTCAACGCAACCAGCACCTGACACTTGCGATCAGAAAGAAGCTGATACCTGTCACGCTGAGACGATTGAGCATCCCGCTATGGAAATTCAAGTGGTCGGTGCCAAAACAGCACTCCCAGGGAAGATGCAGCAGTGCCGTGTGTCTGGGGAGACCGGGAAGGCAAAAGGAGAAAACACTTCTTGGCTGCAGCAGAAAACCAACATACTGATGCCTCCCCTAAGCACAAGACTCTGGCCAAGGAGAAACATGGGTCGTGGCCCATCTCCAAGGGTGCACTTGAGATGCTCTTACTCTAATTGAACACGAAGCTGTGGCCTCCCAGGGCTGCGCATGCTCCTCACCATAGCAGGCTGCCACCCGGTGTGACTGAGCATGGGGTGTTTGTGTTTTTCTGCTTCAAACTAGCCACCAGAATGAAATGAAATGTGGGTGCCTGGCGTGAGGCTGAGGGGCGCAGCTCCGGTCTGCAGGTAGGTGACTGGAGAGTGAAGGCAGCTGGAAGGCTGAGTTTTTGGAGTGTGGCTCCAAAAAGAAAATCTCAGAGAATACCTTTGCAATCCTCTTCAATGCAGTAGATGAAAAATCCTCCCAAACCAGACAGGGAGAGGTGCAGCTCCTTCAAGGGTCTCTGTCCCGAACACCTCTGCACCAGGAATATGGCCATCGCCCTGGGAGACCTGCAAAACTACCTTACATCTGACACCCAGCAACTCTGTGTGGCATGATACAAAGCAGCAAAGCACAGGTTAGACATGCTCTTTACAAGACAACTAATCTTAAATGGCGTGGAGTGAAATCTTGGATTTGGGAATCAATTTATTTTTTTTTTAAAAATTAACTTGCTATTTTGCCAAATTCTCATTAAAAATCATTGCTCAGACCCCAAGGGCTCACGACCCACTTACAAAACACAGTACTGCTGTACTTGGATGGACTCGAGTCAGAGTTTTTCTGACACCATGAAGGGTAGAAGTCATAGGCAAATAAACAAAGCATGTAAGTACGCCAGCTCGAGAGGAGGAGCGTACAGAAAGTTCGAAACACAAACATTTTGTGAATGTTACCAGCAGCGTTGTTCCCAAGCACGGAATGCTTTCCTAGAAACTGGCTACCTTTAGGGCACCGTCTGTCCTGCTGCAGTATTTTGGTTGGCTTACTGTTGCCGATTCCAGTATTTTCCTCTTTCTTCTGCTCTCCTACTTTCTTCCTTCCTCTCCCGCTTCTCCAGATGTGCTTGTGCCGAAGGAAAGCTGCTCCCTTTGACTCTGCGGGGCAGTTCCCAGCCTTGCCTAGGCTCAGCGGTGCCTGCAGCCTGGCTGCTGGCTGGGCTGTCCAGCATTTCTTAGTATGTACTTCATGTTCAGTACTGCGGTGCTTTGGCTATGTGCCTTGTGAACAGATTAAACAAACAAATAGGTAAGAGGCATATTAACTCAGCGTGCCTAATAACTTCCCAGAGTGGGAGTAAAGGAAATTGGAGATTCCCCAGGAAACTGTCCCAGTATGCAGAGAGCAGCCAGACTCTCCCCATTACAGGGGGCATTGCGGAGAGGAATCATGTACTCTTGGCACCTGGTGCAGGCAATCCATGACCATAAACCCACCAAAAGCAAGACAGGAATTGCACTGCAAACTGCTTATCTTCTCGAGTCCAGCTGCTGCTCTGGAGCCTGAGGGCTCTGGGAGGAGTGCGAGAGGCTTTTCGGAAGGAGTTAAAGCAGCACTCTCCCTTACTGGCATCTGACGTCTCTTCCTTCCTGGAGCAACAGCGGCTCGCTGTCCCCCTGGGAGAGTGGTGGAGCATCTCCTTTGGCTCTAAGTGCTCTGCAACTTCCCGTACCGTAAACTGGTTGCATAACACAAATCTGCGCTGTGCAACAACCTCTCGAGCACCGAGCCTTGTAGGAGCCAATGTTGTTTCTCCCAGTCCTTCTGTGAGATCTGCTTTCCATATGTCTCTGACTATGTGCTTGCCTTCTTCACGACTGTGACAGACCAGTCTCCCTCTCTGCTGATCCTACCCTTCTCCCTGCCTCAGCCCGCTGGCTGCACACGAGTGCACATGGATGGGTACCAAATGGTCGGGTTCGCTTTCCTCAGAACCATTCTTTCCTCTAATTTCACCACTACTAAGGACGTAACACCATGGCTACACGCTGTGTCCAACCCCTGCTCAAGCAGTCCCACTGCCCTACTGTGAAGAGAAGCCACAGGAGGATGGGACTTCCCTTTGTGTTTCCCAGGACAAAGCTCATCTACTACCATGAAACAGTTTCAGAACTAAGCAAAAGTTACAAAGTCGTATTTATCTCTAGCTTCTCAAATCCCCCCTTTTCCATGTGCCACCTTAGAAGAACAAGATAGCTGAATGGATCTGCTCTGGATTTCTCTTACATGCCTCTCACAGATGGCGATACTTTACAAGGTGCTTTTACTTAGCACAGCACCTGTTTTCCACCCCAAGCACTACCTTCCCTCTGACAAGTATCTCTGTTTACAGTTTGGAACCCTATAATATCGAGCCATGACCCAATTCATTACCTTCACACACTCCTGTCCTGCCAATATTGCACAACTGCCATTTCTTTTTGTCCTCCTCAACTGCTTACCACGATTCTCATTGTTATGAGCTTTCACAAGTGACCTGCTTTGGTTTATTGTAGCCCACAGTGTCACTAATCTTAAAATTATCTCAAAATATAGGTAAGACACATAAGCCAGTTCTGTCATTCTCTGCCATTTCCGAGGATCTTCCTCAAACGTCTCTGTAAAACAGCCCTTTCCATAGGACCCCATCCCTCCTTCTCCAGAGAAGCGCCACTGGTCCCTGCCCACGAATCATGCTTTTGCAGTGGAGAAGCCAAGTAACCTCCTTCCTCGCAAATCCAGCTCTGCTCCTCTGCTGTCACAGCACATCCCACCTCCTGCTGCCGCAGCGCATCCCACCCCCTTGCCTGGGGTCCTTTTCTCTGGGGCAGCCGGGGGCTCAGCCCGCTCGAGGACCTCCCGTGACTCTCCCATGACTTCCCACCCGCTCCCAGCTGGAAATCCTTTCCTGCTTCATTCTCAGAGATGCAAAAACCTCATTTTCTCCCCTTTCTGCTTTCATCTTCTCTAACTTTGAAGCACTTTTTCTGTTTCAGGAGACCTGGATGCTCTTTCCAGCCATCTTCCAGCTCTCTGGACGCTTTCAGATTTCCACACTAAGTCTCCAGACTTTGCACAGTTCAACCAAGTTTAAAGTCTCTGGTTTTGCTCTTTGCACAGCCACCACTCAGCTGTGTCTGGTGAAGCATGTATGGCAACCCAGCCACTTATAATGGTCAAAAAGCCGCAGTAGTTTATCACTTATTTTTGTATGGCACTCACTCTACAGCAGAGCACAGGGGGTCCGTACCTACAAACAATCTTAATCTTCTGAGTTGTATTTTTTTTCTTGAGAGCATCACAGCGAGCTAGTTGGACTGGCTTATCTGTTCATTAATGGGAGCAGAGGCCCTCCAGAGGCCGAGTAAAAAAGAAGATGTGGTAAGTTACCTAATCAGAACAAGAACATGATGATTTCACATAAAACTGAAATATCAGAAATAAAGAAAATAGAAACATTCAACCATATGCGCAACTAGAACACTTTTAAATGGCAAACGTCCAAACCAGAACAACAGTTCTGAACACACAGCCAGCACTGCACCTCGAAGTCAGGCTGACCACGCCAAAACAACTGAAAACTAAACAGAGAACATCAGTGCCCACAGGTAATATATATAGAACAAGTTGAGCTTTAATAATTCAACAGAGTTCAATTTGCTGGTAGTAAGAAAGGTGGAATTTTTGTTTTCCAAAGCATGACGTGGATGGATATCCTACCTCTGTAAGGCACACCCCAACCCATAGCAAGTGCTGGGCATGGGGCCAAACACACACACAGACACAGACACACACACACAGACACACACGAAGCCTCCGCGTTCTCCCGATCAGGCCCACAAACCTCAGAAACCAAGATCAAGCAAGAAATGCTTTAGCAGATTTAACGTGCAACATTTGAAACCGAGCAATATTACCGTTATTTATTTTACCCGTAAACCCTCTATTAGAATTTTGTTTTGGAAATTTTCAATTGCAAACTTGCAAGTGTTGGCTGGAATTCCTTTTTATGTCTTGCTTCAGACTGTTAATAACGGCTCCAGTGCTAATGACCTATCTCCTGAACGTACAGAGGAAAAACAGCACTTCATGAAATATTGATACACACTTGGAAATTTGACAATTATCTCCAGAGCTCCTTGGTAAAATCTGAAAGCAAATAAATAGCAAACATTTGCTGTACTCATTAAAATACTGAAAAACAGAGAAAGAAACCTACTCATTATCCATTTGACAAATATAACCTATTATTTTTAATAATGCACAGGCATTCAATGCATGAAATTTACAGCTTCTCTTGCTTAAAGAAACCATTGGTTTTGTAGATCTAATTTTAAGAAATGCAATAAAGGTAAGTTATATGGAGCTGGTTGCTTTTGCGGGAGAGGGTAAAATCTTTCTTCTATTGAAATCAATGGCAAAACTACCATTTTTCAGGTGGAAGCACAACTTCACTCACTGCCCTATTTTGGAAGCTGCTTGTCCAGAAAGAAATTCTCCAAAAATGAGGAATATTAATTTTGTCGGCCTTTCTCACGCAAACTTTGGAAACAGAAAACTGGCGTAAAAAAAAGAGCTGATGAGCCAGAGCACGAGGCTGCTAGTTCACTTGATACATCTCTGCATCTTGCTCGTCGTACACCATGGGGCTGAGACCCAGGCTCACCCTCTGGCCAGAGCACGGCATGGGAGATGCCACATTGCTGCTCAGGAGCACGTGATTTTAGGATGAATGGCAAGTACAGAGAGCACCTTCCCCTGCTGAAAAAATATGAACCATAAGAGGAAAACTTCCAATGCAGAGCATGACAGGTTGCTCGGCATTGCATTACAGTGCCATCATTGGTGTTATTAATGTAATTTTGCTTTCTACACCTCTTAGCCATGACTGCAGATGAAACGGATCCACAACTGCTGCAAACAAGAATGAAATGGAAATTTCAGATTCTTAACCCAAATGATCCAGATGGTAAGATAAGAACTCCCACTCTTACTCAGGTCCACTCAACATGAGCAAGAATTCAAAGACAAGGAGAGACTGTGATCAGTAGGAATTGCAACTGCTGGCCAGGTGGGATAACTAAAGCTGTATTTCAGCTTCACTGATTACTTCAGTGTCCCAACAGCACGGTCCAGAGACAGAAAAGCTCTCTGCTGTCCACACTGAATACTCTTCTTTTCTCCCTCATAATACATACTAATCAAGGTTCCTTTCATTGACAAAGCAAAATCTATGCACTTGCATGAACTACTGTACTTTTTGAATATTCATTAAAAACTTTATAACAAAGCATTCAGAGGAGGGAAGAGAACACAACAAATAACTGCGTGTGACATTTCCATTCCTGAGTTTTTTCACTCCGCAGGTAACAGACTCCAATCAGAGACTGGACCATCATAAGAAAAGGCTGATAATCTACAGAGTCAGTAAAGGAGTGTGTAGGAGGCAGCTTGAAACCATTCAGGGATTTGCAGGGTTAGAACAAGCATCAGGAAACATGTTAGGGTTAGGAAGATGAGCAAAGCAGTCAAGGGGGCATCATCAGGTTCTTGCATCCCACCACCTTACGACTCCCGACATGGGTCCTTGGCATAGAGGTAACCCACCTGGAGATACTACCTTCAAATCTGGAAAATACACGCCAAATGTTTCAGCAGGACCTCAGTTTTAATCTTCTTTTTCTGACTTCGTTGAAAGTATATCCTAAATAATTACTTATCGTTGTGCTTGCTGTCTAAGCAAAGTCCTTTCTGCTTGTTTACTTGCCAAGTTGGTACGACAGACTAGGAAATAATAAATTGCTTGATAACCAAAACAAGTCACTTCTGGCAAACAATGAAGATTCTGCAGAAGTACTGATCCAAATGGATAATGACTGATACACTGATTACATTTTTAGAGAGTTTTTCCTCCCCATTTTCATGTGTACATCTATCTGCATATATAAATAAAACATGAAAATGCCATCTTCGCTGTTCGTATCAGTATTTACCAAGGACCTGCACTGACTCCAACCTTTCAGGTAAGCCCTGCTGGTTTCCTTCTTACAGCCACAACCTGCTTATCTCTCGGATTACAGAGCCTAAACCATCCTCCTCTCAGGGACTATGACGCTTTCAGGATCCATGGGGAGAGTACTGTACTCTTACTCTCCTCCCAGCCTCTCCTTCCATGTGCAAGGTCTGGCAAGAGGTCGTTTCTCTTGGCCACCCCATGTTTGGTGGTTGAGATGCACCCCCAGGGCCAAGGGTGCTCCCAGGAAGGGACCGTGAGCCTTGACCACTGACCCCACCACTGGCAGTGATAGCACTGGTCGTCATTGAAATGCAGGGTACGTTGCTCGTGCATGTGGCAGTGGGGTCTGCAGACACTCTTCTGCAAGCAAAAAATGAAATTTATGTATATATGCCTGGCACATGAGGCTAGGTCAAGGTCTTCTGAACAACTAAAGAACTGGAGACATCACACTGGGGAACTGAACTGCAGCAGCCTCGCAGGGATGTTGTGTCACATGGAAAGGGGCACAGGGTGGCCCCACGCAGGCAGGGCTAGGGCCGCGTTACGTCATGCCATGGGACCCAGGTATTAAGCTGATTGCTGGCCTTGACACCCTTTGTACTGGGCGAGAGGGCGGAGGAAGGAAAGCCAGGTACTAATCCGCTCCATCTGCTTCGGAGCAGCTAATTGGATTGCGAGTGCAGAAGGCAAGGCCCCCGGACAGGGCGCTGGCAGTCATGCCGGCCAGGCACAGGCACTTGGAAACCTCTTATTTCGCTGAATAGAGCTGCTCTAGTGCAGAAGGTGAGGGTCCCACCATGCTGCCAAACACACCTCTGGCCAAACCCTTCCTAGGGATTCATGTGGTTGCACTAAGGCAGGGCATGGCTGCCCAGCACCTCTCCAATGGAGAGGGGGAACTAATGTAACCTTGGAAAATAACATATGTGACGCCCCTCGAGTAAGATTTCATCTTTAACAAAACAGCGGATGAAATTTTAGCTTTCCTTACCAGTAGAATGCTGGTGATGTCAGGTTTTATTTAGGTGCAGAAGTCAAAAGCTCATCTGCCAGTTGCTGTATATAAACCTTACTAATATATGTCCTATGTCTGCAACATTTATTCTAAATCAGTGGCTTAATGATTTTGGTTTTCTGCTTTTTAAGGATTCAGCTCAGCACCTACTTCGCTTTTAAAAATAACAGACAATTCAGCAGTGCAGCATTTTCATTAAACTGGTCTGTGGCGTAATGCTACGAGAAAGACAAGCAGAAGAAATATAAAAAATATTTAATATAATAATGATCAGAAACCTTTAAAATTTTTTCCCTCTGCGAACACTAAGTTTGTAGCTATGGAAACTACTTATGAGAAAGCAAAAAAAAAAGTCAGCAAATATAGCCAGAGAATGATCTGGATATATGAAAGTCCTAACAATGATAGAGAACTACAGACACGGGGTAAAAGGGAAGTGTAAATTGGAGATGACAACACTTGTGCGTCTGACAACATGTTCTCCTCCGACAGGCCAAAATAATTTTTATTGCCATGGCACTAAAGCCAATGAATTGCAACTGGAATGAGTTTGACACTTTATATTGCTTTTGATAAAACCGTTATAAAAAGCGTATTTCAACCTTTAAAAAAGTCTTCTAAAAGCGTATTCTCTGCAATCAGTGAGTCGTGTGCACATATTGGCCAAGACAGTCAACGTTTTATCAAGGAAGTTTTCCGCACATCTCTCACACGCTCTGTTCTTCAGCTATTTACCTTGATGACTTCAATTTTACGATTCACACGCGACACCCATCTGCACACTCATCTACCAAACTGAGACTGGTGAGAGTATGCCCACACGCGTAACGCTCAGCCAGGTCCTCAGAAGCCTTTCAAAGCCTTTCCCAAACCCACTCTGAGTATCTCCAGCTAATACCTTTATCATATTGCATATTAATGTCTTACAAACGGTGCTGGAACCATCAGGATGGCAGAGACACTAGCAAGACACGTCTGCTTATTTCTATCAGGTATTTTTGTACAGAAGTTACAAGCCCAGTTAAAATCATTAGTCCGTGGTTTTGCCAGCGAATGCAGCGCAGACTTACTTTACCTGGAGTAACACACTAACTGGGAATGGCTCCAAGGACTTGCTATGGTCTGTCAGGTCAATGTGCAAATTAAATTAAATTTATTCAGTACACTGAGCTTCCTTTGGTGCTGTTTCAGTCTGGGTTGTTAATTGAGCTGCATTACATGTATACGTTGTGATTACATGCTACAGTCTGTACAGAAAACATAGTGAAGAAAAACTGAAGCTGATTTCTGAACTGTCTGCTATATGGTGTGTGAGGCAAAGAATAAACCAACCTCAACAAACGCTTGTGGGCTTTATACTGTGTATGAAAAATCACTGCTAAACTCTCTCTGCCCTTAAAAAGCTATGACAATTTCAATGGGGTATTCTTAAAAGAATGGGCAAATGTCACTCTTTTAACCATCCCTGAACAACCGTGAAGGCTCTTGCTCCTGAAGATGTCCTCTGCTCTTTGGGGGCTGACCACATGAAGAGCTTCAGTCTGCAACTGATGTGCAGCTAGCACAATTTTTATCTGTCACAGGGAGGAAAATGCCAGTAAAAAGTCGCAATCAAGTGTTAAACAGTATTAGCAGAGCTGAGCTAATCACAGTGAAAGGCATCTCTAGCTGGGCTCTAAGCTGATAAGAGAAAACGAGTCCCCTTCACGCTGGAGAGAACTACTTGTCCAAGGAAGGCAGCTCCCCTCAGTCTGGCTTTCCCTGCTCAGGAAAAGGTCAGGCTTTTAATCAAATCTTACAGCCAGGAAATTTTGCTCCTCCTTCCTTATAATACCTTCCCGACTTGTACGGGGCAGCCCTGTTCCTCACCCTTGTGGGAAGCATCTCCTGCCCTGTGATCATTTGTTTTCCTATCTTCATATGTAAACTAGGGTTTG
The DNA here is from genome assembly GCA_013399095.1 of Psophia crepitans. Classification (NCBI taxonomy): domain Eukaryota; kingdom Metazoa; phylum Chordata; class Aves; order Gruiformes; family Psophiidae; genus Psophia; species Psophia crepitans. Next base: position 99,491 of record VWZZ01005999.1, on the reverse strand, counting down.
AAAACCCATCCAGTACGCGTATTTACAATGAATCACCAGTCCTCACTGGAGCTTCCTAAGTCCATCACCAGCAACAGAAATCTGGACAGACTCGTCATTTGGAAGAAGTCTAGGCTAGCGACAAAAATACAGGACTTCTTATCAGCCAGCCGCTTTAAGACTGAAAAATTAGATACAAAAATATAAATTGAGGAATCTAATGAAAATACTAGCAAACACAACAATTCGAAGATCCAACATTTTGGAGGTGGAGCTCCAGTAATCCGATCAGTGCCCGTTAGATGCGGTGTGTCCTTACCGGCTTTGCTGACCTACACTATTTATTTCCCGGCATTACCACCCACTTCAGCACGAGGCTGGCCACAAACCCGCTCTGGCAGCAGACCGCCAGCCAACACGGTTTTGTCGCTCCGACTTAGCAGGGTTTATTTTTCCTGCTTGCCACTGAGATGACTTGGTGCGTTCACTACCTGTGACGTTATGGATGGTGAGGCTGCAGGAGCAGCTGGCTCCGAGAACGTTTCTCCCCAGGGAAGCCATTCCTGACAGCTTCACGCACAAGGTCTTGATGACGCAGAGCGTGGCAGTTTTGCCAGAGCCGTGGTTGGGGAGTTTCTGGGATGGGAGTTCAGCTCGGCTCCGGAGATGTCGCTCTTGGCTCCTGTGCCCCACTCGCGCTGTGGCCACAGCAATGGATTTAGGGTGCTCATTCATATAGCTCTGTGCTTCATACAGCTCTGCAATTCCCTGGAAGGACAATTTATCTAACTTCTTCATAATAATTATTTTATGAAATGCAAAGAAGCGGCAGCAATAAATCCTGTTGCTGATTTTCCCTTATCTAACCGTACCGAAGCGAGGGGCCCATCAGCACATGGCACGTGCCTGTATCCCTGCCCAGGACGCTGTCTCTACCATCAGAAGCACCGGGCAGAAGACAGCCACCCTCTCACAAGCCCTCTGCCCAAACTCCCAGTTAACAGTAGTTGTGCAGAATCCACATAAAGTGTCAAAGCTCAGCACAAAATCACGAATTGGGTATCTGGAAACAACTGGCTTTAGAAAGACTACCATACAAAGTCCAATGAGACTTCAAAAATAACCAAAGTGATCTTTTTTAACCCCCTAGTCATATAACAAGCTTCAAAACCTCAACGGACTGTAATATACGCTTTACAACCCTCCGCTGACTGAGAAGACATTAACCTATACCGACAGAAAATATTTGCAGCCATTTAGAGACAGTTTAATACTGAACTTGCTTTCACCTTGCAACTCAAGTATCCACAGCCAAAGCTACAGCCAGGAGAAGGGTCATCGATCCTAAAGACGCTTCCTGTCTCTTCCTGCTGGAAAATACGATTTTCCTGGATTTAGTCAGACTTCTGCCATCCACTCAATGTTTTAAAAGCATCCTAACATATTTGTAATACTTGCTTCTCACTGTGTGTGTGTGAACACTCCTTAGCAATGGTTCCTTACAGAATAATTCCTCGACACGTCTCAAACACCTACAAACCGCCACGCCTTCCATTTTTAATCCGCATCCTTCCATTTGCCCAGTGTCTTACCTTGGCTTCTACTTCTAAAATACAGTTTAACAGGAAGAAAACCTCTCAGGCTATTTGGAAAAGAAAAAGGGGAAATAAATAAAAATGAAGACAATTTTACAGGTCCTACTTCAGCTAAACCTTTCAGGGACTTCAATGAGAAGATAATCTTTCTGTGATTATGGCCAAACCCCCTCGTTGCTTAGCAACACATAATTAAGGAATATGTTTTCAGATCCGCTTTGCAAGCTGGCCATTATCAGATGAAATTACTGGAGCAACAAATGTCATCCTCATGCAAATGAGTTGGTCGTAGGCAAAAAAAAAA
>VWZZ01005999.1:0-97584 GCA_013399095.1 Psophia crepitans | reverse complement strand
AAAAAAAAAAAAAAGAGGGCTGAGTAGCGAGGAAGAGCTCAGCAGCACAGAAACGCTGCTGGCTTCCTCTTGTTGCGCACCGGTAATTCTTTTAAAGGGAAGGGATAATATCTACATTTTTAGAGAATAGGGTTTATATATGAGACACATGGAAGGACGGGTCCGTTTCTCGTGGTGGAGGAGACCCCTCCCAATGCCTGTGCTCTGGCGGCCCCTTGCTCCAGGGCTCTCACGGCATCGGTACTGACCACCTCAAGCTGGACCGCAAATAAATGAGCGTATTTCTGTTCCCCACACTATGCCAGTTTGTCTTTTTTTCAGGCTTTGGGAAATTGTTTATTTAAAAATCCTGCCTGGATGCACTACTTTCACATCTGATCCCTATCAACACAGAACGTGTCGCTTAATATTTAAGCATTTTTCAGAAATCAATACATTACACCAGCTACATAAAGGATGCCTAAGTGTGAAAGAAACAGCATCTACTTCCTAGCTGTATAATTATGGTAAGCCAGGGAAAGGGGTGTGCCAAGCGTCTGCATTTTGACAACTTTATCATTTCCACTTACAAAATCATTCTTTATTTAGATTCCTGTGGAATGGCATCACCAGTTTGGCACCGTCTCCATGCCTATAAATGGTATCCTTTTATTAAAGCTTTGTGCGTGTACGTTGGTACGGCACATTGTTCGAGGCTTGTTTGCACGGGAGTTCAGCTGAACTGCACAAGGGAGAAAATTCCCTGCTCACAGAGTCCCTACCAGGAAAAACGTTTCAAGGGATTTCTTTCCTCATTTTTCAAGCCACAAATGAATGGATTTGCCAAATTTCCTTGTACTTAGCAATGCGGTTTTGGGGGTTAGCCTCTGTCAGGCTCGGAGTGTTCTCATTAATGTACATCTCTGAAAAGGAGTGGAGCCTGCCCAGCTTATCCAGCTTTACATCTGAGCAGCCAAGGGCCTGAGCACTTCTTGAAGGGGAAGGGAAGACGAGGAGCCACCATTCATTTTTATTGTGCTAGTGCTTAATGACAGGCTTTTAGTTTTAAGCACAGACCTATTACTTTAACAGCTATATCACTTCACATTACAGGCATCTCTAGAAGGAAATCAACGGTTTTATTTTGAATGCCTGATAAAACAGCAAATTAATAATAAGAAGAAAAGACTTAGGTAATGGCCAAAGGTAAGTTGATTCTCAAACAACACCATTAGCTATCTGATGAATTTAGTCAAAACAATGCTAACCATTTCCTCAGAGGAACACATTTGTGCCTGATAACAGCGGTAAAAAGTCAATCTGCAGCAAACCCTGTAGTCCTAATTGCTCAGCCAGTGCAGTATCTAATCTCCCATTCTCTACAAATAACAGCAATGGCAAGATTAACCTTGGAAGCATTATCTGAGATGCCGCTCACTTTTAACTGAAGTTGGCTAAATAAATAAAATATTTGGAATTTAACTGCAGAGCGAGAACCAGCATCTTTAGCTCTGCGCAGCCAGTGCAGCCCTGCAAAGAAATCCCATTCCCCTCCCTTTCTAAATAGGAAAGTGTCTAATACTCAGGCGTGAAATCCCAATATATTTGACTGTGGGGGTTTTTTGGGAGTAAAGTAAGCAACAACAAGGCGGCTCTAAACTACCGTATGGGCTAAGACCCTTTGGAAATTACTTGGTTCAGGTGATGCCATGGTGGAGACGATGACAGGAGGCCCCGTGCGCCTGCTGAGCTTCGGGTACGGGGAGAGCTGGGCTGGGAAACCGGGTCCAGTGGGTGCCAGGCTGCCGTCTCCCGGTGGTCCTGGTCGGCGGAGGAGCTGTGGGCTGCCGTGCGGGCTGGGTGCCGGTGATGCCACTGCCGTACGCTCCCTCTTCATCAGCTCCATGGGGACGGTGTAGGTGGTGGGGTAGGCTGTTTTGGGGCTGGCGTGCGGGTTGGCCGTGGTCATGGGCATGCCGGCTGGAGCAGAGTACGCGGAGGCCGGACGCGGGTGCGTGTTGCAAGGCAGGGGGGTGTTATATCCAGAACTGGGGAGGAAGTGTGGCCCCTGAGGCGCCCCTGCGGAGGCAGGGTACGCAGTGGTCTCCAGCAGATGCTGGGTCGGGGCGCTGGATGGCCGGCGGTGCATCTCTCCCCCTCTCGGGGAGAGTGGCTGCAGCGGAGGTGGGGGCTGTGGGCCAGCTGGGCCATCTGTGGTGGTCCCCGAGCTCAGGGGCACGCCGTAGTCACCCGGCAGCTCACTGCGGTGGCTGAAGCTGTTGGAACGGGTCCTGGGGCGCAGCGTCCCGCTCCTCCGCTCTTGCCTCTGCAGCTGCATTTCTGCTTTGTAGTTGTGGGCAATGCGGGAGAGCACGCGGGCCTGTCCCAGGTTCGGAGCCACGGACTTGATGTCATTCTCCTCCATCATGGCCAGCAGGTTCGGGGAATCGAAGCCCTGCTGCAGCAGGGCGGCAAAGGTGCTCTCCGAGACGCCTTCCGCACGCAGCAGTGCCACGAACTCGGGGTCGAAGCTCCTCTTCCCCTCCAGCCCAGGGAAGGCGGGGGCCACTGGCGGGTGGGAAGGGGTTGCCACCGCCGTCTCGTAGCTGTCATAGGGGCCCTTGGCGTTGGTGCTGTCCCGGCTTGGCCCGTAGCTGCTGCCAGTACCGCCAGTGGGGTCCACCACCAGGCAGGTGGGGGCAGTCTGCCTGCCCCCCGCCGGCTCGGGGGGCCGCTCTGCCCCATCGCCGTAGGCCTGCCTGCCGGGGAAGGTGGGTGGCTCTGCCGCATACCGTGGGCCGGGGGGCTCCACGCCATACCGTGCTGGGGAGACATCTCTTCCACGCATACGCTGCCCATCCAGGGCCAGCTTGGGGTCCCTATAGAGGCGAGCGGCCTCTGGCGGGGCGGGTGGGCGCCCCAGGGGTTGGTCCCAGGACAGCCGGCTGCCGGGCGCCCCGTAGCTGGCCAGTGGTCGGCTCACCACGTGGTCACGGTAGCAGCGGGGGTCCTTGGGCGACCTAGCTGCCAGGGATGGGTCGCTGTAGTAATCCTGGGGCGGCAAGGAGCCCCGGCCTGCCATGGCCGCCTGCCGGTCGCAGTAGGTGAAGTCGGGCACGGAGCCTTTCCTGAGGGGCCCGGGGGTGAAGGCAGCATCCTGGTACGGGTACGCCTCTTGCTTCAGCTCCACGCCGCCCTGCAAGATGATATCGTTTGCTCGTGGCGGCTCATACCAGCCACCCTCACCGCCGTAGGTCAGGGAGCTCCTCCGGCCCGGCGGCCTTTGGTACTCGAAGGCGTTCTCGCTCTCCCAGTTGCCCTCATACCAGCCGGCAGCGTCCCAGCTCTGCGAGCGGCCGATGTTGGGGTGCTTGCTGGGGATGGGCATCACCACGAGGCCGCTTGCTCCTGCTGAAAGGGAGAAGAGGAGGCGCTTTCCTTCTCAGTGCTTCTCCGGCACGCATCAAAACCAGACCGTGTTCCACCTGAGCCCTCCTGGGACTTCAGAAACCACCGACCGGTGGTTTTACCTTTCAAAGTGTTGCCTGAATTATTAATTCTTCGAAACCTTAGCAGGCAAAGCATGCAGCAGCCGCTGCCACCCGCTCTCGCTCCAGGTCGGTGGAGGGAGAGACCCTTCCCGTGCGGTGCAGCCGCAGAAGAGGGCGGCCGCGATCAGCCCAGATGCTTTATCCTCTGCCGCTGGGGACGGCGAGCGCACATGGACAACTGGCCGAGCACTGTGTGGGGATTAGGAGCTAAATAAAACCGCTAAAGCCCTCGCTCCATGTGACATCATTTTAGCCCGATGAAATCTCCAGCGCCAACCCAGCCAGCAACCTCAATGCAATTTCTCTCCTGGGAACGATTTTTTTTTTTTTAAAAATGTTGTTTTTCTAACACGCATTTCATTCGTTTCAGTTGCCTCCTTCCTCGTTAGCTGAGGGCTCTCGTCCGCACCGGCACCCACCAGGAATTAGTAGTGAGATAACGAAACGGGCACGCATCCGCTCGTCCGCACACACGCGCATGTAAAAATAAAAAAGAAAGCTTCAGTGTCAGCTCAATCTTAATCCACCCTGATGAAATGCTAATCCACTGCACACAGCTAAAGACAAATTAAATGGGAGCAAGCAGGCAGGCCTAAAAAAAGGCCAATGCAAGATACGCAAGAATACAAGAGTGATTAGAAATTAGTTAGGTATCTGTTTAACACTTTCTGAGTATTGCAATTTGCTTTGGAAATTACATTTTTTGTTGTAGTTTCAAATTAACTGGACTAACTATCTCCACAAGGATTCTTTACATTATTATCATAATACGCAAATCCTTTCATCATCCCAGGACAGAAAATTGTGGAGGTGTAATCTGGAATGTATAATTTTAAGACCCAAGCAGAGGTCACGGAAACGGAGGGGAGGATCAAAGGATCTAAAGCCCGGTCTTACAAAGCAAAAAGGACTAGTAGACTTTTGCCTATTATCTCCAGCTTCCTTTGGAAAAACCACATGTTTATGAGATGGGAAAACACTCAGAAACATCTGACAAAACTCAATTTGTATCTAATGGTATTTCAATATTCATACGGATTAAGATTTTTTTACACTTAGAGTAGGCAAAAGGATTTAGATGGAATCGCACCACAGAAAAGTGTTATTTGGGAATGTAATAAAAATTTCCATAAATAGTCACTGTTTTCAGAGGAGATATTAAAATGGCTCCCAAAACCATGGATCTAAATTATCACATGCTGCTCACGCACAAACATTCCTTTTCAAAGAAGAATAGGTCAACCGTTACTTATTTTGCTAACCACTGTGAGCGAAGCAATACTTTCCTTTTTTTATTTAAAAAAAAAAACAAACCACAACAAACCAGAAGGAAATGATTTTGCCTTTCTCTGCTGCGATGACAAATTTCTACACCTCCAGCACGCCCCTTCCAGGAGGGACCCAGTAAGAGGAGTGACTGTCACCTTCCCTGGTCTGTTTGCAAAGCAGCTTGCGTGTTTTTCCCGGTTAATCCACAATAAATGTTTAGTGCACTAGCCATCACGTGACAGACTATTGTGCTATTATGATAGCTAAATCACTAATGCAGTCTAATGCTTATACTTGCCTATCATACTAATACCTCTGGGCTATATTTCTGACCCAAATACTGACAGGATCTTTGAGTAATCCCGAAATTTCTTTATTGCAGTAAATATTATAAATCCTCTTCAAACATCCTCTCCTCCAGTTCCATCCCCAAGAACCACAGTCTTTAAAATTATGTTGGATATTACACAGACATGCAAAACATGGGCCCCAAAAGATTATTTATGCAATTCTCAGAGAATATCTGATTGGCATCATATTGAATTAACTAACAAACTTAAGGCACATTGGAAAATTTCTTCTTTTGTGAGAGTCAAAATGGGAAGACACATTTGTGGCTTATAAATAAAGCAGAGAACATTTTAACAAACAAAAACATTTTATTACAACAACATTTTGCTAAAGAATAAAATGTATTCCCAACTGGATACAGTGAGATCTGTGCCATTTGCTTGTTCTGAAGCAGCAGAAGAAAGCTACCAAAAATGTATATGAAAAAATAAAATCCTGGTCTTTAGATCAATGGCATCTTCCACCATCGTCTTGAAAGAAATCACTAACGAACATAGCCACCATGGTAAGCCCTGGCTGAGAATGGAAAAAAACCACCACGTCACAGAGAAATTAAATTTCAAAAATGCTGACCTTGAAGAACTGCAAGGGAAGTCAGAGGGGAGCTTTGAGCATTTACTACCCCTGAAAAAAACAAAAGCTTTAATAAGCCCTTGGGTCGCATGACAGACACACAAAAGAGACCTCGCCCAAACCAACAGATCTGTAGATGGTGGCCGTGCCCTGCTCGGCTCCAGCGCACACATGGGCGACAGCAGGACCAGAAGACCCATCTCCAAACTCCCTTCAGCCCAGCCGCAGGAGCACCCACATGCCTGGGCTCCAAAAAGCACCCATTTGCCATTGGATCGGCCTGCCCTCACACGGGTGCAACCTCGCAGCCCTCAGGCAGAAGGACATGCTCTTCCCATGCCCGCTTGCAGGAGCCAGGAAACTTTAACTTCAGATCTGCTGCTGGGAAGACTCATGCATATGGATGATTTATCCCATACGCACTGACCTCAATGGAACAAATTAACTATTCCCATGCTCCAAGCTAAGCACAGGTAAATGCTTGCAGGGGCTGTAGGACTTGTACTTTTCCCTGCAGCCACAGGGTAGGTGTTCGCTTTGGAGGGCTCTGCTGGGCCCTCTACTTGCTGACCAAGAGCCACCACCATCCCTGCAGCTGGCGGGGAAGATGTGCCCAGGAGCCATGGAGCTGGCCAGCCTCCCATGCCACCATGGCAGCAAAGGAAATGTTACACCCCCAGTGAATCAAGGAATGAATAAGAAATGAATGGAATGAAATATTTATGGATGGGCAGTAAGGGTCTTTTATTTTTCTTTTTTTGGCACTCTTAAAAGCAGCACCTATGCAAATTCCCGTCACTCCGTGGCTATTTCTGAATTCAGACCTGGGCAGCAACAGCCGAGAGAGGACATGGAGGCACCGGGGCACAACCCAACACAAGTGATCTCATCTTCGCTTCTCGGGAGTAGAGGAGGCACCGGAACCCGCATTCCTGACATGAGGGGGAGATGAAGGACTGCAGGAAAGGCAGAAAATTTATTCTCCCTTTATCTTTTAATTCTAGAGGTATTTTGGGGAAAAAACAACACACAGAAGAAAAAAAAAGGCCAAAAAAAAAAAGCTGATCAAGAGATTAAATGCTCTGGTATTTCAGATCACGTGAAAAATGCACAGTTTTGACTTAATGCCCTGAGGTTCAGTTTAGTGTTTATCTAACACACGGTAAGTTTTGCTATGATACAACAACTACACAAGAAGTCTACTCTGAAAAAAAGGTCAGAGTAGAAGAAAGGTGGGCCCATCGTTTAAACACCACATTCAAAACTGGATGGTATGAAATCTGGTTCTGGAAACCACTCGCGGTGGATGTGAAACAAGTATCTCAGTGCTAGGAAGTGCTGTTTTCTTCCCGTGAGGAGAAAGCCTGTTTTACACATAAAACCTGTGGTAAGAAATCAGGATGTTCAATCTGCAACACAACTGTGTAAACAACATTTTTTGGGGTCTGTTGCACTAACGCAGGGGAGGCTGGATGTGAAATTTCGTTCACATTGATCTAAAACATTTCATTTCAAATTTTGAAAGCACGTTGCTGGAGAAATTACTGTGTGTAACAAAACGGTACAGATTGGGTTTAGTTTGGCTTTTATTATTTTGAAATGCTTTTCAATAACAAGTTTAAATCTTGTTTCTATCAGAAAAAAATATTTTTCATGTAGCAAAATGTTGATGTTTTCTCCCAAATTATTTCCTTCTGGGAGAGAGCGGAACTGAAACAACGTAGGGAATATGCCAAATGTCATTTCTGGCAAAAACTTAAGGTGCACCGCTACTGGAAAGGTTATTTCTCTTTTAAAGGCAAAGGAATCCTACCCCCGGTTGTAAAAAATCCCCTAGAGAACAAATATACCTTGTGTTAATGGAGAGAGCAGGTATCAGGACACCCAGACTTCATACTTGGCTCTGCCACTGTCAGCGAGTAAATTGCTTTATTTCTTACTCACAGGTTCCCCTTCCATCAAGAGAGATATAATAATATGCACCTATCACATTCAGATGGTGTTAAGATTAATCAGTGTTTGTCATGTTTTCAGGTGACAGGGTACAAAGCTACCGGTAGGATAAATGCTTTACCCTGACTGCCTGGGCTTTCAAGGACCGCGTGTGATTGTGCCTAATGACCCCCGAAGCTCGGGAAGCCTTTTCTGAACATCGTCCTCCTACGTTCAGCTTGCAGGATGACGGGGAAGCAGAAACGAGCTGGTGCAAAACTATACCGTGGTGTACAGTGGATGCTATGGAGGAAAAGGAATAGCACGCACCGTAAATGAGGCACGTGCGCGTGCGTAAATTAAAAAAAAAAAATTGGAAGAAGAAAAACAGGAAGAAAATGTTCCAAATCCTTGAAAATTACTGCATTTGCTAAAATTTGGCTCCGCAAAAATCTCTCTCGCAGTGGCAATAATCACTCTGCCTAGATGGACTTTCTAACAGTCTCCTGAAATTAGAGGAGTACAAAGAGAAAATTAGTAGGATTGCGCCCGAATCATTTTCAATAATCAAAGGAACAGAACAGCATCTGAAAGCACTCAGCGCTTGAAGCCATGCCACATGCTTTTACCAATTTCCAAACCAAAAGCATAGATGCTTTGTAACTTCAACAAAACACTCTCAAATACCAACTTGGTGCGTTACGGCAAAACACTCTTAAGATCAGCCGATTATTAAACAATCACTGCCTCATGCAACTCTGTATTTTGATGACTTTAAAGCAGAAAACAAAAGCTTACGTCCATTTGTAACTCAACCCCCTGGCGCTGGGATAGAAATGTGCTGTAAGCGTTGGCTCACATGAGCTACAAGCTACAGGAATGCATGAGCGCACGCTGCCTCTAAATGTTACGTACAAACTGGAAGCTGTAACTGGGTTCAACTGCCGTTCCCACTGGCTACACACAAATGGGCCCAAGCATATGGAAAATAAAAGGTCAGTATCAGATCTAAATAAATGAGGAGGCACAGCAAAGGAGCCTACCTCCCATGCCAAATACAGCAGACGTTTACTCTCAAAACTGATGACACAGTATCGCAGTGCCGTTCTGAGTAACTTCCCAAGAATCCCCCGAAACCCCACACGTCAACGTGAGGAGAGAGGATGCAAATCCTCCTCTACTCACACCAGCTGGTGTCATGCTGAGAAGGCTCACAGAGCCATTTCACATAATGACACTGCAGTGACCTTTTACTTTACCACTGCAGACCTGACCGCTTGCCTCTCCGCTGCTGTTTTTGTGCTGATCTCTGCTCGGAAGGAGTTGGGTGAAGGCGGCAGGCTCCTTCCCACCCTCCTGGCCAGTGAGTGCTGCGTCTCAAATCACTGCCACGTGCCAGTAGCTCTCTGGCTGGAGGCATTTCACCCATCTTTGTTTGAAGGGTACCCTACCTCCAACTACCTTTATCGCAGACTAAGGGATGTGCAGAAGCACTCCAACGAGCGTGCGGTAGCTTAGGTCATCCTGCTCCCTTGGCAAAGCCCTGCTGATTTGCCCTCTGAGATGAAAATCAAATTGCAGGTAACAAATGCAGGAAGCTAGCAATCATCTGAAATACCCTGGCAGTTAAAAACAAGGAACCCAGCTGTAAAACACACTCTCAGCCATGGGAATGAGCACCACAAGCTCTTGAAACTTCAATCAGAAATGGTTTTGCCTTCAAGTACGGGGAGACTCCAATAAAGTTGGCAGAAACAGCATCGTCACATTCCTCCATCAACAAAGGGATAATAAAAATATCAGATGTATCCCTACACCACAAAACTACACACTTTCAAGGACTACAAAATAAACATCAGTCTGGATGCTGAATGGCAGCCTAAAAGCCAGTAGACAAGGTTCATTGGGCACATCCCTCAACTATTTGCTAAGATCTAATCTACGAACGCTCTTAAAAATAATCCTCTAGAAATCACATCAAGCACCTTGTCTCCAAAACTGGGTATTAGACCTTGAGGTCAAATCTCATCATTTTTAATAAGAATTCAGGATCAAGATTTAAATAGCATGTGTAATGAAAAGCATGGGAATTATATCTGTCCCAGAAAGCAGTAGCGAAAATCATTGTTAAATGAATATATATTGTAATTCTGAACTCTGCCATGCATGTCTGGGCTTTGCATAAAAAATAATTAATTACTAGATTATAACACGGTCCTGAGAAGATAAACATGGTAGGGTTCAGGGTGCCTCCCTGCCTTACTTCCCCTGACGATGCCAACAGCTCGAAGCATGTACTTCCCTGGCATACCCAACGCAGATAAAAACCAAAATTAAAACCAAACCAAAACAGGAGGAAATATTACTTTAGCTAAAAAAATATTTATTATGCATTGCTTCTTTAAAAAGCTGATTCAACCAAGTACCTGTTATCCCTGGCAGGCAGTGACGCTGTTTTCCCTCAAAAATGGATGTCAATCGATAACAACAGGCTATTTTGTGAACTAAAGCTGTTTATTAGTAAGTTTCGAGGTGCTAGATGGCAGCAGAGAGTGTTCTTTTTTTAAAATACTAAAAAAAACTAAGAAAAGACAAAACAAATGAATAGTGTTAAGTTAACGGGCTACATAAAAGTGCCAATAAGAAACAATCAATGCACATTTTAAGGCAACAAAAATGCCCAACCAGCTCTGGAAAACTTGCTCTTTGAAGCAAGCTCTCAGATATAAAAGATATAATGAAAACCTTCACTGTTTTGGCACTCCGATCCATCACATCTGTTTGTGAATACCAAAAAAAATATAAGAGAAGTTGTGTAATGTGTTTCTCTGCAGCTTTATTTTAGTACAGCCAGATGTCAAAATATTTACTAGTAAATATTCAGTAAAGTCGGAATCAAACCTAAAAGTCTGGTTCAGATCCAAATGCCGTCAGTCCTTGAAAGATTCTACTTTAGGAGTTAAATATGAGTTTTTTTCTGGTATTTTGAAGGAAAATCCATCCTGTTCTCATCTGTCCCCAAGGACTAACCATTTACCATTGCATATTTGGAAGAGGTAAAGCAGCCAACTTCCACCCCCTGGATTCTGGAGGCGGCTTCTGCAGCGCTCCCAAACTCCAGAGCTCAGGAATAGGCAACAAGGCTGCCCCGAGGGCACTGCTCCAACAACGCCGTAACGTGCCTTCTTGTTGCAGAGTCTGGGGATATTATAATTTTTCTGAGTAATCTTTAAATGTGGGAGAGGATTTAGAGTAAGGAGAAAAAGCCCAGATATGATGACAACATGTTAATCCATAAACCAGTTAATTTAAATGGGAAATGTGGTAAAGATGAAAATTAAGTTGATGGTATTGAAGTCATCAACTGTAATTGTTTCTTAATTAATGACATGAAGTTATAAAGCATGTTACACGGAACCTCTTAAGGCTGGGGAAGATGGAAAAATACAAGGCAGAACTAAGAGTTAGACCCGTATTTAGTTACCATAAATGTGGGCTTAAACGCAAGGAGAACACAACAGAAGTATTTTTTCCTGTTTCTGTGCATATAGCACTGAGGTCTGTGGGAATGGGGAGCTCTCCTTCTCGCAATAGCTTGAGTCACGTATCTATTACAAAAAGGTTGCATACCACCTTAATGAAATTTTTGCCTGTAACCTTATCTAAACGTGTCTTACTCTTTACCGGATGCCTGGGGAATTTTGTCAGGCTGGCTTCGTATCTGGCTCAAGTCCTACATCTTGTCATGCATATCCCCCTATGGCACGTCATGGGAGATAGACTGCACGTAAGCCAATGTATGGAAAAAAAGGTACACAGAACTAGAAGACTACTTGAGCAGTCCATGCCTCCATGCTGGAAGGACAATAGCATACCTGTAGACAGGAGCTATGCCAAGCATAGCATTTCTGTCACCAAGTAGAAAATGTTCACTCACAAATATAGAGAGTCCAGCCCAGCAAAAGGGTTGAAAACCACGGGAAAAGGTCAATAAGCTTGAATAATGTCTGTGAACCCACTGAGGTTGCTTGAACTCTCTTAATCCACAGGGGTTTTGTACATTTTTTAAAAAAAATCTTAAATTTTTAACAAATCCTATTAAAAAATTCCTAACCCTGCTATGCCTCTGTCAGTGAACGGATAACGAAGAGCACTGCTGGAAGCCACACTTTGCACTGCTCACATTGATAAAATGAGGTGTAAACCAGCTTTCATGGGAATTTGAAGTGATTTTTTGAAATCTCCATAAAGACCTTCATATGGACTCTCAGACGAGCAAAACATTAGGAGCAGACAGCCAGATCTTCCGTTACCATAAAACAGCACAGGGTGCAACAGCGGAGGATGTGACAAGCTAACTTTGTCTTTTCTCTAGGCAAAATGTGGTAGGCAACCCCTCCTTAAAAGCCTGACGGCTTATGTGCTTTGAGGCGGAAACTTCAAAAAAAATATAAAAAGCTTTACTGTGGGAGGGAAATCCTTGCACTGTGTTTTATATTCGTGGAACAAAGAAACTCAAATCCACTAGGAAAGAAAAGGTCTATATTTACTCTAAATAAGTCACTTTTACTTAGGACAAGTAGTTTCTTCCACACTTGATACCATCTTTAACTCATTGTTTCTCATCAAATGACTAGTGGTGATAAGAATTTCCTGAGATAATAGGATTCTATTTCTAAGCAGTAATAATAAGCATTATCAGATGCTACTTGGCATTCAAATTTGCAAGAATGGAAGAAAATTCCTCCACCCAAATATCAAATGTACTCATTTTGGCCACTGTTGTATTACACAAAGGAGTAAGAATGGGAGGCAGCCCCTTCCCAGAGTTGCCCAGTCACTCCCGAGCCCCTCAGACGTGCAATGGTTTGGAAGAGAGATGCTGAGCATTGAAACAATTTATTTTCTGGCATTACACGTACCACAGTGTCTTACAACTGATAATTTCCTACACAATACCATGTTAACAAAACACGAAGGATTGGAAAATGAGAGAACGTCAGAATTCAGGTTGCTTGTACAACTTTCATTTTGACTGCCTGGTAGTTTTAAGTATGGTTTCCCATCTGCTTCCACAGGCAAGAACCCTCGATTTTTTAGAACAAACGGACTGTAGTTGTTGAATGAAAACCTATTTAGTATTTTGCTGTTAGTGGTGTGTGAGCCCAGACTTCAAGGACACACTGTTCAAATACTGCTGAAAAGCCAGAACCATTGCAGTTCTTTAGGGGCACTTCTATTGAGAGTGGTTGTTGTTTTTTTTTTTTTTAATGACAAGTTTTTAATTATAAGAAAATGCACCACAAGCAATAATTGACAGTGTGCATATTAAGTTCACTTTTATGGGTGAGAAACTGAAATAAAAAGCAGGTAAAAAGCACCCCTGCCATAGATCCAGGTTTGTATTTACCAGAGTACCTAGCGTTACGCAGTACCTTTATTCAAATATTACTGGATATGGTTTGCATTGACTTCCATGACAGGTGGAAATGTGTAACACAGAATTTCTGTCTGCCCTTGAAATGTCTCAACCAGCCTAACGCAGCCACGGCCGAGATAACTTTGTTGATGATGAAAACATCTTTTCCTTCCTCAAATTCCCTCCCCCATTTCATAGACCCCTTCCCACCTTTGCGAAACCATGAGCCAGCTTTGGGCTCCCACCAGTGCAAACATCCTTTGCCCATCTCCTCCGCTCTCTGCTCGTTCACATCCTGCTCCCCAGCACCTTCCCCGCATCCTGCTGGACCTTTCAGCAAGAAACCCAGACCACTAACCCAGCAGAAAACTCTCCAGAGTTTCGGTTGTTGGGTTGTTTGTGGATGGTTCAGCAACTGCAGCTCGGAAAGTTCCCCAACTCAGTAATTCAGAGTGATGACCAGACACATGCATGGATGTGCAGCTCTAGGACCACATTGTCTCCTGACTGCTGCAGGACGTGTGGATTTTGCTCCGACCAGCAGCTGCTGCTGATGTCAGCTTCTTTTCAGATCATATGTACTTTGTTTTAACCACCAGGTGTCCTACACTGTGAACTCTTCAGAGCAGACACCCTCCTTAATGAGGGCTTGCTCAAAATGCAGCAAACAGCAGGCACCACGGCAAACAAATAACGAGCAATCAACTGCACTGGTTGCTGGAGGAACAAAGGCATTTCCTAGTTCATCTTGTGTTTCCTGCTTCAGCTGAAAATGCAAGTACGTTGCTCAAGTGCTCCTGATCCTTTTCCTTTGAATGGCCACAAAATCAATGGGGAAACATGAGAATGGAGAGAAACCCACCATCCCAACAGGTCAGCGTATCACAGGAAGGTGCTCATTCAAGCTTTTCAAGACTAACTATAGCATCAAAGGACTCAGACCTACCAAGAGCCATCAGTACCACATAATCATGGAATCACAGCATGTTTTGGGTCAGAAGGCACCTCAAAGCCCATCCAATTCCAACCCCTTGCCATGGGCAGGGACACCCTCCACCAGCCCAGGTTGTCCAAAGCCCCATTCAACCTGGCCTTGAACACTTCCAGGGATAGGGCAGCCACAGCTTCTCTGGGCAACTTCTGGCAGGGCCTCACCACCCTTATCGTGAAGGATTTCTGCTGAATATCTAAGCTAAATCTTCACTCCTTCAGCTTAAGGCCATTCTCTCTTGTCCTATCACTTTCCATGATGGTGCCCAACTCCCACTGATAAAGGAGAGGATGTGGAGGGTCAAGGCCACTCATCGATACTGTAGTGACTGAAAGGTAAATACTTCAGGAATTACTAATTATGGGGAGCACCAGAGAAGCCTCATCCAAAGAGGACACCATGGTCCCAATGTATCAGTAAGTCAAGAAGCCGAAAGATTCATGCATTAAGCACTGAAAAGTATTATGTGACTGTGGAGGGATTTATTAGCCATTAGACGTATCAAAGGACCTGAAAGAAAAAAACAAAGAATATGAATGGCCTGTTTGGCACTGCAAACAGTTCTGTTATTTTGCAAAGTACAGACGGCTTTGGTGGCACAAACTGACACATAAGGACATGATTTCCCACTGGATAATGACAAATCCTGAAGCAAAAGGTCTACCAGAAAATGTCTGGGCTCACTTGGCCTTGCAATTACTTTTTCTTTTTGCTTCTTGTTCATCTCAAGGCTGCCACTTTTGGGGTGTGTGTTGAAAGCTTAACTGACTCATAAATGTCAGTGCAAACTTCAACCTATAAAGCCCGGCACCGGTGTTGCAGACAGCAGGGTAGCGCAGCTGCAATGGTGTGGAGCAGAGGCGGCACGTGGGATCATCAGGAATTCAGTGGGGTTGAGAAACCCCTGCTTTACACACAGGCAAGACACTGTCATCCTGTATCCTGGATGTGCCACCACGACTGCCTTGTCCCTGTGAAGTTTCTACATTTCACAAGGAAATAATGCAACCTTGCACATTGCCATAGCACCTTCTCCTCTGGCTTCCCAGCCAGATTGTTCCCAAAGACACTGCAGGAACTGCAGAGGGCTGTTCCTCACTACCTCTGTAGCTCCTGGTATTATTTAAATTCTTTTTAACCATATTCACAGAAGCACAGGATAAAGAACAGCTGAGCAGGCAACAGGCTGGGCAGCAAAAGTGATGCTTCAAGTTATTTCCCTGCCTTGTGCAAGCAGCAGACCCCCAAGAGAGCAATGGATTCCATGTGCCAGCAGTGCAGGGTCTTCTGAGCTTGGGGTTTCTTGGAGGCATTGCTGCACACCTTGTTCTGCCACAGGTAGCACAGAAAAAAAAATACATCTAATCTCTCCCTGTTGTTGTTTCCTAAATGAAAGGCGGCTGAGCTTCTGCCCTGAGGGTTATTGCTGCGGACGGTCTGAAATGGCTGCTGTGCGTCGCACGCTGCAACAAGCCAGCTTGACCAGGGCACCGCGCAGCCAGGGACACGACCGTCTGCATCCAGATTCTGCGGCTGAACCTTCCCTTCAGTAAAACAGCAACGAGAACAGCGTATCAGCAAGGTTGCACGTCGTGCCTACGTTCTGCCATCTTAGCAGGGCCTGCCATAGTTGGTCCTCAACCTGGAGCTTCGCTCATTTACTGCTGCCCAGAGGGAGGCAGAGGAGACTGTGCAGGAATGCTGAGCAGAGCCAGGACTGACCCTGGAGAGCCCCTGAAGAGCAGGAGGAAACTTCCAGGCTGACAGGACTAGGAGAAGTAACACACATACCTGTAGGATCGTGCAATTCAAGATGGCCATAACAACTTAAAATTGAGGCGGCTGTGAAGGCTAGCAAGGTTACCTGATTTCTGGCAGTGCCTGCGTTTGAGTGCCAGTTGGCTGCTCCAATTTACTCTGTGCCCACCTTCACCTAACCCTGCTTCTCTCCCTCTGCAGGTCTGTGCTCTGGCAGAGGTCACTGCCACCCCTGTGCCTGGGAGAGCGTTACAGAGCATGCGACATGACCTTCAGCTGTGTTAGCTGTGCTCACTTCATTCCTTTCAAATGCTGGGAAACTGTCCCAAATTTGGGAACAATAACAGGCACGCTGCTGACACCACGGCAAAATTCAGACCCTTTTTATCCGAAACAGAGCGGGCAGGTATCATGGCTGCAGGGTCGCAGCTCTGCTTTGTTTCAAGCACAGCAAAACCAACATCCCTCTCCATCTCCCACTCAGACACGGCTCCGCAAGTTTTGCTGGAACTTTTTTATTTTTAATTTACCCCGAGGTAAAAACTCGTCATGGAATGGAAAATTTCATCTCGAACAAATTTTACATGTGGCAAAATTACAAGCTAATGGGAACAGGATTTGAACTAGGGGGTGCTGGACAAGTCTAACTAAACACAGCACCAACCGCTCCACCTCTAAAGCATATTTTGACCCGCTCCATAATTAGACACAATTCCACAAACAGGAATTATGCAAACCACTCCGCATATATTATTTTCAAAAGCCCCAGCCATTCACTGGATACATCTTTCCCCCCACATGGATCCAATTTCAGAACCGGCACCCAAACTCTCTGGGACAACCAGAAACGAATGAAATGGGTAAGCCAAGATCACTGCGAGCAGAGTCCGACTTAGCTTCGTTCAGACGGGCATCACAAACCCGCTTAATTCTTAACAGACTGCTCTAAATGTCTTTACACGATTTCTTTGTCCCCTCGAGTCTGCACCTTTACCCCACCTGTGTTTTTTGACAGAGCAAAATCCGTCACCCAGTACAAAAAGCTCACCTCTTCAAAACAGCCTGCTTAGAGGGAAAAGTAAGGTGATCATACAAAGATGTCACAATGATGTATTAAAAAACCAAACACAACAGAGGAACTGGTCAAGGAGAGTAATGCAGTGAGACTGAACTGCTTCTCCTCCTGGAAGACTCATAAACCTGCCTATAAAGGCTGTGAACTGGCATTTTCAAAGATACCACCCCCTTGTATGGCTTGGATTATTTTCCCATGCCAGATGCACATTTAATGGAGTAATACAAACACTGCAGCTTCTTAATATACTCTTTTAATACTGCGGCAGTTTGTAAGCTATTTCCCTCAACATGTTTTTAGTAAGTCCATATGAAGAGGAATCCTTCGGTGGCAGTTCATACAGCACAATGAAGACCTGAAGTGTTAAGTATTATCTTTTGGCAGTATGGATAGCGATTACAACATGTAGCCTGAGGATATTTCACCTCCAGACCTGCCATCATCCTGCTGTGTGAAATTAAAGTGTGTTCCTAGCAAACTCTCTGAGGGTTTGTGTTGTGAGTAGCAAAACGGATGGTACAGTATATGCAACTTCATAAAAAGCACAGAAATCCACCTCTGTACTACAAAACATTTAGATTTTCATCAGGTAAATATAGCTTTGTATCCCGTTCACTTGTTTAAAGAGCTGCACAAGTGCCCCCACAGAACAGGAACTCATTAAAAGTGACTTCTTTGGACCACATTGCACTTGGCTTGATGGAGCAGTAGAAATTCTTCTTACTGAACACCAATCTGTTAGAAAAGACTCCTCTAATCAATCTGCTGAAGTAGTTCCCTAACTTATCCTCATCTTTCACTCATTATTCCATATACCTTTCAAGACAAAACCAAGAGAAATGCTTGATTTTTCAAAGTGTGCTTTCACGGCAGCTGGAATGGCCCCTCTTCAGTGCTTTACTACACTGCAATCCAAGATTAGGAGCCTACAGTAAAAAATAGCCATCCCCGATGCCAGTGTAGTATACAGCTGTCCTACAAGTCTAGCATTTTGGAAAACCCTAATCTTTTTTGCATTTTCCAAGGTAATTTTTACCATGCTGCTTACACTCAGTCCTACTCTGTTGCTTATAAATACCACACGAGAGTGTTTTAGAACAGTGAATCCCATCAGTTCAATCAAATCACAAAACAAGTGGCAAATGACAAAGTATACTTTAAAAAGTTATGTCTTCTGCACATTTACAGATTAGAAAAGAATATCTTTTGACCAAGAAAGAAGAAAAGAGCTCATATATCAGAGGAAAATAATCTAAACTTCAATCACATCTAAAGCTCTGTTAGCAGGTTTGTCGTACAATCCTTTTGAATTTCTTGTACACTCAGCAACTAGATCTGATAGTAAACATCAAACTGGGAAGGCAGCTTTTGAAAATTCAGGCTCAGCTGATACAACTCTTTTAAGTCAAGTTCAAAGTAAATTTTGAAGATGAGATAGCGTACTACACCTGAGTGTTTATGACATTCAGTAGGAGAAATATGCAGCTCCACACTGCAGTGTATCCTGGATACTCCTTCCTAACTCTCATCTTTTCTGCTTTGCCTCCCCCCTCCAAAATTAACAGGGCAAAATTAACAGAGCTAAGTAACTCATGACAAGTTTAAAGCAACAGCAAGGGAGTTTTACTTCGACGTATTGAAGAAAGCAATATGTAACACACAAAAATCAAGGCAAACCCCAGCCCATCCTGCTGATCAGCTCTTTATAATCACTAGAAACTCCTCCAAGCCCCAGACATTTTGCTTGAACGGACGCAGTACAACTCCCCCACAAGCTCTGCGCTTTCATCCACGAGCAAAACCTATTTCACCTCACTGGCATTCAGTACTGCAAATTGTTACCCCGCGGGCCACTATCCATCTCCTTAAGAGCAGATAAACACTGGAACTCTTTAAGAGATATGACTTAAGGTATTCTTCCTAAAATAACACTCTGTTCTGCTTTTGCTGCTGATGGTAAAACTTTCATGGGTGTCAGTTTGCACAAGAGAATTATCGGAGTGTACACCAAAAAAGGCAGAGCTTGTTGGCCATCACTTGATTTCTATCGTAAGCAACTTACACCATGAGAGCTGCAATAGAAAATGTTACCTATAGACTTTTTCTGCTGGAAAATTGAATAAATAGAAGGGAAAAGTCACCTGTGCTGTGACACTGTAACATACGATTAATAAAGAACGATTTTCAGCAAATTTGCCTTATCACCACACACTAACAAAAGAAAAACTATTCTATTTTCCCAAAGCCGTAAGAAATACTCCAACAACGACTCCTAAATTTTCCATAGGATGTTAGCCAATATTATGGGAGATATCCTACTTTCATGTTCTCTGAGCAAAGAAGCAACTCTGAAACAGCCAAATCTCTGCCTTTCCCTGAGAAGCCATCCAAAGCCTGACTTGGGGAAGGATGGGAGCGGCTGCGTGGAAGTAGAGGATGCTGAATTTCATCCAAATGCCTCGCACAGCGCTCCCCCAGCCCTGCAGCCAGCCCGACGAGAGCAGCGTCGGGGGCTTGTGTCCGAAATCTTGGAGACTGGACCTGACACTGCTAGGAGAGGGAAGAGAGGAAAGTCTCTGCGTTCCGGCTCTTTCCCTGGCCAAAGGAGACCAGAGCACAATGCTTTTCTCAATCCAGTATAAATTTATATGTTTCAAAGTGGGACTGATTAGATCATTTCAGTAGAAATTAGCATAAAAGAAGAAGACCTGGTAATTAAACAAAAATCCTGTTCACAAGACTACAGATGACTTTCAAATGAGTAACCACTATATCCCTTGCCAATGTTTCAATGTTGGCATGACTGTATTTTCAGCTAAGACAGAGGACAGGGGAGCTAGCCCTGGATCTGGATCTGTTTATATCTAGGTGCTGTAAAAAACAAGGAAAAATTAGATATTCTACCTGAACTATCTGCCAGCTTTTATAGAAAAACTGGAGCACTCACCTTCACAAATTCTGTCCAGTCGCTGCCGCTTGACTTTGTGTTTATCCACAAGTGCCATTCTTGACGGTATTTTGCAACTTTCTGATTCAAATAGCACAGCAGTCCGCCAGGAACTTAGGAAAATGCACAGGAATTGGCGTGCATACCGCCACTGTCTATCCTGCAGAGGAAGGAAAGGATTCATTAGGATTTCCAGCACACCAGGTGAGACCTGCCCGTCCCCAGCAGCAGAGCAAGTTTCTGGAAGGACAACTGTGAGTTCAGTGCTTCCAGCCCCAGCGTCCCACCCGTCACACATCTTATCCGGCAAATCGAGCTTACAGCCCCTTTATCTTCGCCGTGATCAGAAAAACCAGCATTGTACACAAGAACTGCTGAAGTGCTGTATGGCCTTCCCAGTTTTATTTCTGTCTTAAAACTCTATTCCTAGCAGATAAAATCCATTAAGCTATTTCGTAGACTCACAGATACTGAAAGATTATTAGAGAGTGTATAAAAAAGGGAAAGTAGCTTTTGCTCTTCCAGTGCTTTCACACACATGCACACACACAAACCAATTTCATGTCTTATTTAAGCCTTGCCCTGTAAAAGTCATCGATGGACCTTCAATTTGCAACTAGACCTTGATACATATTCTCCCTGTCACTGTAGCCTGTCCCTACCTTCATATTTGAAGGCCTGACATTAAAATTTGGGTGCCAGAGCTGTCGTTTCTAGCACACACGTTTTTGAATGCTGATGAAATAAAGCAGTCTATAGCGCTTTAAGAAACAGCTCTGCAAAGGGACAACAGCTACAGCTTCACTGGATTTTGGTGACACAGAAGAGGAGCCTACATGGATCCTCTCAGGTACGACGCTTTTGTTCCCACTGAGAGCCAAAGGTTCGTTCAATACCTGAACGCCCCGACCTGAGCTCAGGCTGCAGACCCTGAATGTGCCATCAGGGCACTTGTACCCAACAGCTTCATTGTAAAATTCAGGTATGAGCTTTTCAAAGCAAGTTCCACAACAGTATTCATGAGTCAAGCCATACAAGAAGAGAGCTCACGCTGACAAATGAATTCAAACAATTCAACATTACATGCACTAATTTTTTACCGAGTTATGCTATACTACCAGTGATTCAATATCCTCTTTTATATTTTAAGATGAAGACAGATGACCCTGATACAAACTACAAAACCTTCAGGGATGCTCAAGAGGCTCCTGCCCTGCACCCCCCCCCAGCCATCCACCACCCTTTTAAGCCTCCTGAAAGGTGCCAAAAGAGCAGAATTAGTGGAAAGCCGTGATTTCCACAAACAAAGCAAAACACCACCACATTTTTGGAGGCCTTGCAAGGAGAGAAGGGGAAGAGAAAGACAGGCACGAGCACAAGCACAGCAAGAAATCCTCTCCTTGCTGCAAAGTCTCAACCACTCTACTTACGAAGTACTAGAAAGGGTTAAAAAAAATTACATGAATTCTGAAAAGCCAGTGATAACCACAAAGTTGGTACCGCTTGGTCAAAGTGACCCCCGAACAGCTCCTCCATGGCAGGTGAATTTCCACACTGCATTATCTGCAAACAAAATTTTCACGGTAAACTAAAAAAACTGCCGCGTTCACACGAGAAGACGACACAGCGAACCAGAAAAATCCAGGCTGACGTCCAAAAGTTGACCTTGGGCAACGTTTGTAACCTCAACTTCTGCTTCCCCTTCTGTAGAGCAGCGATAGCAACACTTAACCTGTCCTCTCAAAACACTTCAGGTTCTTCATATTCACATAGTCCAGTCAGGCGTTTCTACCTTGCATTTCATTCCCCTGCAACAGCTTACAGCTCTCCTAAAACCACGTCAGCGAAGCAATAAATTCCCAGAAAACACAGTTAACAAACGCAATAGGCGAGGCTGAGCATGAGAGGGGTAAAGGCTCTAACAAAGCCGCTGCATACCGAGATGACAATTTCATGGAGATTATTGTTATCATTATAAATGGTTATCAATTATGCATCACATTGATAGTTAATTTATAAAAGGAAAAGGGTTGTGTTGGTACAACTGAATTCTGACTAAGGGAAGATAGGCGATTTCCTGGTAGTTAATGGCCAATTTCCCAGCAGCGCAACTGCAGCATAATCTCTGAGATTTATAGCAATAATTAATTGATTTTTTTTAAACACAGGGATGCTAAAGAGCACAATTCCCACTCACATTAATAATTAATGTAACATTCTAAAAGAAGCAGAAAACTTCCATTCCAGAGGCAGAAGCTTACTACAAAATATTTCTTACAACAAAAATTGAAGTGTTAGTGTAGCTAAAGCCAGAGTAGCTAACAGCATTTCCGTGATCCAAACTTACAAGTATATATGTGAATTTTTACCTGTATTATATCCCACTCCACTTCCAGGGAGAAATACCAAGTTATAAAACAGCCATGTCAGGAGAGAAAAAGTGGCATTTTGCTCTACAAAGGCTCAAGTGGTTCATTATGTCGGGGCTGCAACTCTTCCTCCTTTTTTTTCCCCAAACAAAATCAATATGCAAAGTGTATTTAATTTTGACAGAGTGCATTTTCTGACGGACGAATGCTTCCATTAAAGTTCTTTTCTCTTGCCATCTCAATTCCCTGCATTATTCCCAGGAGGAAAACTTTCTACAAAAGAAACTAATAAAAATCAGAAAAATTACTGCTCATATTATCAGAATCCTGCACAGCTTAACGTAATGCCCATGAATGACCTCCTTCCTAATGATGTTAACTATTCCATCTTTGTTTGACAGGTGTCCGTGATGATATCAACCAGCAATAAAAGTCCAACTCAGATAAACTTATTAAAAATGTGGCAGGAGCTGCTGAGCAGGACTTGGCAGGGCTGGATAAACCGGAGAAAAGCAGATGCGCGGGGCACAGAAACAAGCGGATATTCCCCAGCCTTCGTATGAAGCTGTAATTAAGAAAGCAGTTCTTCCATTTGTGGGATGGAGGACGCAATTAGTTGCGCACCCAACTTCAATCTATCCTCAATGATTTCTCCATCCAACCCAATCTCAAAACAATCACAAGGCTAAATGTCCTTCGCAATAAAATAAATACAATCAGGCTAGGCAGAACAAAAATCACGGTCAGCAATTAAAATCCAAGAAAACCTCATTGTATAAGGAAATCTGAGAGAGAGAGGCGCACGCACCAAAATTGTACTTCATCTTCAGCAAGATTAGGAAACAAGTGAAGTGATTTACATACAGTAATTGCATGGCCGTGTTAGCCTCCGACAGTGTCTTTCAAAATGTAAATTTTCTTGAAAACCCTCGGACATGATGATAGCCCAGCAGTTATTTATTTATTTAAAGACCGAACGCACTTAAATACAATGTTTTAGGAAAAAACCAATCCTGACGTAACACATGTAAATGGCTTCTTAATACTGCCCGTTAAATATCACCATCCACGAGCCAGAAAATGAGAGCCGAGAAAGCTGTATTAGGGCTTATTTTTCCTGCTTTTGATGGAAAACAAAAAGAAAAAGGTGATTTTCCAAAATAAAATGCACCGTTTGACAAAAAAAAAGAGAAAGGGGACTTTACCAATAATTTGTATTTTAAGTGCTCTCTCAGCCAGCACTGCTTTATCATCTTTTCACAGCGCAGGTAGGTAGCACAGTACCACAAACGGGCAACATCTATTTTAGAACATCCATGGCAGGCATCACCGTCAAACCACGGCGGCAGCCAGCAAGCGCCTAAGAGCCAGCACTGTACAACACTGTCTCACACGTTCCCTCTCCGTGCACAGCCCCGGGAAAGCGCAATGGAGGCTCCTACAGGAATCGAAGCTGATGAAAGCACAGAGTCCCGCTGCAGCGCCGCAGGCTTTGGTAAGCATGTGAAACTGCCCCTGTGAGTCCTGCCCAACGTGCAGTTTGTCGGCTAGGATGCAATAAACCCGTGGTTGCTGCCTTTCGAGGTGTGAATGAGTAAGTGGTAAGAATGCACCACTTCTGCCAATGAATACATGGTCGGAGGTTAAGTGGGACTCCTCTTTAACTTCAAATACAAGCATCTTTCTAAACAATCAACAAAAGCATGTGCACTCTCCCAGACCCTTAGTGGAGTCAGAAATCTGCTGCTCACACTTTCCTACTACATTTTCTACCCTCTACGAAATATGGCATCAACAAAATGGAGATTCCCCGCGACAGAAAAATTCCAGCTCCATGAACTGCAAAAGCTCCCATTTCCAAACAGCAAAGGAAAATTTCCATCCTTCCCCACATCTGAACTGGGTTTCCACATGTGCAAGTCCTTAAACAAGGGAAAATCCAGTTCAAATGTTTGATGATACTGTGACATTTCCTAGGCTCTTGGGATAGGAGAGGTTCCCAGAGAAGGCTATGCACTCATGATTACTGCAGGATACCAGTTCTCTCAGGTGGAAGCAGACCAGGATGCCCAAGCAGTCCGTGATCGTGAAGTTAGTATCTGTCAATGCGGAGCGTGGCTCTCCCTGCAGCCTCCTTTCTGTTAAGGTCCAGTTTTCCAAAGCTCAGTCACAGTCAAATTGAGATTTCAGTGCAAGAACAGCCCTCCGAGCTGTGCGCTGTTTAAGCCCTGTGTTAGCATCACCGGGTGTTAACTGTTCCTTACTAGCCGGCCGTCTCCACAGCTGATCATTTCAGATGTCAGCTGCTGCCGTGGGGAGGGCAGGAAGGGCTGAGAAGCTGAGTTCGGCGCAAGAAAGGAAATGTGGAGAAAAGAAAGGAGACACACAGAGATAATGACAGGGGAGGGAAGCGGACAAAGCAGACGGTACAATGCAGGAGGATCACTTTGCGAGCACTGTGACATCCTTCCTCCCTGTGCTGGCGGCATATCCGTAAGTACGATGCCCCTGCTCAGCCCCCATCACCTTCTTCTCTCCCTAAAGCCTTGGCATGACTGAAAGGGAGGAGGGAAGCACGTAGAAGGGAAGAGTCAGACATCAAGATCCTTCCTGAGAACCCCTTTTTTTGAATGTTTTCTTTTAAAGCACAATAAAACAACATGGGGAACTCACAGTGCCAAGACACCATTAAGCCCAATAGCCCAGCAGGAACCAAAAATGGATTAAACATTTATACAGTAGTGAGAACAAACATAGATCTTCATTAGCCAAAATAAAAAACAGGGTGGTTTTGTTGGGTTTTTTTCTCAAATGCCTGAGGGATATAAACCCTTGCAGTTGGGAAGAGCAATCACACAGTTTCTCTTTGGTCAGGGTTCGGACTTCTCCCACTCCATTAAATGCTCTCAGCCACTGCATGGGAAACAGGACACTGGGGGGAAAAAAAGGTCTTTTTCCCAATTTCTGGAAGAACTACCCTGGCTGTAAATCACACCTTGGTGCCAGGCTCCCAGCAGCCTCAGCACCTTCAAAATGGTGAGGGCAGGGATCTTGGTACAAAAACATTGTTAGTTTGGTTTAATGCTTTTACTAGTGATTAGGATGATTTTGCTGCCACGGAGTGTTCAGTGACGTTCTGCATTAAGGCCTCTCCGTGGGAATGACTGGATGACGCTGTGGGTGGCAATCAGCATTATTTGTCTAGGTGACTCTCTTTTTCTCTGTCCAGAAACCTAACGACCAAAATCTTGCCCCTCCCCTGCCTACCTGGTGCCTTCCCCCTAAAACTGCTGGGAAAGTGCACTCGCTGGGTGCTGCAGCCTGGCAGAGAAAGCAGTAACGCAGCGGGTTAACCATGCTTCACGGAGAGCCGGCACTCCCACGTTAGCACCTGCTGATGGCAAATAAAGAGCTCTTCTGCTCTTCAGCGTACAGAAAAGGAGAATAACATGCTGTAGGAGTCTTGTGCTGAAGAACTGGTAACAATTTTGAGGAACTTGCTATTATATGAGTGAACAAAATGTTCCATAACGGCATATGAGCCTGCACATCTGTTGCTAAATTAAACACGCTACAGAACGATGCAGACCACATCTTAAAACATTATGCAACAAGATACAGACTGTGCTAAAATCATAAGGCTTCAAAGATGACATAGAGGGTCTGATCCTGCATTCCTTTCAGCCCTTTAAAGTCAGGGAAAATACCCCGCATCAATGCTACTCCATCAAAGCTACTTGTTGACTCAGTAAAAGAAGAATCACAATTACATATATGTGAGTGTGTATATATCTATACACACACACACACTCTTCAAAGGGAAAAAAAAATAGGAGTCTGTAGCATTTTCCTTCCTCTCCATCTTAAAGATGCCACAATAGCAGGGGTACAAAAGAGAGGGGAGTGAGATACCTATTTTATTTTTCAACTTTTTCTTCCCAATTCTGTTTTCCAACATTAGGGACTCGTTCTTGACTTTGAGAACAGAAGATCCAGGCATGCTCCGCTGTCGGGTAGTAACAGCCCTCTGCAGATCCTCTGTGAGTTTTCAAGTGAAACTAGGAAATACCAGAACTGACACTCCTTTCATTCCTAAAGCTAAAATACAAACAAGCAACCCAAACAGACAGCAAGAAAATTGCTTTAAAGAAAATAACTGTCATCTCTCTTTCTGGCATCAGAAGTGAAGCAGGTGGATGCTCTGCTTAGCCTGCTCTGACAGCCCTCAGGGGCCTGGTGGTGGGCAAAACAATAACCAGGAGCTGAACCCAAATTATCCACTTAGCTTCGAGAGCGCCTAATCCATCTGCTAATTAATCATGGGTCTCCTTCAGCCTCTCTTATCTTGTTTTTCTAAGTATCCGATGCTGATAATGCGCACACTGATATCACTACAGCATATAACTGGCTGGGAAACTACCCTTAACTTTTCAAATAAAACAAGAGGAACTGATAGATAAATAATCTTACAGCCTCCAAAGGTGCCTGCCATACTGAAAAATAAAATCTCATTCTATGTTTTACCAGTGTTCCTTAAATTACCTGTTACATATTTTTACTAATTGCAAGGACTAGTGCTGGAGAGAGGTGAATCTTCGCTGCTTGCACATCTGGATAACCAAAAGCTCTCCTCTACTCAAGCAGTTATTTGCTCCTGTATCAAAACCAGCACAGTCAAATTAGAAAGCCCGAGAAAAAAATGACTATTTGCTGGTTTGTCGGATGAGTTATGCAGTTACTTGGCCATTAGAGGGCATTTTATACTGCAGAGTGAAGTGCCGGCACACAGCTTGTGAACAGCATCACTAACCCCCATCTGGAGCTGCTGGAGAACAGTTTCTATCTCCTCTCATTTAGTAATTGCCACTTTTCAACCTTTTCATATGCTGTATATAGATCAGCAAGCAAGAGCAAGGACAAGAGGAAAATAAGATAAAATAACAATGAAAAGAAGTCATGGTTAAATAAACACTTTGGTGCACAGCTATTGTTGCTCCCAAGGTTTGGTTCTGTTCAGTTCACTTCTTTCCCCTCCTTAACTCCGATGCAGCAAACTTCACCCTTTTCACTCTCACTAACAGCAGTTTATGTTTTAAGTTTTGAAAATTATTAACCCAGAAAAACTGTAAGTTGTGCCATGGCACCACTACCCATCTCTGGAGCTACAGGGGAGAGCTCATCTGTCTGCAGAGCTGAACAAAGGCAAATCCAGCTTTCTCACTGCCAAGAGGCAGGAGATGGCCACTTACCTTTAGATGTCTCTTTCTAGTTACTACTACGCTGCTAAATGTGACCTTTAAACC
Organism: Psophia crepitans; assembly: GCA_013399095.1. Lineage (NCBI taxonomy): Eukaryota > Metazoa > Chordata > Aves > Gruiformes > Psophiidae > Psophia > Psophia crepitans. The sequence continues at coordinate 70,067 of VWZZ01005999.1, read as the reverse complement.
GTTTTCAGCTTCTGCTGGCTAGAAAACCACACAAAGTCACCCACTTCCCTGCTTCGGTGGTTTTCCTCTCTCCATCTAAATACAAATCAAATTAGGAAAGAGACAGATATCTTGCTGTGCATCTCCAAATATACGTATGTTTGTAATCAGGGTGGCCAAACTTCCTGAGTATGAGCTGCATACCAAAATCTTCATGGGGCCAAGAGCCACATCCTCCCAACCTCCGTACTCCCTGCCACCACACACACCCCCCACGCCCCCCTGTAAAGCCTCGTGTTCCTCCCGTCCCCACGAGACTGTGTCGCTGATTTGCCAAGCCCACTTCCCTCGCCAGTCTCTGGCCAAAAGCGCAGGGCTGGCAGAGGGGGTAGCTGCGTGTTTCACAGCTTGCCGCAGCAGAACCCAGTGCTCCTGCCTTGCAGGATTTCATTACACATCAGTAGTAGTAGTAGTAGTATATACTCCCACAGTACTCGCAAGTTACTCCTGAATTCCTCCTTAACAGAAAGTTCAAAGGAGCAAGCGCAGCAATAGCAAGACTACCGAGAAGACCCTGGCTATCAACACTTCCCTTCGGGTGCCCAAGCTGAAGGACCAACACTAAGTCAAAACCACTTTTCTTTGAGACCCAAGTCCTTGACTCTGTATGACTCCTAAATAATGTAAATAATAAAAGAAGCAACTAGATGAGTGCATCCTCACAAGCAAACTCATAGGATACTCCGCGAGTACAGTGCTCCCTTTCTCACACCATCTCTGCCTGGCAGTCTGTCCATGAAGACATCCCACTCCCGCAGCGGCGCTCACCTCGTAGCCCAAGTTGTAACCAGCTGCTGCTGAATCAGCGGCTTGACACAGGACAAGAACATGATGGCACCCTCATCTCAGCCAGCACATCCTACAGACTTAGAGGACGTACAACTGAAGTGTCTCCAAGTCTGGAATACTACTGTTTACTCCTAATTTCTTAACCATAGAATAATAATTAATTCGTCCATAATAAGGATCAGACAATTAAATATTACATGAAGACTTGTGATGAGGAGCAACACAGGATGTTCTCCTTGGGCCCTGTGCCACAGTGACCAAACACAACTGCAGGGCAATGGCTACCTATTGTGGAAGGGACTTTAGTAGCCTCAGCCCAGTTACTTAGGGGATGCATACCCATATCCAAGGAAAGATCACAGTGGTGCACACCAGCCCACACCTCCATGGCCCTTTGAGGGCCAAAGGAGGAACCATAAGCGCTACCTGGCAGGAGAGCCCACCATTCACTCAGGATCGACCTAGCTCACCTGAAGAGCAAAGGTGAAGCCCCTCGTGCCCCAGCTGCACCATGGTGCAGCAGACCAAGAGACTCAGCCCCTCCACGAGCACACCAAACTGTCCCATACAGAACAAATCCTCTGTGTTTCTTATTATATTAGATATCTCAAGCTTTTTTTCCCATCAAATCTCCCAGAGCCTGGACTGGGAATAGTGAAAAGGAGCAGTGACACTCTTCTGTCTCCAGGAAATCTTTGGAGTTATAATTTGCCCTTATCTTAGTGCTTATATTTAACAAGCCACTCTTACATAAAAAGTCCTCATCTGCATTGACTTATTTAGCAACATGAAATAAAATAGCCTGAAGCTATTCATGTTGCTTAACATACTTTTTTTTTTTAATGTAGATGATGCTCTGCGCAAAGCAATATTCAAAGGGGAAATCTGTGTTTTGTTTGTAATACTTATTACTATCACCGAAGAAAATACGTTCTAACAAGTCTCCAAAGGAGGAAATACATGTAATACCTTTAACAGCTCAGCTAATTCATCTTTTGCTGCCCGTCTGCTGGCGAAATCTCAAATGGAAAGTCTCAGAATGGAAATGTGGAAAACCCCGCTTCTTCTAGTCCGAGATCTGTTCCCACTATACAACCTCTTTCCATCGAAGTGAGTCCTGGCTGTTTTCAGCACATAGCAGCTTTACTCTACAAAAAAAAAAAAAGAAAAAAAAAAAGAAAGGGTTCAATAGTTCAAGGCTACGTCTCCATTCAGGCGTACACCCACAATGCAAACCGGCCTCGCCGTCCTGTGCTGAAGGCATTCCTTTCCCCACCACCTACCTACAAAAGGGCCTTGTCTGAGGGAAATGAGAAACGAAGGAAGGAGGAGCATGCTAAAAACTGCAGAGAGGAGGAGAGCCCAGACAGGTGTTGGGGCACCGAGGACGGCTTGGATCAAGGAACGGGTCAGGGATGAGGATGGAGAGTGACTTTTGGGTCCGGGGAGCCCCAGGGACTCTCCTGTCCTTGGGGCTCCCCTCATGCAAAACTCATGCTCCAGACAACACCAAGCCCCACAGGGTCAGGCATAAGTGCAGTCAGGATGAAAATGTGTGAGGATTCCCATGAAATCCTGCAGGAAAGAGCTCGGAGAGACATGGGGTGGCTCTGGGACAGCTCACCTGCAAAATGCTGCCTCCTCCATGCTCCTCCCACCCCTCCATCCCCATCTCTCCCTCTACATCTCGCCTTTGCTGCTCCTGCAGCGTTGCTCACGCGGTTCAATTTCCAGAGGAGTGGAAGGAGAAGGAAGGAGTGAGCCAAGTGAGCAGAGAGCGGTTTAGATAACAGTAATAAATAAGATGAAACAATTCTCCCGCCACTAACCTTTAGCAGTAAGTCAGAGCATCCTCTGCAACCACCACAGGTTTGCATAATCTACACATCTTTCTTATAAGCCTTGCCAGCTCGCTGTAGCAAGGCTATTTTGGGATTTAACAACACTCAGGTTATTGACCTAAATTTATACAGGCTCATCTGGAGCCATAACGGTCCATTGTGTGCCCAGGCCTGCTCTGGACGCCTTAATACACAGATTATTGATGCAATGAACTGTGACGGCTCCTATAGAGCTGTTATGGTTTATTGTAGCAACACCTACTCGAGGTCCCTTTAATGCGCAGATCGGTGACACAATAGATAGAAACAGCCACTACTTGGGGATGCATTATCCCACGGATCACTGACATGATAGACCGCACTGGCTCCAGCCTCCTGCCTTAATGCAGCCAGCAGGCAAACACCCCGAATCCCCAGGTTCCCAAAATCCTGGGGAGCTGCAAGCAGATGGCCAAGAGGTGCAGGGCCCAGCAGTGCAGGGATGCTGCCCTCCATCCCACCCAAACGGGCTAGCTCCGAGAGGTAACATTTGCAGAAAGCAATCTGCTACTGAAAATAAAGATTTATAAGGAAAGCCCCGGTGGGACTAAACTTTTAGCAAGAACAGCCACAGGCCTGCATTATAGATCAAGGCTAAAATCCTGTATGAGAAATACATGGAAATTAGCCAGAAAAAAAAATCAGGGTCCGATTTTCAGCACAAAAAAAAGGGAAAGGAAAACATTTCATGTTCCAAGAGAACACAAAGAAGGCGAGCGCAATAGGAAAGTGTACCGTATCTACATTTCTCCTTTTTTTTCCTGCTGAAGAACAAAAATAATCTTAGTCTGAAAGCTAAGCACAGTTTAAAGAAAATCCCTTGTGTAGGGAGACCTCAGGCTGAGAAAAAGAAAATTAAAACATTAACACTAACCAAGTGTTCACAGCCTCCTCACAAACAGCAGTGAACAGTTCAAAAAGCTGCAGCTGGCTTTCCACTATCGCGTGCATCTTCCCCACTATTTACCAGGAGCTTTTTTTAACATCGGTGACACTTCACATTCAAAACTGCAGTTAAAAATAGACCGTTGGTCCTCCCGCTTTAACCCTGCAAATTCCCTCGCCTCCCTTCCGCCTCCCCGCGAGCCTGCTGGTCTCTCTCCCACTCCTCCTGCCCCACCGTCAGCCAGGGGGTGATGCAGGGGTGAGGTGGGGGGGGCTGCCCAGTCGCAAGCCCAGGGTCCCCCCGCTGCTGCCCCAGGACCTCACCCAACCCTGGGAGCATCCCCCTCTTATTTCTTCCCAAAGCTGGTAGCAGGCTTTGTTTGCAGACATGAAGGCAATGAGTCTATTCTGTATCTCGATTTCCCTTCCCACCTGTTTTCACAGATGACGTGAGTCTAAGGCTTTAAAAAAATCCCACCCAACACTAATGTTTTCTCTATGGCCTTAAACCCTGCAATCAGCAGCTCAACCGGGAGCGTAGAGAAAGAAATTCCTTCGTTATCCTGTACCTACTTAAACGCTGAACCTTCAAAACCTCCTCAGGAAATAGGTCTGGTGAACGGCTGCCGCTACTACAAGGAGCCCTGCACAAGAGAGACTCGAAAATCAATATCCTTCACCCAACTTATCAAATTTACTGAGGACATTTATACAGTATAATTAAATAGAAAGGAGATACAAATACAGAGGAGTATTTGCACGGCACTGCATAGCAATTGCATTATCTCTGGAACAGAGGACACTTTGACAAAAAGGAGGGAAAACACCATATATCAACCAAAGAAGCTGCAAGGAGCATGGAGAAGGTCTCCGCTCTCATCGCTCCCAGGGAATGTTTAACACTTAAGTAAAGACAGACACAAAATATACACCAGCATGTATACCTAAGGCATTTCTGCAGGTCCTGTTCAGTCAGCTGAAATGATGCCATCAGAATTACGCCGGTGATGAATATGGTCCAAAACACTCAGTCGCCTCTTACACTTGTGTAAGGTCTCCAGCACATGTTGGGGCACTTACCCCTCGCTGGTGTGGAAGCAAAGCAGACACTATTATGTTGCTTTTCAGCGTATGAATGTACCAAGTAAAATCGATTTTACCCAGTAATCCACTTGGTAAATCAGTGATGTTTTCCACAACCAGCAGCAGTCTCTGCAGACTCACAAGATAAAATCTTCTGTGCAAGGTTAAACCTGGGAAAGGCTGTCTGCCAGCGCAGGGCAAACTAAAACACCACGGAAAAGGCAAACTAGATTATCTGGCTATTTGTTGAACAATTCTTCTCACAAGGGTTGTGTTACAAGCATGCTTTGTGAATGCTCCTTGCTTTCAGGTAGAGCCAAAGGAGCTGGCTCCTCGCTCAGAGTCCCCACGAGCAGCACGCTGCTGTAGATGTGACATCTCTCTTTCCATGTTGACCTCAAAATTCAGAATAGCTCAGTGCAGCGCTGGACACACGCTCAGGTCCGAGTGTCGGCGAGTGAAAGCCAGGTGTGTTTGCAAAAGGCGCCCAACCGCAGGCTTTCTTCCACTTCAGGCTCTAAGGTTTGATATTCACAGTTGCCTACAGTAATTAGGCTGTCCTTAATTATACTGACCAATAAAAATCAATATACAAGATGGGCAGAATTCTTACCCCTCGGGCGGGGATGTTTGGGAAGTACTAATTTTGTCAAACCAGCCTGCCCAGAAGATGTTAGCAGCTAACTTGCAAGACGGACTGAATGGAGGCTGACAGACGCCATGCCGCACCGGAGCAGGGGTAGGTGGCACCATGGACCACCGCTCCCAACACATCTCAAATGCCCCAGAAGCAGAGGTGCGACTGCTCAGCAACATCCACAGCTGCTCCTTCCCTCCTTGCTGCTCCCCTCGCTGCCAGGCGCCAGGGTGGAGGGGGAAATCTCAGCCACCCCCTTCACAAAATACTCATGGGAAAGAGTGAGTATCAGGTTAAAGGGTTTTTTGTTGCTTCGCTTGTGTCTTGATTTGTTAACGTGAATCACACTCCACTCTATTTTGAGCAATCCTTTATTAAAAATGCCCATGAGTCATTCTCTCTAAACTTGAAACTATAAAAATGGTAATGTTTGGGTAATACTCAGGAATTTTTAAGATTTTGTATACTTCTCTTTTTAATGGAACAGGAAAAGGAGGGTAATCTGACCCACAGAAAAGGCTTTTTTTTTTTTTTCCCTTTATTTGTCCTGCACAGACTCACTGCTCTGGATAGAAATCACAACTCATGGAGTAAAACTTCTGAACATCCTCCAATAACTACATATGGAGAGTAGAAAGAAAGAGCAAATACAAAAGAAAAAAATCTTTTCAGGAAAAGGCCAAAAAGCCAAGTGACAACCTGGGCATCTCCATCAACCTATGTTCAGCATGGTATTAAAAAAAATTCTATAAAGGTAATTCCACAAACTTTAAACCAACATACATTCCTTTCTAGATAGCATAACTCAATAACTAGAAATCATACTGGTATTTATTCACACTTCCAGTGTCCCCCACCTGAAACCAAAAGAAGACCAGAGGATTGGCTCTCCAAACTGAATGCCACTAACCCAGGAACATGAGCTGTGCATCACGCAGCGCAGCACATAAACTGGTCCTCAAGCACCACAGTTGTGCTTTTGTCATCCCAGACACGGAGACACCTCGCCCTGCTTCATGCCACCAAAGGAGACACTACTGGAAAGCCAACTTTGGAAAAAGGCTCTTCACCAATGTGCCAAGGTCTCGAATGAATTCCTGCCATGCACAGTAGCCTGACTCCACATTTCTCTCCTCCATTACTTCACCCCAGAGCTTGTTCCCATGCTCTCCATGCAGGGCTGGCAGAAGAAAGCAGACTCTTGCCAGGAGATCCAGCAGGGAAACTTCCTTTAGCTGTCTCCTGGATGAACTGGGCATCCTTAGACACACAAGTCATGCTCAGACTTGCATGTCCCTTGGCCCAAAGCAAATTAAAAGGCACCAGGAATGAGGAAGCCTTAAGACTGCTCATTCCCACCACATCTGCTTCCCAAACTGCTTCAATTCCTGCAGAGATCCCCACCCAGCACCACCCGCAGCAGCAGACATAGAGGAGCCGCAAGGAAGATCGCATGGCAAAAAAGCAACATCCAGGTGATCTCCAAGTAGAGCAGTCTGGGACAGAGCCGAGATCACTTGGGCCAGGACCAAGATCCAAGGGATGGCAGCAGAGGAGGAGGCACCAGCAGGTGCCAGGATGGCTCCAACATCGCCCTGAGCACTGAAGGGAAACGACACGGATGAAAGCCTTAGGTCTAGCACTGCCTTTTACTGTTTGAGTTTGGAAGTGACTCCAAGATCCCTCTTATTCTGCTCAAGCACCACACACAAGGATGAGGGTGATGGACTTACTGCTCTGGCCATGGGGTTGCCAGTCCGACCTATGAGAGGACGACTAGGGAAAACATTATAAAGGGAAACTCATTTCCCGCGGGCTGCCTGATAGAGCCCATCAGAGGAAACATCTGCCATCCTCCGTGGAGGACAAAAATGAGGAGGAAGTGGTTGGTCCATCCAGGGAAAAGAAAGGCAGAAACATTAAAGGCACATAGGTCCTGACCAAGGCGGGAGACCCACTTCTGCAGGCAGGTCTCAGCAAAACAGGTTAAAAAAGCAGTTTTATAGACTGCCGAGCATGAAAATGGCAGCAGCCCACTTGATGAGGTCAGGGACTGAAGTGGCCTGCGGTACTTGTAAGAGAAAACATCTGTTTGTGTTAAAAGGTCAGCAGGAAATGAATGCTATTGACTTTGTCCTTATTGGTTAGGCCACCACTCCTCGAAAGAGAACACACATGGCTTAACTTAGCAGCGTTCATGAAATGATGTAAGCCCTGTGGCGGCCATCCCACCGGCTGCCCACCTTCACGGCCCCTCGGTGCGCCCAGGAGCCCTCCAAGCCACCCTGGGGAGAGGGCCGAGGGCGGCCGTCCCCTGGCAGGGCCACCACTGGCAGCCCCCCGCAGTCTCCCTCCTCACGGGCCACCACCCCGCAGGCCACGGGAGGGTAAAATCCTTCATGCCGCCTCAGGAACAGGCCGTTAAAATAAATCCATCAACATAAAAGTGAAAAAAACAAGTTTCTTCTGAAAAACAGGAAGTGTTAGGTACATAGCAGCTTAAAATAGCACCTGCTGGATTTGTTGACGAAACGTGGGTCCCAAGGGGTCATGTCTTTTTAATTTTTTTTTATATATTTTTTTTGCGGATAGCCGGGCTCACCTCCCTGGCTGCCCAGCGGCCCAGCTCCCCTCCAGCAGCGGTCTGGCGCTGCTCCCCACGGCCACTCCGCCGGCTGGGCTGGGCCGGGCCAGCAGCTGAAGGTGGATGGCGGCGGGCCCGGCCATGCTTCCTGTCAGCGGCGCAGGGGCTCCCACAGGAAACCCTGACAGAAAACAACCACCAGTGTGAATCAGGGCTCACTTGAATAAACAGAGGGAATATTTAAGGCTGGTCCTCCTTCATTAAAACTCAGTCTGAAGTTTTAAGTGTTTAGGAAACCGCTTTCAAACTTTCCCTCGCTGGCTCTCCTGCAGGCTCTTTACGCGTAGGAAAGCGCAGCGCTGGCCAGGCAGCATGAGCCACCAACGCCTAAGGACAAGCTTAAAATGATGAGGCTCTAATCCCAAGCCCTACAAGTTCACAACCAAGAAATTACAGGACGCTGCCTTCTGCAGAGCACAGGCGGGAGGAAACTTTATGCTCCAGCTTTCCGTTGAGGTTGTGTGGCATTTTCCTCTCGCTCAATGCCTCCTCCAGTTTGGGCTCTGCCTCCCCTTCCCCACAACGCACCCTGCCTGCCCAACTCAGTCTGCAGAAGTGGAAAGCAGCAGCTTTTTTTAGTCCTAATTTAAAAACCCCAACATTAAAAGAACAACATTCTCAGATGATCTAATGTAAACTAAAATGACCGTACTGAAAAACAGGTCGAGATGCTATCCCTTTCCACAAACCTCGGTCTACAGACGAAGGCTGCCCACGAGTCCTGCCTGCCTTCTCCTCACACCGTGAAACACACCACACCAGACGTGAAGGGGCCCCTATCGTGAACAGCCAATTATTGGACCACATTAAATTATTACTCAAATTAAGATTTGTGGGTTTTTCCCCAGCCTAACAATACGCCTTTGACAGCAGCATTGCAAATACACTAGAGTGGGAGCAGCAGTCTAGCTCCATGTGCAATTAGGCCAGCATGTGGATCTTATTGCTCCTAAGGACTCTTATTTGATTTCCCGCACCACCAACTGGTGAGAAGTTTTCAAGTCTAAATACAGAAGAATTAGATCACTCTTTGGGGTGGTCGCATCTGGGGTTGGAAAACCAGATGGAGCGCGTTTTTCCGAGTCCTTTGTAATTGAACCAGCACACAAAGTTGCTAGGAAGCAGGCAAATACAATCACCGCTTTGGGGCAGCCTGCAGCAGAGTCGGTGCCGTGTCTGCCAACACTCGTAGACACCATCTTACGTGCTAGCGGGGAAGAATGGTCTCACGGGCGGGGGTTACAAAATACCGTTGTGAACGTGGACCTCCTGCAAGCATGCAGGAGCTCTGTGAATTCTGAACGTGAACACCTGCACCCACAGTCTTCTCAGTGCCACCCAAGGAACCTGGCAGATGAACAATTTCTTTGCTTTCACAGTAGGCTGTGAAACGGGAATGAAGGGGAGGGAGAGGAGGAAGGAGCAATAAAGAAGCTTCAGCATTTCAAAGCACAGAGAACCAACCAAGTACAGAGATGGCCACCACGAGTGCCATCATGTCTTGATGGCTGGATGGAGCCTGTGATGGAATACGCCACCTCTGGAGTGGCCAGGCATTGTCACCACAGCCAGCTACAGTGGCTGCTGACGGGGCTTGCTGCTGGCAAGGCCACACTGCAGGGCTTCGGGAGTGCAAGTGTCCACACTGGCTCTGCACACAGCATCGAATAAACTCGTGGCTCATTCCTGGAGTTGGGACTGAGCTATGAATGCTTTCCTTCCTGGGGACCAGGAAGGTGCATCTGAAAGGATGGTCATCACAGAATCACAGAATCACAAGGGTTGGAAGGGACCTCGAAAGATCATCTAGTCCAACCCCCCCCTGCCAAGGCAGGGCCACCTAGAGCACATCACTCAGGAACACGTCCAGTCAGGTTTTGAATGTCTCCAGAGAAGGAGACTCCACAACCTCTCTGGGCAGCCTGTGCCAGTGCTCTGTCACCCTCACGGTGAAAAAGTTTTTCCTTACATTAACCCGGAACCTCCTATGCTCCAATTCATAAGTCTTAAGTCATAAGTCTTTCTTAACCAAAACATGCCTGGTAGACTGAAGAGAGTGAGGAATGAAGTGGTTTTAATCAAAGTTTGGCCAGCAGCATTGCACACACACAGAGAGATGTACGGCCTAGTAAGACAAGTAAATCCGTAACTCTGCAGCTCCCTGGGACCTGCCTGGGAATCCACACCACCACTACACCTACCATGATGAACAACATCTTTTTGCATCGCTCCACCATTCCCAGCCAGGCAAACGTAAAAAGCAGCTGAAGGAGCCCATCCAAATTCTCTGATGCATTTCAGCCACCTAACAGGTATCAGCACGGTGGTGTCCTGCCCTGCTTGGCTCTCTGCCGTGATGGCTGCAGGAACGTGGAAGTCGAAAGCTGTGCTGGAGAGCAGCATCTGCTGCTTGCAAGTCCTCAGCACTTCTTCTCGCCTCTCCTCTGCACAGGGGCAGGAGTCTGGTGGTCCAGGAGCTGCTATGAATAACCAAGTCAGCCCCAAGCTGGGTCCCTTGTGCCAAACAGTGTTGGCATGGACTGCTCATGGACAGTACAGACTTTGCCAGGGAATGGCTGCTTTAGAATCATAGAATCGTTTTGGTTGGAAAAGACCTTTAAGATCATCAAGTCCAACCATTAAGAGACAGAAATGGCATCTATTTTCCCTGGTGATTAACCACGTGCCGGTTTTAAAACCTGTGGGTTTAAAGACTCCTTATCAGCAGCTAACACAGAGCACGGCTCCCCAAGATGCAGGAAGCATACCGAAGCCCTACTTTCCTTTCCTTTCCTGCTGTTTTTTTTCCTCCTTGGAACTCAGAACATTCAATAATAAAGTCACAAGTCAAACCATAAAAATGAGGCAAAGAGAAATTGCTGCATCAAATGCTGAGTTTGCAATTGGAGGAGCAACAGCAACCGGTAGCCGCCTGCATGGTATCCCTTGGGCTCAGAGGGCGAGGGAGGGCTGTGCCTGCTCCTCCGACCAAACATCCCCAAAGCACAGTGATCTGAAAATTAATTAACAATTCAAGCCTAAGCTGAACACCTTTAAATATCTGTTCGGGACTTTTTCAGAAGGAAGCAACAAGTAGAAAAACAAATACATGTCCAGAGTCAGCACTTCATGACTCAAAAGAATAGATAAATGACTCATTCGTATGAACATGGCTTGCACATAAACATTCACCTCAAAAATAATCCTGATGCAATACTGAATCAGAAGAGCAAGGAGGATGGCGGGGAGATCAGAGAGCTTTATTGGTAGAAAGAAGAGGCAACGGCTGGCAAGGGAGCTATCAGGAAAGGAGGCCCTGTAGAGAAATTCCCCTTGAAAAGCACACGCAAACACCTGGCTCTGCTGTTTTATCAGGTTTTTTGTTTTCCAGACAGCCCACAGGTTATGAGCATGAAATCACAGTGATTTTGCCATAGATTCTTCTTTTCGCAAATTGAGAATTGGTGGCATTTGAATTGGTGTTTGAGGAGTACTTGGCTTTTTAAACGGTATTATTTTATAGGCATTTTAATCTTAGAAAAATTAAGAGAATATTTTCCTGTGAAACCAGAAAGCTGACACCTTCAGTATTGCATTTTTCACATCCAGTTCTACATTGGCTAGGCTTTTGCTTCTTGAACTGGTTTTAGCCAGGCCAGCCTTCCTTTCCGCATCCGCATTTCTGCTGCCTAAATATCTGTGGGTGTAATGCAAGCTACACAGCTACACCGGACCGACTTTTCCAACGGCGGCTACAATGAACTCCTCCACGGCCCTGGAGCACCTGGAGCCACTCGGCTTTTTGAAATAACGTGATGAAATATCGGGGTGACCACACGGCCAATTTTAAGCAGCCAATTTCAAATTTCTGGTTGGTAGCACACCAAGGGAGTGCAAGGTTCAAGAGCTGGCCATCACACGACGTGTTTCACAATGAATTCGGACTGTTTTTCTAACCCAGCTGTCTTGTTTAAAAACCAATGCAACCCTCCAAGGTATACAAATAATTAATTTCAACCCAAGCTCTGAAGCAGCAAGCTCCCAAAGTTTCTTTCCCGGCTGCGACCTCATTTTACAGAACAGTAACTCCATGCAACCCCAAACAGCAGAATAAATATGGGACAAAATGAAATTTCTGTCAGGCTCACGACCTCACTCATAACTTCCCTGAACCTCATTTCGGGGCCATCACCCCACTTTGGGAACCGACAGAGTCATAACACAAATGATGTTCGAAACGCAGACCCACCTAGAGATACGAGCCAGCAGCGCTTATGGAGCCACCGGATGCCTCCAAGGTCATAGATGGGAGACCAACACCTGAAATACAGGGCTCAGGAGCTACGTGCATCATCCCTGCTCATCCCTTGTGGTTCTGGGCGTACCTTACAGAGCTCCGGGCTGCTGCAGCAATGGCAAGGAGGATGCCTCGAAACAAACCCCTCATTTACCCCACGGGCTCAATGATGTTCATGGAGATTTGCCTGGCAACGCCCAAACCCACCCTGCAGCCCAGCGTTCTTCAGCTGGTTTCACAAACAGCAAAAACCGAAATGTGGATGTTACTTAACAGCATCATAAATAAATCCCCTTCAAATTACCTCCCTTGGTATTTTTTATTGCTACAAGACAAATTTTAGCTTTAGGGGAACTATGCTGCTTTTTGTACACGGCTGAGGATACAGTCAGTGTTACAGACATAAATTATGAAGTAAAGTGACCTGCTACCACTATGTAAATCTGGTAGCAGGAGCTCAGATTAGAATCAAGGCATTTTTGGTTCTCAGATCAGATCCTACACAATTATATAGGCTTGCAGCCAACCGTACAAATGGGACATTTCTGCGCTGGGTATCAGAGACCAGAAAGGGGAAAACAAACAACCTGAATCACTTTAGAAAAACTTATTTCCTGATCTCCGGCATCCAGCTCATGATTTTAGCATCATCCCTGATGGTGCTGACTTACACAAGACAACAGGCAACCAGAAGTTCATGCAGAATAGAGTGGGTAAAATGAGACAGATCCTGGGGACAGATGTTTTTTGCCATCTGCCACCTTTCTGACACATGTTTTAAAAGACGAGAGACCCCCAAAATGGTTGAACTTTGGCAGGTTGGATTGTGAGATGGAGCAGCGTGGCCACAACGCCTGCGAAGAGACACTTCCCTTGTGCACATGCTGCCTCCCAGGTCTGCAACCCGGGCGTTAAACATTAGGATATTCCCATACATGTGCAGAAAACCAAGGGTAAAAATTTAGTCCTTTGGCTCCCTATTGCCGTTAAAATTAATTGCCATATAAAATTGCTGATTCCGACCAAATGAAGCTATTCACTTTATCAACTCAAGGATAGAGCAAACTCACTAGTGGTTTAAATACACCACCTGAGTTATTACTGAATTTTGCACCAGTGACAGTTTTATGGATAATGTAGGTTTTGCAAATTCATTAGTATAGGACTAACTTTCAAAGTAAACAAAGACATTAAACAAACATTGCAATACTGTGTTTACATGCAGAATAGATTTCCCTTTCCTCTCCAAAGCCATGCTGGGATACTTGGAGGAAAAATACGAACGCCGCCCTGCTGTAACACTCTGTGAAGGGAAACCGTGGCCGTTCATCAGCACCCGAGTCCGCGAGGGCTGAGCTCAAACCTGTATTTCTTCCCTGCCACTGACCTAATACGTGTGCAGGTCACTCGTCATGGTTCTGATTCAGCCTACCCAGGCTCTTAAATTGATGAAGCATCCTTTCTATCCCCCAAAAGGAGACTGGACCTGCTCCATAGCCCTTTGCAGTCCATGGCATCTTTCCATTGATTTCAGCGGGCTTGAAATCAACGGCGTAATATTGCTTAATTACAGGGACGCTGTCGTGCGGAATCTGCTCCATTTCAACCCAAGTTAAAACCAGTTTCAGGACCTTCACCTGGGTGATTAAATGTTTTCCCTCCCAACTGACTGAGGAAATACTCGCCAAGCTGACACAGGACCTGAACACATGGGAGAAAGAGAAAAATTGGATCTATGCGACTTGCTGTCACACCAAAGGAGAGTCTGGAAAAAAAGAGGAAAACCTTTTTTTGGTCTCTCTTACAACTTACAAGAAGAAACACTAAAAATTATTTTAGAAGGAAGTACAAATTTTAAGCTGATCCTGCTTCTTCTGCAAGAAGTCTTATGATGGAAGTTGTTTTAACCTATACTTGCTGGAAGAAATGACTAACATTGCTATTAAAAAAAAAAAAGAGATTGTAGGAAAAAAAGCTGTTTTTCTCCACTTTTCCATTCTGTTTACTCTGTGCATTTATCACCAGCATGTGTAGAAGCAGTCTCACTCTTTCCCCCGTGCAGGCAGCGAGTTAGTCACACTTTCCCCTGTTGTGTAGCTCCTTTAGTCAGCAGCAGGGAAGTGATAAAGATGAAAATAAGCTAAACAAAAACAGGAAAACCCAATTGTAAAAAACAGAGAAATTAGCAGGAGGTCTTGGTAGGGAAATGTAATATTCAAATCAATTTCACTTGCTTTAATTTAGGAGATTGCAATCTGGAAAGGAGCTCCATGCCTTTCCATGCTGCCTTTCTTCCAAAGGAAGTGCAAGTAGGGTATAGGAGAGGGAGGATGAGGATGGAGGAGAGGCAGCATATGGATGTGGGATGGGTGCAGAGGTCCAGGACTTGCAGCCCTGCAAACAGAGCTGCCTGTGAGCGACGGGGAAAGGTCTCTGAGCCCCGGCACCTCTTTACTGGCAGGGTGAGGCAGAGAAAGCCCTCGGTCCCTCCTCCTCCTCCTGCCTCCCGCTCCCCACACTCACGCTGGGAGCAGGAGGCAGGACAGCAGGAGCCAACCTCCGCTGATGCTCGGTGAAACCTCTCTACACAGCCTTAACTGGAAGATAACATTATGATAAATCTGCTTCGCCAGACACGGCAAAAATGTTTGTGAGCTTTCAGAAACTGAGAGAGAAATTGCTACCAGGGAATAAATTTTGTAAAAACCAGAGTAAGTCACAGCTTCCAACCCTAGCAGTACATTCACTTATGCTCACCAGGTGTTAAGTAAATAGCCTGCAGCAGGAACAGCCCAAGTTTTGTGACCAGTGTAATGTAATTATGCACCATTGCTTCATTCTTGGGGGTCTACTTATTTAAAATGCATTAAAGGAATAAATCACTGCTGATTGTGCCGTCCTCCCTTCCCTTTTAAGCTAGACTGGGGCAATAAATCTATGAAAAGTGACTCCTGTTTTAAATAAGACCAACAAAAGCAGTAACAATGCGAGGCTCCCAAACTTTCTTTCCAAAGTCACAGCCTTGCTTATTTCCCATTAAATTATTTGCTACTATAGACACATGAAGTGGAAGGATATCACATGACCCTAATACACCTTTCCAAAGTTATCATCCTAACCACGTGCAACCACGGGCTTCTGGTAGCTGAACAGTTTTCCAGTCTTGGGACCTACCCTTGACTATAAGAAAAAGGACTGACCACCAGCAGAGTAGGGGGAAGCTGAGACTTCACATTTATTAGCTGCAAATCTGCACGGACCTGCTTTCACGCAACGTAGGGAAGTTAAGGTAGGACCCTGCATCGAGGACGCTGAGGTCCAAGTCCCACAGCCACCCGCTATACATGACCAGAACTGGCTCCATCACTGCAGAGAGGTGGCGCGAGTTTATCCAAAATCCAGGGAAGAAAGGACTCATTTATAGATGCCACGAGCCGAACCCGTTAGCTTTATTACAGTTTCACCAACACGCGTGTGTGTGTACGCACACACCTACAGGCATGCCTCTAAATGATGCAGTTGTGTTTCAAGGTGTCCAGGAGATGGGGGGGAGAAGGGGGATGAGGCTGTTCTGCCTCTGCTGCAAGGCGGTTTTGGGGAGCAGCACAGAGTGCAAGTCCCGTCCCTCTGATGCAGGGCTGCCTGCACCATCCTCTTGCCCCCCCAACTCAAAACACATTACTGGAAACATCCTCCTGGCTCCGCGAGGGCAAAGATTGGGCATAAATCATCACTGAATGGTATCACATTTCTCCATAAAACCAACACAACCAAACCTGAGATACTCCCAGCGCAGACCCCAGCCAGGGGGTTTGGAAATGATTCAGCCCACACTTAGATACGAACAGTCCCAACCTCCTTCTAGGAAAGCCCTGTCACCCGCAACATGATCTGGGAAAAAAAATGCTTCCAAACACCCTGGTACAGAAAACTGCTTCTCAGATCTGTTTTTCCTGCTGTGGTGTTAGTCCCCAACCTCCAGAAGTACAGACCACCTGCCTTCAGCCTGGCCAGGCACCTCCGTCAAATATTTAAAGAAAAAATGGCCAGCAAGAGGCTGAGCAACCTCATGCGAGCATTTCTGTCACTGACACAAATCTTAATTCTCTAAGGATCGTCTCACATGCCAACGGGAAGCTCAGTAAGGGATGAGATTTTTAATCTAATCTGCTTTCAAAATAATTTTGTTGGCATTGATTGTGCTGAACTGTATCTATGGGAAAGAATTTAAAGTAAGAACAAATACATACATATAGGACTCAGACAAGTAAGTGTCTCTTACCATTACTGTTAGCTCGTAATAACAAAGAACAACCACCTCAATATTAACGTTAGATAAAATCAGCCGGTCTCAGGAGCCAGCACACAGCTGTGTTTTTAAAATTTATTCCAACATATACAATACTGAGCAAAATTCTCAAAAGCGGCCTGGATTTAAAATTCTTTTGCTTGACTCTACCCCTATTCCCCCAGAAAACAAACCCTAAAATCTCAGCTGTCTGTAAGCCCAGCTGTTTCCTGGCTTTTCTATGCAAATTGTTCTCCCTGGATTTTATTGTGTGCATGTATATGTCTCTTAAAATGCACTCGAGTTTGAATTAGGGGCCCTACTTCCATCAAAGGGAATTCTTGTAAAATAAGCTTCATTCTCACAGTACCTGACATGGAATTATTATCCCATAACTCACGGGTGTCCTAGTGGTTCTGTATTAAACACGGCCCTGAAAAAGTCCCAGAGGGAAAAGCACATGAAGGGACACGAAGAGTCACTCGAATGTAAACCTGCAAAGCGAGGAATTTCACGTCTCCTCGCCAACCCGCACAGCTCTTCTCGTGTGCCTGGGTGAGGCTGTGCCTCCTGCCTTGCTTCTGAATTTTTACCCATCAGGATTAACTAAACACCAACTCCATTATTGTGCAATTAGGTTAAATTAAAACTTAGCTTAAAGCACGGAACACTTTCCTTTCAATTCCAATCAAAAACATTTACTTAATTCTCAGTTTGATACTGGCATCTCCCTCCAGCATGACAAACTGACAACCATTACTGTATGACAGTAGGAAAACCAGAACATAGAGGTTTCTGTGGTAGCTGCTCAGAAAGCTCACAAGCGATTACCAGAAAATGATGAGATTTCTGCTGCCGGTTTTCATGCAGGTTCCCTCCCCAGCTTCCCACTGGCTTTCCGGCTTCCTCGCATTGCATGAAATGCAAAAATGAAACTCAAATGGTAAGAAGTCACCCAAGTTATTTTTTTCCCCCACTAAATCTGCTCTTAAACGGCTTGAGCCGAATGCTGTACCACCCACACTGGTGCTGGTTCCCGACCATCGCTCCTCACTGACCTTTTGTTTGGAATTTGCTTGAGTTCTATTTCCAGCAGAAGTATGCACGTTGCACGGCAAACACCTGCAAAAAGTCCTGAAATCTAGAAACCCCCATGATTCTTGAAGATTCTTTCAAAAGACCAAAGCTTCTTTAACCAGCTGTGCGTACCCAGCTCACCCTACAAAACAGCATTCGCTACCTCACCTCTCCTTTGGATAGCCAAGGCTGCACTCTGTTTCAAAACACATATAATCCTGTATCATCAGCAATGAAATACTCTAATTCATCTTATTTATCAAATTCCAGCCTTAGGCCAAAGTATTTTTCTGGTCAAATGAGAAATACCATTAGATTCATAAGGACTGCTGCCCTGGCATGCTGCTACGGTGCCAGCCTGAAGAGTTTTCTTACGTGGGGCTTGAATATTTTACGCACAGACTTTGTAGTACCTGCCCCAAACACTGTCCTCGACCGCAGAAACGAACTCCAGCGATAGTCACGGAGTGGCAAATGTGAGGACACCATCCGAGAGCAGAATCTGCCCCGCGCTGTTTAGTAACTAAAATGATAGTCTGTGGTAATAAAATATTTATTATGCTCTACACAATACTGCAATTGAATTGATGTACTTCCCCCCCTATCCATCAGAGTACACTGAAAGCCCTCTTTAACTTCTGCTCCAGAAGTCTCGAATTACACATCTTTATTTTTCCTTGCAGATTTTCCTGTAGGATTGTGTATCTGCAAGGCAGCACTTGGCAGTTAAAGCAGTTTACCCAGAAACGCAGAGCGGTGTTCGGTTTTGGGTTCGAAAGACCCTCCCTGGCAGAGCATCCAGAATCAATTTCCTAAAGACAAATACAAACCCATGAACTACGCTGAACGGGGCGAAGAGCCGCATCGCGCTGACTTATCCAGTGCTGTACCAGTCTCCAAAAGAATCCATCATGCGATGGGAGGGGGAAATAATAAAAGCCCTGTTTGTTATGATGGCTTAATCCTGCTGCCCACTCCAGACCACTGACACCCTCTTCCTCTCCACTGCGTCGTGGCGATATTCCTGTTTTGGCGCTCTCAGAAACAGCTCAATAAACGGGGAACCTGCTTGGAACGGCCGTAATTCCTGCAAGGAATTCCTGCTTGGCGGCACCAGCGGGATCCTCGGTTTGGGTCCCCAGAACTGGCAAGGGGAATGCAAAGGGATGCTCGTCAAAGAGCTCGGCGTCCTTCGAGTGGGGGACCTTACAGCAAACCCAAGTAGAGGGCGGACGGGGTTACTGGGAGGAGAAGGATCACACCCTGCCCTCCCTCGGTGGGTATGTTGCTGTTGGCACCAAAACAGAGAGACCTGCGGGGGATGCAAGGAATTGAAATGGAAAAATCAGGAAATAAAATGTAAAAAGTGTATTGTGAGCAAGTGATTGAAGGAAGTAGCAGAGCCCTTAACAAATTGGTTATTTGTCTGGTTAGCTGATGCAGAAGTGGAACAGGAAATTAATTCAATATGCTGCAGACTTACATTCCACTATTATTTGCTACGTTTTTTCTCTTCCTCCCCCCCCCCTTTTTTTTTAACATAAATATATATAAGCCACAAAGCAAAGTATTTCTGGGCAAGGTAGTAATTGAAGCTTTGAGACTCCAATTAGAAAGATCTAATCATTATTAGAGCTAGACTACAGACAGGCTTGGAAATGAAAGAACAAAATAAGACCAGTTAAGGAGAAAAGACCCTCTTCAGAAACCATTTGGCTGCCAGCAGTTCTTGATTTGTTGAAAAACATCCCAAACCAATAGGTAATACTGTTACACTCATATAAACCTTTACGAACAAGGTACCACTCTCTGCGCCTTACAGGATATGGCGGCTTGCCAGTAATTTCACTTTAAATACGAAAATGGATATCAAATCCAACTTGCTAGATAGAATAACAGCACGGGAGATTGATGGCATCACTATCCTGCACAATGACTATTTAAAACACTTTTGGTTGCACTTACAAAGCTCCAGTGACCTCCAGAACTATAGAAATTGTACGTAGTGTTAGGAGGAAATAAAATTAGCGATTCACAATGAAGAACTAAAGCAATTCAGCGTTTTTCAAAGAGGTACTGAGTGCAGTTAGCACTTCTGCGATGACACCAGCACACGGCGTTGTGTTTAGAGAAGGAAGGAAGAAACACCCTGCATTTCCATAAATTAAATGTCCGCTGCTGAGATGGCACTAATGGCACTGGGGATGCCAGGGGATTGAAGTGGAATGGAAATGGGTTTCTAGGTACCAGAAAAGTCAAGTTCTCCTAAGCGTCGTGGGGAATGTCACTCCCCCACTACGTGGTCACGTCGCACGAGTGGGCAGTGAGAAGATGGCAAAAGGCAGAAAAGAAAGACAAAAGGGAATGAAGCTGGAGGAAGAAAACAGGAGGAGAAATGAGAAGCTGAGACTAAAGCTGGAGGCAGAGCGGACAGAGTAAGAAAAGGCAGAGACAAACAAAGCAGAGGAGGCACCCCCATCACACCTACTGCTGACTCACACATTTTGGGTTACTTTCATTATTTCTTTGTATTCCGGCAGCATCTGGCATCTGCCACTGAGATCAGAGCCATGTTGTGCCAAGCATGAATCGAGACCTTTCTGCTCATGAGCTGAAAATCCAAACAGACAAAAGGGAAAACAGAGCGAGGGACCTCACCAGTCCCGTCCGGGGTGGCCAGGAGGTGCAGCAGCAAAGCCCCATCCGCTTTACACCCACCCACCATCCTGGTCATGTAGGGAGGACGCAGAGCACATCTATTTTTTTTCTGTAGCAAAAGCTGATTCTTTCAAGTGGTTTTTTAAAGCTCTCAGGATTCACCTACCCCTCAGTCAGGATGGGTTTGTCAGGCACTGTCTCTGCATCTGTAGTAAGAAAGCAGGATGGTTTCCCTGTGGTCCCCGTCCCCAGGAGCTCAGTTATTACTGCACGGGTGCACGGAACAGGTCTTCTGTGAACCTATAGAAAAGCTGCAAGGAACCCACAGAAAATTGCAAGGAGCGTGATCGAAGGGCACAGGCAGCAGCTACAACCCACTTAGTTTGCCATCAGGGACCAAGCAGGTTCTTCTGAGCATCCACACGTACTGCGGTGCAGGTCCATGGCCAGCATTTCAGCTCCCTTCACACCCACCAGGCTGTGATAGTCCTGGGGCTGAGGCTCCCGGGCTCACCCCTGGCCTGCCTCGTGCCCTCCGGGCTCTGTAGTTTCAATTAACTTGTGGCTATAAAAAGAGAGGAGAACATTCCTCTTGGATTGTACCACGGAGCTCTGCAGAACTAATTATTTTCCAAATAGAGCTCTAAATCATTAACAAAAAATGTTGATTATAGCATCAGCAATCATTATTTGGCCCATTACTTAAAAAGCTGGATGCAATAAATAGGATGGGGAATAGCTGGTATTATGCTTCCAGAGCTCAAGACTATGGGATGTCAGAAAATGAGCCCTACCTGTAAAGTTACACTTGGGCTCCACGAGTACATTGTAATCTGACGAATACAGTAAGAAGTCCTGCATCCCCAAGCAGTTAAAAAAAAAAAGCCAGATACCATTAGAAGAATGAAAATACGGGGGTGTTTTCTGCCAGGCCTTCTTTCTTTTCCTCTTTTCCATTAGATTCCTTGGATAAATGTTTTAACTAAGTCAAAATACCACAACTTGAAATGGGGATGACTTTTTTTTATTTATTTTCTTCCACGCCGGCTGCCAGCTCTAGGAGTTGTCCTTCCGAACAGCAGCTGCTGCATAACGCCCCACACATCCCACCGCTTTCCACTCCTGTGGGCGCACAGATGAGTCCCACCACCAGAAGCAGCATTTATAGCAGGATGCCATTTGCACGTGGCCTCCTCTGTGCCATCTTCACGGCACCAGAGTGCAAAGTCAGGCTTGGAAGGCATGCTCCAACGAGAACTTCGTTGCGTTGCCCTTATGACAGCCAAGCACGGGATTCTTGCTGCAATTTTGCTGCTGTCAAAACCAAGTACCCAGACGCTTGTCCTTCATCCTGGAAAAACGCGTGCATCTCTCAGGCTATGGCAGTGTCTTTGATCTAAAGCCTATCTGGAGTGGCCATGTGCTGAAGCGACCGACCGTCGGGAGCTGCCCCCCTCACTGGCAGACGATGACACGGGCAGTTTATCCCTGGCTACTTGCTGCATGACTACAGGCTAGCTGCTGCAGCACACACAGATGTGATCCACCAAGTCCAAGAGGATAATCCAGAGCTCCAGCGTAACGACATCGAGTTTATGGCTAAAATATTACCAAGGTTTCACTTCCCCAAGGCAAGTGCCCCACAGGAACCCAGGGTCTGTGGCTAGAAGGGACTGCACAGACCATCTCGTTTGGGCTGTGAAGTTTGAGAAACTTCACTCTCCAGTTGAATATAAGCTTTACTTTAAATTCCAGCCCAAATTTATCGATACGGTGGCTAGCAGCACAGACAGCATACCAGGCAGGGTGTCCCAGCTCTGCGGAGGCATTAGCAACACCCCTCCCTGCTGCTTCCCCCCACCTGACACATGCATCTTTTCTTCGTGACTCACCCCATGCCGGTACCTAACTCGCATCCTTTTATCAAATATTTCTCGTTTGCCTCCACACCTCAATTATTTCTTCCTCTCAGAGCTTTTCTCCAGCCTCACGTCCTCGCTGTGGCCGTGTTATCCCTTCCCTTCTTGCCTGATCAGGGGTTCTGTGCTGGCTCCTCTCCAACGCCGCTCCTCAATGCAATCAATTCACTTAAGAGCCTGGCAAGCTGGTTTATGTTTTTTTATTCCATGTCTGTTTTACACAGTTTCAAAGCAATGAGAACAACAACAACAACAACAAAAAAGAAGAAGAGATTTTTTTTTTCCAGTATGAAGAATAAAAATCTTACATTGCGGCGGCTTAGCTTTGCCCATGAGCAGGGCACCTTTTTGAAATAATGAATACAATAGCTGGCACGGTAAAACAGTGCGTGATGGGAAGGTGAGAGAATGGAAGTGTAACTTCCTCACCTGCCTCTAAAGAAAGATGCTAAATGAGCCAAAATGAAGTAGAAAGAATGAACTGCTCTGACCTCTCTGAATTTTGATACGGAATTGCAAATGAATTAGATCTCCTTGTTTTTAAACCGTCATCTTCACTATGGAAAAAAAAGGGGGAGGGGGGAAATGATGATAAATAGAGTACAACATCAAATACGAGCAGGCAGTGCATAACTGAAGCCATACACTGCTAGTTTGCAGTACTGGATATACTGGTCATCACTGGACCACCACCGGTCACCACCAGGGCTGCATGCCCAAACCAAAAAAGAACAAAAAAGAGGCCAACCTTGTGCCAATCAGATCGTTTTACAGAAAATGACCACACCTCCCTGCAATCACCAAGCTTAGAGAGACTCCTCTCTGAGTCTCTCTGAGACGAGACGGGCCATGCCCACGTGTGCTGCAAGGTCCCTGCAGCCAAGCTGGCCACCGGTCCCGAGCTGTGAGTCAGCTGCCCCCGCAGCCGCATGACTCTTCCTACCGCTGGCGTAGCCATTAAAAGGGTTTTTTCCTGCAGTTAGTTTATATGCTCCAGCTCATTAACATCTCCTAATACCAGAACTTGAGGCTAATTAGGCATGGCAATCCTGAGGAACATATTCTCCGTTCATCTTCCCAAAGCAGGATGCTCCTTGGCGGCCCAGCTGTAGCTCCACATGCTACCATGAGGGTATCGCCCTGGAAATAAAAATACTACAGGATCCCACACATTACACAGCAGGGATCCCGTACTTGTTAGCTGATGGCACAGTTTACAGGCTGTTTTGCTTAAAAATTGGAAGCATCTCTGTCATCAAGGCAGATTCCTGCTCAGCAGCCTCAGGGAATTTCCCCAATGGTTATCAATACACCACGGCTTTCATAATAAAAGCTACTGACTTGAGAACGAAGGGGCAAAGTGGTTAGAAAACTTAGGAGACTTAAATAAGAAGCATTTGACAGAACAATGCTAGTGGGAATCTTCTCCCCGCGGCTATAAACGCACAGGAGCAAACAGGCTGCGGGGTTTGAGACATGCCTCATGCACATTCACTACTCCTAGGAGGCAGCTGTCCATCTACACACCACCTAGGAGTAACACCCCCTACAGCAACAGGAACCCGAGGAACACCAAAAGATGAACAACGGGAGCTATGATCAACACCAACCACCACTTTAAGCGCAGGAGCTCATGAGGTCTTCTGGTCACAAGCTACAGGTCTTCTGACCACACAAATGCTGATGAAAGCTTGTCCAGAACTGGGACACCTTAAAGCCACCTTTGCCCACTGGATGCCAATGTTGTAGGTTTTTCTTCAGTGCAAACAATTCTGTGGTTGTTTTTTTCAGCCTGTTTTCAAAGATAACCACCTCCAACACCTTCACCCTGGGTCTGCTTAAGATGGCTCCAAGGGGTCACCCTGGAGGAAGTGAAGGAGGAAGGCACTGGCCAAATTTCTCTGGTCACCATTTCAAATTCCCATAGCCTTCATTTCAACATCTGCTTTTTGTAACTAAAGGCAACAATACTTTAGAAGCATCTTTTAAGTAACTACAGCAAAAGGAGCATATAGGTACCCCATTTTCATCCTAAAGGACCCCACAAATGCACATGCAACACTTCCCTTCGCCAGCCGCTGGAAAACTGAGACCTCTGCGAAATCAAAATGCAACTACAGACCGCACGAAAGATGGCTTCATGCCTTCCCACTCTTGAAATAACGTTGTAGCATCCTTACTGGTGCCGAGAAGAGCAAATGGAGGAGCTCTGTCCATGGGTGAGGATGGAGCATGCCACTGTGAGAGGGGAGTGACAGAAGCGATGGAACAGCAGTGGTCCCCTCTGAATCCCCTGCAGCAATTCCTCTGTTGTGGTTTTTTTCTCCTTCTTTTCAGATCCTTCCTTTCAGTGAGCCTCCACATTGGAAACGTGAGTCAAATTCTCTGCCCGAGGCAGCAGAGACCTGCCTTCAGCTGCCCTGTGACTTGTATTTTTGGAATGGATTCATTTTCAAAAGCTCCTATAAACCTGGCTGTATTGGTCTACAGATTACGAGATGGAAATGTGAAAAAATCTTGGACAGAAACGAAGCGTCCATCAAATCCCTAATTTGAAGGTGGCCTAAATGCAAACTTTCCCTTGCTAGGCACCTTGACATCAAAACGTTTATCTGCTCTTCCTTTGGAGCTCTTTCACATCACCAACGCGCAGCTCCCATCAACTGTAAAACTTCATCTGCGGAAAACGTGCCCAAAACTCCAGGAGGAAAAACAAAACAAGGCACTTCATTTTGGGCCAGCTCAGTCCAAACTGGAATTTTGTTTGTTTTGAACTGACCGAGCCGTTGGCGTGTCGGAGTCCAGCAAGGCATTAACCCGCTTTACTAAGCAAGCAACACATCCAGCCCCTGGGCACAAAAGCATTTGGCTTGGCACCGAAACGAAGGCTGGGGCTCTGAAGCTTGGCTCTACGCACGTACCATGAGCTACGGCGTGGGTCCCCACACCTCCGCGGGCTCGCCAACCCGCTCCCAAGGAGAACCAGCGCTTTCGAAGGAGCAGAAAACAAAGCAGACTGTCATCTGCAGAGGTGCCAGGGTTTTGTTTACCTCCAAGCAAACCTGGCAGCGTGGGCCAAGCGTCATACTTCGGCTCTCTGTGTTTTGGTGTGCGATCTTGGCAAAGCGGTATGCTTAGCATGTAAGCTATGAAAAATATAGCGTGAATTTTGCAGCGGTACGGGGTTAATATTAATTAGACTGTGCTTGAGGAGTAGCTGCGCGAGCGGCACAGTTTTGTTCCCATGCTCTCACAGGGGATTAGCTGTTGGCAGAGCCTCGATGCCGGCAGGAGACTCCACCATCCGAGCTGTTTGGCTGGAGCCGCTTCTGACTCTTCGGAGAAGCTGGGTTGTTTCTTTTAAAAAACATTTCTGAATCCTTGCAACGGCGTCAGCAATGGCCAGCAGCCCTCGTTCCCCAAGAGCCCTCCACCATCTCACGTGCCATGCAGGAAGCACAGAGCAGCATCCTGCTTCGTGGTGATGGCTAACTAACACGCGATTAACACCCAATGGGATGGGACCCTTCTTTGGGGGGGTCATTCATTAAACCAGACAGCAGTGAAGAGGTGACACGTGTACCCAGGCCACAAGATGTGACCTCCCTGGGATAACTCACCCTTGCTCCACTACCGGTGTCCCAAATGAAGCCCTCCAGTCCACTGGAGAGCTCTGCTTCTACAGTTTTTATATGGATTAGACGACTTTAATTCATCTTTACTGATTAAGGTTCAGATGTAATTATACAGCCAGTATATCAACATCTGCCCTCTCTTCCACAACCCCCAGACCACATCTCCCACTCACGCCGCTGCTGTACTGGGGTGATGCCAGAAAATGAGCCCCAGCCACTCCATGGTGTTCCTCCACAGACGAACGCAGCTACGCTTCTTCTTACATTTTTACAACCATTAAAAAAAAAAAAGCAGACAAATTTCTAAAACACATATGCAAAACACAGCTACCGAAGCTGCCTGCGTAGGGAAAGGCACCTTCGATGGAGCACTGTGTGCTCCCACCGCCATGCTCAGATTGGGGCACCATTCCCAGGGCTTTAAACTGAGCAAGTGTTTCTCCTCCATCCTCACTTTAGACAGTATTGTGCTGTTCCAGAATTGTACCAGAGAACTTGTAGTGACCTTGTCAAATAAATATTTTTCCCGAGGTAACACTGTTTTAAATATATCCATTTAGTAGCCTTATTTCAAAACACTGGACAAATTAAATGACTGCAAAATTTGACTTTCCAGTATTTTTGTATTCACATAAACTCCTACAGCACCCTCTTCCATGGCAGCCAGCCCATATTTCCAAGTAACTAAAATTTTAAAAAGCCGACTACGCTTTTCAGTATCTGTGCATTAATCATCCCTCCCAGTTCAAGAAGTCTTTTGGAGTTCAAGGAATAAAACTGTGAGGAAGAGGCTGCAGCCTCACCATCCCGCATGGCCTCACACCCCCTTTCCCACCGCCACCCAGGGACCGATCCCCCACCGGCTGCGTGAGCCTGCCCTGTCTCCTGCATCCAGACCGGACTGTGAGAAAGCATTTCTGCACGACAAAGGGAAACTGGTGAACACACTGCTGAGTGAAGCCCTGTGCTCCAGCAGAAGTCATGTTAATTGAATGTGACTTCAAAATATTTCAGATTCTCAGCAAGGATTTGGTAGCAGAGGAGAACATGCTGTGACGGACCCCGTTCCTAACACGGTATGAAAAGCAGTTTCAGTACATGCTGCCAAAAAGTGTCAAACAGGCCTAAAATATGCTTGTCGATAGATAAGCAGATGATGCTTCTGACGGCAGGAGCGGGCGGGAGGGAGCGGGCCGGCCGCGGCTGCAGCCAGGGCAGCGCGGGGGGCTGCCCAACCGCCCCAGCGTTTCAGCGAGCGCCGGGTGAGAAACGCCGCCCTGCAGGGCGCCCGATGCACGCCCCTGGCTTTATTGCGTTTTCTTCTGCTTTCGTATTTTGAGAAAGGTTAAATATGTCAAGCATTAGTTTACAAAACCTCTCCGACGAATCCTCTTACTCACATGATCTTCCTAAATGGTCCCAATCTTTTCAGCTACGCAGGAGTGACACTATTAGCTCTGACCGTTTCAGCCACCGCTGCTGAAAGCCGTGGGTGCCCGTGCCTGCGGAGGCGAGGGGCTGACCCCCACACAATACCCCGATCAGGGCCCTGCCGACACCCGCGTAAGAGCATTATCCTTATTTTCCGTATTTTCTCACCCATTCTTCCTGTGGCCTAACGTCTTGTTTGATCTTTTGTGACCGCGGCTGCACGCTGAGCAGATGTCTTCATCGAGCTGTCCGCAGCGACCCTCGGGTCTTTTTCCCCGGTGGTTACAGTCCATTTAAAGCGCAGCAATGTGTGCGAGGAGCTCGGGTCGCTCCTTCCCAGCTGCCTGACCTTGCGTTTGGCAGGGGTGACTTTCTTGAGCCCCTGTGGTCCTCCTTAACTTCAGCTCTGCCACCTTCGCCGCCGGGCTGCCTCCCACCAACGATGCTGTGCTGTCTCCCACTGCCTCCGTGCTGCCAACTCACCGTCCGCCTTTTTTCCCCAGGTTGTTAGTGAAAATATTCAGACGTGCAGTCATGATGCAGATACTCAGAGCAGCCCAGCATCAACATTTTCCACGAAAAAAAGGTGATGCTTTACTTGTTTTCTGTTTCTAACCCAGACCAAGCTTTTTTACCCCCAAACACTTGCTATAAACACAGGGTCTTTGAAAGTCACAAGCTGTGTATGCTGGTTCTGAGCTCTACCACTACGCTCAGGTACTATTTTAAAAAAATACAATTTGTGATTTTTCTGCCTTTCTCTTACCATATCCTTGTCATGTAGGTGTCCTTAACTGTGGGTTGTTTTTTTTTTCCAGAAGAGCTGGTATGCAGATGAGGCAACTGACTGCCCTCCATTTGTTTTTTGTCCTGTAAAGCCCCCCAAGCAGGTGAACCACGTGAAGCCACACACGTGCAGACCCTGGCAGGCAAGACCCTGGTTAGCCACATGCAGGCAGAAAAAACAAGAAAAGGAGATGTGGGCACAACCCTGAAAAGCAGCAGAGTAAGGAGGCTTCTCCAATGCAGGTCCTCCACTGGCAACTGACAACTCCAAGTGTCCTGCTGCGTCCAGAGGACACCTGCATGGGTGGGGAAGGACAAAGACACACTCTGGGAGCACCTCCCGCAGCCACAAAATGCAAAACCTAAAGATATGTTACTTTTTAAAACTGTAGTGCATCATTTTAACGACACGACGTGTTTTTTGTCAGGTTTCTACAGTTTATGAACGTGCCATGGTGTCCACAAGCTTCTGACTCCCTCGCAGCAGTATGTGCCCACCTCCTGGCCTCACCTGGACCGTTTTCCATTCTCTGGAGACTAACCTCCTTGGTTTAACCCATTTTCAGCTCCTCTTACCTCCCCCAAGGGCAGTGCCAGCCCGGCCTCCCCAGCACCTCCTGACCCGTCCCGTTGGGGCCAGCCAAGCAACAACAACGTTGAGCAAGAGCTGGAAACGCCCTTGCATTAAGATCTACTTAATAAGTTGTCAGCCAGGTCCTGGGTATCTATTCTTGCGGGCATAAAGATCTCTGTCAGCAGTCAAAACACGGATTTACACTTCCAGCACAATTCCTAAGAGCATTTAAAGATTTTTAACGACCATCCCTTTGTCCCAGGGAGTTAAGCGCTGATCGAATGTCACAACGTGACACATGAATGCACAACACAAGGAAGGTTTGACAGGCAGCAACATTGTAATATGATAATTCCTCTTTGTCCCTTAATCGCCTCTGTTTTTTGCAGACTTGATTCACTTACCAACATGTGATCAATCACTGCCTTTTTCAGTGAGATAATTTTTTGCCCTCTATCTAAATGGCTCCTGTCAAAGGGAATCCAGTACTAAATTAAAGCTGATATGCTTGTCTCTGCCCTTTTGTTTGTCGACTTCTTCTCGCACACAATTGATTTTAAATAGATTTTTTTTTATGGGTTCCATCACCATTTAAGTATATGTATTTTTAAAAATCTGGCTCCTTGAAATTAACATTGGATACATAACACATTTAAAACGGTCTTGAGCATATAATTTAATGGAGAGGAATAAATACAGGAGTACGCGCTGGCAAGTGTATCAAGTCCCCACCAGACAAGGAGTGAGTAAGTTGCCTGTTTAGATCTTCCCACGTGCTCTATTTAAAACTAGAAGATGACAGTCAAGTCTCAAGATTTGTGAATATAACAAAAAGAGGACAGTGTAATTTAACATGAAAGGAAGCAAAGCAAAGATCACTTCTTCTGAGCCTGTAAGAAATCAGGATTCAGCTGAAGACCAGCACAGAACTCAGACATACCTCATTGGTATTTGCACACCCTCATGAGCAAACAGGCAAGAGGTCTTTAGTGGCACAAGCACCGAGGACATGGGAATCTACCTTTGTGAATAAAGCAGCGACATGTCTTGCAGGTCTCAGACAATCACCAGACGTGCCCCAAGCAGCTCTGCACAGTCCGGGGCGGAGGCAGAGCACTCACCGCTGCACCAGCCCAAGTCCCCCAAGCAGAGCCATGCACATGCCAGCCACCCAAATCCTCTGCCTCGCCGCCTGGCTCTTCTCCCCAGTTTCCTCAACCACATCCACACCACTTTCAAATCCTCAAAATTTCACATTTTGCCCTTTCCTCCAGTTCCTCTTTCCCAAACCCACCTCTTCTGAGTTGGGTCTTCCACACCTTGTCCTCATGCAAAACCTCATCCTGGTCCTGCTGAAGGCAACAGCACAGTGCCCGCAGACCCAAACCCAAGCGGGAACCTGCTCTCCGGTCATCGTTACTCCTTTGCCTGCATCTGCTTGGCGACCGCTCTCTGCAGAAATCCCCGGGTGCATCTTCACCCCTCCCACCCCCAGCAGATACCTGTGCAGCACCTCCCCGGCTGGCATCGCTCCTCACCATTCCACACGTAATTCATGATAACAAAACGGAGTGATTTTGCAGCTAGGTAGGATGACGCTTATTTAATTCACTGATTGAATGACTATAGATTTTTTGGCTGTGCCGTGCACTATAAATTATTCTACGTGGCTTCAGCACTTGTCCTGGTTATGCACACAAGGCATTTAACACTTTGCCAAGATCGTTTAATAGACACATCATAATCAACCCTATAATAAAAAGAACCATCCCTTTTTTTTTCTTTTTTGAGGAAAACACCTCAACAAAATGCTGGATACCCAGCTCCTTCTAAGGTGGACAGTTTCTCTGAGCAAAAAAAAATATAAATTAATATTTTCATCTTGTGGTGCTAACAGTTTTCTCCTTCTGCGCAGAGGCAAAAGGGAAAGAAAACAGCTCTGCGACGGAGGCATCACCCCTGGGCGAGGGTGAGCAGCGTTCCAGATAGACGCGTCCATCCACAAAGGGCGGTGGGAGCCAAGGCATTAAAAACATACCAATGAATGGGGGCGGGGGAGGACTGGCTCAGGAAAAAAACAAAAAAAGCTCATTTTTCAAAACACATTATTATCGCACAAAACGTATTTTAATGTATTTTCAGCAAGGCATCAAATACTCCCAGTATCTGCTTTGTGTCTCTTGGCAGTTCAAGAATGCCAAGGCGCCCCGTCCTCGGGGTGCCAGAACCAATCTGTTGCCAAGAGACACAAAACTGATATCACGGGTGTATAAAGCCGTCTTTGGAAACCTACGAAACAGCGAACGACCTCATGTTCGGGGTTTGACTTAGTCAGCAAGACGTCAAGGAAGAAAAATTAACCTTTTGTTATAAGGTTTAGAGCTGACCGTTTGTATCTTTCTCCCAGGGAGAATCAACCCTTCTGAAGCAGAAACGCACTGGCGTTGGGCACTGTATTTCGAGCAAACATCCCGATATTTTTTTTTTTAAATATTTTCTTTTGTTTTGGGAGGAAAAAAATAAAAATCATGAGAGTCAGGGCGCTCGGGGGAGCAGGGACTTCGTGTCGTGGGGAGGCTGGGCAGGTGACATTTCAGAACCATGCATCTTCAGAGGACCCTCAAATGCCACAGCCGGACCTTCCCGTTAGCACTCAGGTGGGTACGTGGCGACCTTACTAGCTGAGAAGGATTTTGAAGCTCCAACTGTAAATATCCAAAAGGTTTTTGCACTTAAAAATCTGGTCACCAGCAAGTTCTTCAAATATTTATTACTCCAACCGGTGAGTAACCTACTGGAGATGCCGCAGGTTCACCCTCCGCAAACACTTCCCCGCTTTCAGTGCTGGGCGCCTCTCTCCCTCCTCCAACCTGTAATCTGGACACAAATCCTTTCCAACGGAGTAGTTTTCCTCCCAGAATCTTCCTCTTGTGACTATGGCCAAAGTTTGCTGCCCTTCCCAGCTACAGAAATAAAATTCAGTGCGTTCAGGATTCCCTCAAAATACAAGGATATGAAGACAGCACTCTTTTAGATGGGGTCTCTGTGGACTGCTTCTTTTCAGTTTGTTTCACTGAAGAGTTAGAAATTAAGACTCTAATTAAGAAATACAGTCATTAACTGTAATTAAGAATTACAGTAAGATTTGGTTTTTTCCCCCTAATCTGAGGAACAAATTTTTACATGTTAATTTAAAACCTCCATTTAGGAACTGAAGTGTTAGGAAGGCTGTGAAGCAGGTAGATATCAGTTCAGTATTATCCAGGAAAGGTCAAATTTAAATTACAGGATATGTTTAAAACATTAAGTTGTGGGTATATCATGCAGTTTTTGCATTTCCAACTAATATATAGATATTTACACAGATGTATACAGACATATAGGTATCCACCTCACAGGTGTCTGCTACTGAATTACCTTCAGAGACAGAAAGCGCAGCATCTCACATTAAATTATTTGGATTTCCAGGTGTTT
Organism: Psophia crepitans; assembly: GCA_013399095.1. Classification (NCBI taxonomy): domain Eukaryota; kingdom Metazoa; phylum Chordata; class Aves; order Gruiformes; family Psophiidae; genus Psophia; species Psophia crepitans. The sequence continues at coordinate 37,971 of VWZZ01005999.1, read as the reverse complement.
TTCTGCGCCAAAGACACAGAAGCACAACAAGCCTTCATCAGGGTTGAAGAGCAAAGAATCCTGCTCGATGGGAGCCAAGTTACACGTAACCAAAAGTTGGTCAATAGACACAGGTCCTGCGTTTTTGGGGGGATTTCTTTGGGCTACAAATAAAAGGTCTTGCCACTACGTCAAGAGAAGAATATCCTTTTGTCTTATGAGCCCCCAGTTGTGGGAAGAAAGCCGAGCGGCGCCATACCGTAGCGTGTGGGCAGACAGTGACGGGGGGGGCTGGGAGGGGGTGAGGAGAACTCTTAAAATTCCTGCTAGAAAACAGAAAATGAGATTAAAGGAGACATTTTGGCCATGAGGCCTTCTTTCGGCTGGAGAAGGCCTCAAAGCCAAAGTGTCTCTTCTAATCCTATTTTCTATTTCGAGTGTGCATTTTAATAACCCCTTTGTATATGGTACAATGACTTTAGCGAGTCCTATTTTAAGCAGATTTTCCACACTAGAAAGCAAAACGGGTTAAAATAATTGTACCGTACACCTCGCACACGCGACACTTTGTTTAATCTGGTGTCAGACACCGGGGCGGCACAATACGGTACAAGGTCCGTGTATAAAAGCGCCTTTCAGGACGAGCGGCCCAAGGCACGGTATGGGGGAAACTGGGTTGAGGGGCACAGCTCTGCCCCACCGGTGGCCGGGCCATCACTTTCCGACCTGGATGGGGACTTGGCTGATGTCACCAAGCCCCCAAATTCCTCCTCCTTCAGGCAAAATGCTGGTATGAACCACTTCCCGCCGGGGTTTGGAGATGGATACCACGAGGGTGCGGGAGAGGAGTCAGCTTCTTTCTTCTTCTTCTTCCTTTAAGGTTGGAAAGGACCTCTGAGATCATCAAGTCCAACCGTCAACCTAACACCACCATGCCTACTAGACTATGTCCTGGAGTGCTGCATCTATGCGTTTTTTGAAGATCTCCAGGGACGACGATTCAACCACCTCTCTGGGGAGCCTGTTCCAATGCCTCACTACTCTTTCTGTGAAGAAGTTAAAAGCTCAAGCATGCCCAGCCCCAAGGGAGAGCTCACTGGCAGCTCCACGGTGGTGTCCCCACCAGGCAAGCTCACCTTGATAATGTACCTCTTCGCAAGAGCGTGCACCTGGGCGATGTTTTCTTCACCACCACGCACACAAACAACCCATGAAACTGTACATCTAGAGTGCAAAGTTAAATGTTTCTCTTGTGCGTCCAAAAACCAGCTTTATTTGAACACAAAAGGTGAAAAGCTGTTCTCAAGAAGCATGTGTTAACAGCAAAGGAAGCCCACCTGCGCTGGGCAGCCTGCACCTCTCCCTGCCGTGGTGAAGGTGTGGGAGCTGAGCGATGCTGGCTCTCCATCTGCCTGCACACTTACGGTGCTACACAAGAACGGCAGCCATGGAGCAGGGGATGCGGGGACAGGACGGCCGGTAGCAATGACCTACTCAGCGCTGCAGGGAACCCAAGCCCCCAAAAGCAGCCACGCTCAGCCCAGGTCTCCACCATGGGCATGAGTTCTCCTCCTGATGGCACCGGCAGTCCCAGTGAAACCAAGGTGACAATTCAGCAAAGATGAGCCAAGATGGAACATCAAAATGATGTCATCTATTGTAACACATGTGCATCTATGGAGTCTACCAAGAAGGCTTGCTACAGCACCTGAAGCAAAAAGCCTAGTGGAGCCTGGCACTCCTGTGACAGCCCCAGCACCGTCCTCACCCTTGTCTTACCAGCCTAAGGAGAAAAGTTCTCCAGCATCCACCAACTGCATGGAATGAAAAGCAGAACAGCTTTACAGCTGCATAAATGCAAATAATAAAAAGTAAAAATGAGTGTTGGACCATCGCCTCGCTCTACAGACACTAAGGTTTCACCTCCGACCAGGATGGTGATTTCTACTAATGGAGGTTGTATGATGAGGTCCCCTCCACATCAGAATATCACAGATAGATAAACAGATATAGAACTGCAAGTACCAAAGTGACAGAAGGTGAACACACGTGTGCAATACCCAGTTACAATGGGTGGTACGGCATCGAACGCAGGGGAAAGGGAAGGCTGCTGCAAGGACCACCGGTGCACAACATTGAGAACAGAATCAAAACGACGGAAACAAATGCAAGTTAGCAGAGAAAATCCTAAAACAAGAAATACGCAATAGAAAAAGCGATTTTGCCCTCTCTCTGCAACATCAGTCAGCGGTACCCAACCTCTAGGCAGCACGCAGAAGACCACTAGTCATAACGAATTAAGGAGGAGGTCCAACACAGCGGCCAGACGCTACCAACCGCCCAGCAGCTCCCCGTGCCCCCACAGCAGATGCGATCCCTGGATGAATCCTACCGGCTGCGCCTGGGTGGCAAAGGCAGCAGAGTCCTCAGCAGCTTTACCCTCAGCGCACGAGGTGGGGCTGCACCAGAGGCAGCTCCAGCTCTTCTCCCACCCACCCCTCAATAGGGTGGTGGACATGTGAACCTAACCCTCTCCCCCAACGGATCATCAGCATCAGCTTGGAAATACAGGAGGAAACAGCAGAAGGCCTAAACATCACCGTGCGTGTTGCAGGAAAGAATTGTTTTAATTATTATAACAGCAGGTAAAGTCCAACAGAAATTCTTCTGCATCTCAGTGGCACTCTGCGGTAGCCAGCGCTCATGGCCAACGGAACAAAATAAAGCAGGTGAGAAATACAAAAATCTATGTAGCATGAAATATCTCTAAGAGACTTGTTTAGCGAAATTAACTAGTAGTTTAATAGAAAAAAAGCTTGATGTATGAGAGTGCTCCAATTTCTTCATAGAAATTAACATTTCAATCCTGTTTTTATCTAGAAGTCATTAAACTGTGCAACATGAATTATTGGAACTGTAGCAGAGAATTAACTCTATTCATCAAGTAAGTCCAAACAGTTTAGAGTGCATCTGTAATGAAAAAATAGCTCCACATTTCTATCTCTTCTCATTAAAGTAAACCAGTTTTCCCTCTCTCAGTATATAAAACTGTCTTCTCCTCGTGTAATTTATATTACCATAAGCCAGCTCACATTCTAAACTATTACACGCCTCCAATTAATTTTTGCAGCTTTTGCCTGAAAATTTAATGAGATAGTAGTGTACGAACCTGCTGACTCCAGATTACGTGTGTGCTTCCAATATTAATGTTGGCATAATAAAATAATCTGATACATACTTGATGAGAGCTTTTCACTATTGTGAGAGTAGTTAAGGCAATATGTAAACCAATTCCACTGATTTGCTTCCCACCCCCAAATTTGGGATAAGAAATACCCCAAAAACCAGTAAAACTTATCAGTCTGAAATTGAGGAGTTACAAGTTAGGTAACATCATCAACGCTTCCTTGGAAGTCTTCAATCAGCTGTTTGTTATCCACCCATATACACTTATTTTAAGGCTATGGCCGTTTCTAAACTCTTTATTTTTTGAATGCCGAAGGAGGAGAGCGACACGTTGCGCTTCACCTCTCCCAAAAAAGGGCATATTTTAAACATCCCCTGATGCTGCCCCGCTGGTTTGAGGAGTGGATGTGTCGGTCAGAGCATCCTCCGCGCTGCCTCCAAGCGTGGGAGCAGCCCTTGCACACCCAAACCACCTCGCAGCAACCCCCACCCGCCACCCCAACCCTCGCAACGATGGAGAAATTGAGGGTTTGCACTTGTGCCGGGAAACAGAGGTGGGTTTAGAGTCCCAAGTGTTTCCGTGCCTTGCTCTCTCTTTGCAGCTCATTTTATAGGGATAACTTATCTAATTCTGTGAACTGTTCTCCAGCATATTAGACAAATAACCTTTTCTTCAGAAGGACACATTCTTTGAGACTAAAATTAAAGGGGAAAAAATCATAATATTGCTTTCCACTGCGACTCCAATTTTATTACTGCATATTGTGCGTAACATGATTTGAATATCTGTGTGCCTGCGAGAAAAACTGGCAAATGTGATGCTCTCGGAGATCGAACAATTTTATACGCAGACTTAAAAATATACATTTGGCATTATTTGGTACAGCCCTAAATTTATATTTACAGGAATCTATAAGCTGCCCGTGGTGACTCACGCAGCCCCTGAAAAACACGTATTTTGCACCGAACTCAGAGAGACAGAGAAGCTGTGCCAGGGAGCCGGTGCAGCCCGACACGCGGGTGATGCAGAGAGGAATTCAGGCTCCGGGACATTATGGTCTGGGATGCCACCACAGCACGTCACCAGCACAGCCAAGGTGGTCAGGTGCTTGTCACAAGAGGCATCCCACCTTACACATGATGCTGAGGTGCGTGGAGCCCCAAAACCCAAGTCTCTTTGAGAGGGGATGAACAAATCAGCCTGATAAAAGACTGGGAGAAGGAATGGACAGAGGTGGATGGTGGGAGAAGAAATAACACACGGCAAGTGTGGAGGCCAACGACAGCACACTTTAACGGCTCCCAGCGGCTTCAAATCAATTTACATTTAAAATAAATGAATTAAATCTGATAATCTCTGATACCACTCAACCTATTTGCTCCAGGGCACTGAAATTCAAATATTCTTGAGTTCTGAAAATAGGCTTTCACTCGTATGACATACAAATGAAGACAAAGAGTACCAAAACCAAACATAACCTCCCTGGTTTTTACACCATCAAATGGCAAAATCACTTCCATGGTGTTGGAAGCATTTTGCTGCTATGACTTTTGCCCCTTGCAGTCCATCTCCAGCATTTCTATGGCAGTTATAAAAAAACCCATTTCGGTTTTCACTCCAAAAACCCACATCCACCAGGATGACACCAAGTCCTGGGCACGGGAGAGCCTCTCAACCTGCACCTCCCTCCACAGCGGGTGGTTCCGCACCAGAAACTAGATTATTGGACCAATCTTGGCTAAAAATAATCCTTCTGGTCTGAGCACGCAGTTACTTTCAACCGAGATCTGATTTTAAGTAGGGCTGCGCTGACGCAGCCACGGCGCCGGGAACCAGCCGTGCGGCACGAGGGATGCGGGAGCCTGCAGCACGCACGTGGCCACGCACGCATGCGCACAGATATACACGTTTACATCCCTGAGACCGCACTGGGCACTCTTTCGAGAGCAAGATTACCTTTTCTTTCACAGATTCTTCAAAACCCGACCTTGCACTTTTTGTTTTTATAATTCCTGTACGTCCTTACACCTCGCAGCCCCTTCCCGCACCTTCGCACGTCAAAAGAAACACGCAATTAAATTAAGAGATGCGCACACTCTTCCTCGGCTCCCGTCTCTTCTCCTTGAATGCCAGGCCAGCTAGCAAATCAAAATCTGCATTTAAATAGAATATTTTTAATGTATGAAAGTGGGCGGCCTGAGGGTAAAGAGGTATTGCATTCGCTCACCACACGCACAAAATTGCATTTAAAATGGGATACTACGTTTTAAAAATTTATCGAGTATTTTTGTCATTCTAGTACCTTTGTTTTATTATAAGGAAATCTCCGGCTCCACGGAGATTTTTGTATCGAAGCACGCTAATAAAAATAATGTGATATTACATCATTTTATCAATTTAATCTTGAGAAAAGGATGATATTCAATCACATCTCATAAGTCGCTATCTCTGGTAATTCCGGCCATTATTCAGTGCGAAATTCAAGCAGTCTGAATTCATTAACATAGGGACGCCACGAATCTGCATTTTTCAGACTTTGTCAGAAAACGCAGCAGCCCAAACTCAGTGACCTGAATCTAACAGCCTTTCAGCCGAAACGGCCTCGCTCCCCAACCCTGGCTCCCTTCCTGCGCCGGGACAAAGCCGCGCTGCCGCCGACCAGGTCACGGCCGCAAAGCCAGAGCCGGCGCAAGCTTCGGTGCAGCATCCCCGCGCCGGGCGGGCACCGGGGCACACGATGCTCCCGAGGTGGGAGCGGGGCTCGGGAGGTGGCACCCATGGAAATGAGCCCCGCGCTCCCTGCGGAGCAAGGAGGTCTCCTGCGAGCAGCCGAGGAGCAAGAACGCGCTAGCACGGAGTGACGCATGTCAGGGATGAAGTGTCACATCACATCGGACAGGCCGCGGGGTGACAGGGACCAACTGGTTTTGACGCTGCGTTATCGGGTCAGCACCTTCAGGGAAAGGGAAGGGGGAAAAAAAAAAAAAAGCACAGTGGATTTTGAAGTCAGTGTAATGGGAGGCTGCTAAACACATGGGGAGGTTCATGGACTTGGTGGAGACCCAACCCTGCGCCGCTGAAGCCAACAGCAAAACCCTTTCCAAGCTCATCGGGGGTAAAATCCAGCCAGAATTTAGCAAAGCCTCTGGCTTAATGGTGCTCAGCATGGTACTCCGCTGCGGGTTCTGTATCCCATCCACCTCCCTGAGCCCCTTCGCGGCAGGGAGCTGCTCTTCCTCCTTCGTTGCCTGCACAGCCCTTCTGCTGGCCACCCGGCAGCTTCCCCCCGGCCAGGGGCAGCCCCCCGCCTACCCCCTCCCAAGCCCAGCACCACAAGATGTCCCGAGCAGGGACACGCTCTCTTCCAAATATTTTCCATCGATGTCATCTGTAAAAGCAGAATGAAAACGACAGCTTATTTCTGACTAGAGCACGTTCTGCTGACTGACGACCGTACGGGCCATCTGACAAAGTGACCACCACAGTGCCGGCGCTCATCGCTGTAACACAGCGTGCGGTCACCGTACGGAGACAGCGCCCCGGCTAGCTTCAGTGCGTTGGTCCTGGGCACCAGGGAGGATCTCATCCATGCTAGGGCTGGGGGTCGGCCTCTTCTCGCAGATAACCAGCGACAGGACAAGGGGAAATGGCTGCAAGTTGCACCAGGGGAGGTTCAGGTTGGAGATGAGGAGGAATTTCTTCTCGGAAAGGGTGGTTGGGCACTGGAACGGGTTGCCCAGGGAGGTGGTGGAGTCACCGTCCCTGGGGGGGTTTAAGGAAAGGCTGGATGTGGTACTTAGGGACATGGTTTAGTGGGTAATAGGTGGTGGGGGGATGGTTGGACTAGATGATCCTTGAGGTCACTTCCAACCTTAATGATTCTATTCTATTCTATTCTATTTCTCAATCTCTGTAAAAACTGCAGCGACACAAACTCCGTAGCTCCGGTGGGACGACGGGTTTTAGGAAACCCGAGTGGTAACTGCACAGAAATGACGGCGCTGTGGTCCAGAGGCACCTGGAACAGCCAGAGATGTATCGGCAGGCCCTACTCCACTCCTCCCGAAGCCTGTAGCGTTAAAAACCCACCTTGGTTGGGTAATTTTGCACTGCCTTCCCAACAAATTAATAAGGTCTTCCAGCATGACCATGCGTACTGCGGAGCTTCTGTGGAGCAGGCTTAAGCTGGTGAAACTCCATCAACATCCACCACTGATGGACTCCTGCCTTGTTTTGGAAGAATATTATAAGTGAGTTTATAGTCGCACAGAAATTAATCCGAAGTAAAATTCCAAGCCTAGGAGAGTGAAAGCTAACATTTGTGCTAGCAGAGGAGGCTGCTGCAGTTCCAGAATGAGATGGTAACGTGCTGCTGGTAGCGAGCGGTACATTGTTTTAACGTGTTATGATATTTATAAATATATGAAATTTAAATAATCAGATGACAGAGAGTTCCTTTTCATCTACCGAATGTTTATTATTCTTCACACATTAGCACTTTTTCCCCCAAATGTTATATCTTCTGCCATTTATAATTAATTTTAACAGCTTCTGCAACTTATCCCACAGGTTGTTGCTGTTTCTTTTAAACAGCGTGCTGCTGAGAAATTGATTTGTTTGCTCCGTATGCCTACAGAAATCACATTATGAAATATGCATAAATGTCATTTCTCGGGCTGCTTCGGAGGATTAGCGGAGAAGAAAAGCTTGCTGAGGGAAAGGAAGAGACAAACAACAACAAAGCCTCACCTAACACTTAAGCCCAGCCACATCCCTGGCCAAACCCAGCTCCCTCCCTGTCCCGGTCTGCGCCAGCTCGGGAGTGGGAAGAGCCGGCAGGAGATGCCAGTGCCGCCGAAACCGCCTCCTCTCCCAGTAAACAAGTCCCTGCCAACGCGGAGGGGAGTTAATGAAACTAATTAACGCGCAACAAAGTGCTTGTGTGCCCCGAAAGCCCTCTCACACCCGGGAGGCCAGGAGAAGCCCCAAGGCGAGTTGCGGTGGGGGCTGCATGTGCTCCACCACCGCCACCTCCCAAGGTCTCCCTCCGTGCTGGGCAGCCCAGAGACCCAGGGAAGGACGGTTCCCCCAGCAGTTGCAGTTAGAATCACAGGATCATAGAATCCCTAAGGTTGGAAAGGACCTCAGAGATCATCAAGTCCAACCATCAACCTAACACCACCATGCCTACTACACCATGTTCTGGAGTGGCACCTCTACACTTTTTTTGAATGTCTCCAGGGACGGTGACCACCTCTCTGGGCAGTCCATTCCAATACCTCCCCACTCTTTCCGTGAAGAAGTTTTTCCTAATACCCAACCCAAGTTGGCTGTGGCCACCTGGCTGAGATGGACCAAGGCTTGCTGCAAGCCCATGCAACGGTGCTACAGGAGGGCAGCAAAGACTTTCTCTCACTCTGGTCCCAGACCTCAGGAACCAAACCTCTGCGGTTCTGCACGGCTAGTGGAGAATCCCCAGCCGTAGCTACCTCTCATCAGCATCGATGCTCTCCTCCTCTGACTGCTCCTGCCTCCACCGACAGGGAACCCCAACCAATTACACTTCAGTTATTGTTTTGAGGGCAGTGTTTTGATACATACGCATTATTTACCATTTTTTCCAACAGCTGTCATTTCATAGACATGTATGGGTCGCTTATTTTATCGGAGTAGATTCTATCACCAGCCCTTTCCCCTGCACAGCAAGTGAACAGGTCCTGCAGGTCCTTCCCTCCCAGCCAAAGTAACCGCAGCTTAAAATCCCCATCGTCCCCAGGGTTAGCGCAGAACTCGCAGACGGCATCCGAGATGGCCGGGCTGGCAAGGGGAATTTTATTACTTCAAAAGAAAAAAAAAAAAGGGAAAAAAAAAATGCATCACCCAGCATGAGCCGTGATCCTGGACCAACAAAACGCAGCACTGCACACGGCTTTGGAAAAAATCAAGTTTTCCTGAAAGGGGGGATCTTGCTTGCTGGGACCGGAGCGGGACCCATCGCGCAGCCCCAGGGAGGCAGCAGCAGCCCCTGCAGATGCTGCATGGATGCGATGGCAGCCGGAGATGGAAGGCATCTTTCCCATGCTATCTCCTACTGCAAAACATATTGAATGACAAGTTCTGAAATGCAAACCAGATATTTTTCTCGGAGACTTCGTTAGACACATCACTCTCCTGTATTATTACAGAGAGCTGTCAAAACAGCCTGGTGGGAAAGCTCTTCCCCAGACACGGAGAAGTATAAATTGTCATAGTATAAAGTAAATTCCATTAACAGCTACATAGTCATTATTTTGCATAATAAAAGTAAAGGCCCTTTGCTTGTGATCTATGTATTTACGACCACCGAACCAACAAGCACTTTCTCTTTCCTGATGCCTTTGTTAAAATTACAAGATAATTGGTTGCTGTTGCAGATATTAATGTCTGATAACAAAGTGCCTAAGGCAGGAAAGCTGAAGTGGTGGTGAAGCAGCACTACTGGCAAAGCTCTAACTCCTGTTCTCCAAGGATTAAACAAACCAGCTCAAAGAAAATAGTAATTTTTGATTTGTATCATCACAGACATTATTTGAACGAAGCGTGTTGGAAATCCTGGGCAACACTTTTTAAAAATATATTTCATTTTTCTGGCTATCAAAAAAATTAACCGGGATAATTCGAGCACTTTTCAGTGTAAGGTCCTGAGGAATATCAAAGGATCAATGACAAGTCCTAAGATAACCTGGGTAACTGCTCCAGAAACAAATATATTCCTACCCATAAGGTTTAAGGAAAAAAGTGATTTTGAAACCACACGAGTTCCTCAATAATTAGCAGCAATGCCTTGCAGAAAAGCCTGCACTTGCAGAGTATGTCCATTTTGGTTGGAAGCGTGAATGATGATATACACAAATACTCTGCTCTCCCCGAGTTTACACACAGTTGTGTTTATGAATAAAATTGCAGCTTAAAGTCTCAACCATGATGAGCAATTCGGAAACTCGCTGTTCATAAATATCATGCCAATAGAAGCAAGCTGGTTTGGGGATATTGTATATTATTTATTACAATTCAGTCTGTCATGGAATTAAGCACATTGAGCCAATTTCAATGCGAGTGTTGGGGGAAGGAGAGATTACATGCAAATTAATAAAATTGCTTTTAAAGCAAAACAATGTCATCTGGTACAGTTGCGGTTTTTTTTCATAAACTGTCCCACTGATGGAAAAAAAATCAATCTGCCATTACCCACCCTAAACCTTCTCGGTCCCTCTCCTCACCTGGTGAGAAATTGGGGCGTTTCTTGCATCTCCTCTGGGAGACCTGGTGGCAATCATTGCAAAAGCCTAAGGATGACGAGGTAACGAGATGCAAATAAGAAGATAAGAGAACAGACACAAACATCTGCATCTGCCATTACAAAAGATCCCTCGCTATGGTCATTCACTTTTAGGTTTTTTTAATTATTCTTCTGTGATGGACACGATACCATTAATTTAATTTCAACTTGCATTTCCTATTAGTATAATTTACCGAGTTATCTCTACAGCAGTAACAAAATCACTTTACAGTGAGCTATATCACTTCAGAGTTAATTACATGTATTTTGGGTTTGATAAATGAAAATAGGGGACATGATTAATTGAAGGACAATCAATACGATCCAGCTATTAGACAGCTTGACGAGGTATCCAAAGTACGCGTATAATCCATAGTCATCAGCTAATTGAAGACTGCGGACTAAAAAGATTTTAGGAAATCCCAGCTTCAAATTGAAAAATATCCCAATGAAACGGATGAAGGAAAAATGTTCACAAACCCCACGAAGGTTTAAGGCCCGTTTCTATTTTGGATAGTTTTGAACAAAAAATTTTGCTTCTTCAGCTTAAAAACCCGCTTACATTGATAAAATACTGAAAACAAAGCGAATTTGGTAAGTGAATCCTGAAGCGCCTGCCTTACATCCACCCAAACTCCGTGAATTGTATTTTTCCAATGCCTTACGATTTTTGGAGCTGCCAGAGCTTGTTAAATAGTTTCACCGAAAACACCCTATTTGTCTTGGTTTAGTCACAAACCAGATTAAACCAAACAGTCAAACCGTTGAACAAACGAACCTTTTCCACCCATTTTGCCACGAAACCAAGCGCTCAGAAAAGCCGTATCCCAGCGGCGGTTGGGCTCGTGTTTCCAAAGAAGGGCCTGAGAGGGGAGAAAATAGTCAATAGGTGCAAAGCCGGAGCGATGCACGTGTTTAGAAAAACAGGGAAGCGGCGAGCGCAACCCGCAAGCCCGCGGTACCGAAGTACCATTAGCATAAACGCTGACAACTGTTAATCCGCTGTAACCCTGATTAATGGCTGCAGCTGCCCATTAATACCAGGCATTTTAACTTACTACTAAAATTGATTAGTCAGTTAAGAATTCAATCCTAATGTTCAATAAAATCCCACCTTCTCTGCAAATGCCGTACGGAACGAGGTGACGCACGCAGCGGCGCTCACGAAGAGAGGCAGCGCGGTGCCGCTCCCGGCTGGCATGGGCACTGCATCCACCTCCATCCTCCCCCTGCAGCCCTCCTGGATTTCTGCGGGAGAAGGAGCTCAGACGGGCTGGGAAAAGCTGGGAAAACCCTCTGGGCAGGGATGGGAGCAGTATCCTGGGCTGGGCTGCGCACACCGGGAGGGATGGCTCGCCCCGGCTGAGCACCGCAGATGGGTGCCCCGGACCGAGGGCTCTTCTGTCACCAGATGGGTCTGGTGTAACCTTGCCAGCTACTCCTCTTCCTCCTCAATGCCAACCTGCACTTTCTGCCAATCCGTAATTTCCATTATTATTATTATTATTATTATCATCACTTTCCTACCTTGCTTTCCGTCGCAGCGCTAGCCACAGTCCAGCGCGTAGAGAAGGGACTGGCCAAACACCACGGGGAAGTGTCAGCTTGCTGCAACGCTTTTTTCCCCCCAAAACGTAACGCAAGGGTACAGTATTTCACACAACATTACAGCGGCGCTGCGCAGCCTGCAAAACCGTCGCTACAGATCTCTCCCAGCTCCTGCTGCAAGCCCTTCCTTCCAGGGGGTCCTTTGCCATGGATACTTCAAATTCTCGAAGCAAGGATTTTGCATCTAAATATCAGGTCTTGGGCAGCACCTCGAGCCTGGCAGCTATAGGGGATGCGGGAGAAGGAAATCGAGGAGGCAGCATCAGGGCGGAAGAGGTGAACGCTCTCTGCCAAAAAAATCATTTGTCGTGAGAGAAATGCCTTTTAAAAGCTGTATTCAAATTAATCTTAAATAAGCTATTTTCTGAACAGCTAAAGCCAGTAAGTAATTCTGAGGCACACTTTGCAACGAGTCAGGAGCTAAAAGCATCGGGTTACCTTTCCTGGAGTACCGGCTAACCCTAAAAATGGCTAAAAAATACTCCTGGAAGCAACAGAAAGAGTATTATGCTTTTAACACGTGAGCAGCAACTCACACCTCCTGATCCAGAGGTCCCAGTTCAATCTTTGCACGTGGTTATGGAGCCGTATTACTGGAAAGGTTCTCCAGACACATCCTCCCCCAGCATCCCTGTACAACCAGAAGCCCCAAGAGACGGGAACAGTCATTTGGAGCACCCAGGGAGTGCGGGAGCCAAGCCTGGGATAAGATGTACCCAGATGCTGTTTTCAATTAACATTTTTCAAGTGCTCTTGAAATCAGACTGAAGAGATGCTGAGCTGACCAAACCACGGTCCTGTTCTAGCAAGATTCAGCCAAAGTCTTCTGAAGTTAAGCCTATGGAGGTGGGAACGGTGTAAAGATCGCATTTAGGTGAATTTAGGATTTCTGTCCATGGTGACTCCCAGGGAAGTTCAAGTTCCTGAAACACCGGTGCCACAAGGGCTCCTGTTAAGAGAAGGACTAAGACCACCATCATCTCGGCTGAGAGCACCATGGCCAACCCCACAGCACCATCAGCACCGCGCAGGCTGCAGCCCAGCTCTCCTGTGGACCCATCGCCCACCGGTTTGCCAGGATGCTCGGGCTTTCATAACTTACACGTATGGCCCCTGCAGGTGAGCCCACAACTGTGAGGGGCACTTCAGACCCCACCGCGCTCTCCTGTACCCAGCCCTGCGTTGTGGCCGATGGCAGTGCCAGCAGCCTCCGCAGAGGGTCTGGTGACCAGACGCGCTGCTCACTATCCACAGCGCAGCAAACGTTTCAAAGCGCCAGTAAATCTCGTTAACATACTTTTGGGGAAAAAAAAAAATAGCAGAAGAAAGAGAAAACTCCAGCACAACAAAATACCTGGAAGTCACCAAGGACTTCAGTATAAATCTGTATGATTCATAAGGACAATGCAGGACATGGTCTGGGTTTTTTTATTATTTACCTGACCAGCAGCCAGGAACACAGTGCTTCTGCAACAGCAGTACCTAAGGACACGATCTTATGTTCCAGTGACCTGCAAGGCTGTAAGACCAGACGTTGTGGCTGGCATCTTCCCTTCTCTGGTGCTGTGGGTCTCGGTGCAGGGAGGGGATCTACCAGGGAATATCACAGCGCCATTGGAAAAAACCCAAGATTGGATTTGTTCTCGTGCCAGGATCAGTGGCCGTACCATGTTTTAGTTCCTCCTGGTCTGAACTAAGCGCTGCGTAACGCCACAGAGCCAGCCACTTCGCCCGCAAGGCTGGAAGAGGGGTTGGGACGGCAGAGCCTGGGATGGGGGATGAAGGACAAGGACGGACCACAACAGGCAACCAAGGGTCCCAGCACCCGTCCCAGCCCAGGGGCTTCCCAGCTCTGGCTCGCACCCTTCATCCCTGCAAACGGGCGCCGGGAGCCCTCACCGGCTCCCAGCCCCGTGTCGCCGCGAGAGGACGGAAAGCTGCTGGTGTTCACAACGTGGATATCCCACAAGTGCCATAATTACAGCAGCGCCCAGCAATAACGCAACGCCGCCCGCTGCAAAGCCCTTTAATAACATTAATGTCTGTCAGGTGAGCCTTTACACTTTAACATACGGGGGCAATGCCTAATAACTTAATATTATTGGGTGTGCGTCTGAAATAACGCTCCGCAAGGCCTCTTGTATCAAGCATTAAACCTGCTTAATAGCGGACGTTCGAGCAGAACCAGTTCTTTTGCAGTAATTCTTCATATCAAAAGAGGTATTTTGAAATCAGAAAGTATATGTTGTCACAGCAGAACTATTTACATATTTAAAAGCGCGTTTTGCCTGAAAGTAAGTTACAGAAAAAAAAATAATATGAATGTGAAAATATCCTTTATTCAGCAAAAACGCTTTGAGAACTAATTCCTACCATGTTTGTAGACAGCCATACACCACCACGCTAAAGGTCCTATCAACACTTCATTATAAACTTCTCCCCTTATATTCAGGGAATTAGAAAAATCTTTGCCTAGAGGGGATTGTTTTCATAAACTCGGTGCACAAGGGTCTCGGAACAGGCAGGAATGTTTATGGAAAATCTGAGATTAGAACATTTCAAACCGGCTGGTTTCGAGTTGCACACATGTAAAGCTATAAACAGCAAGGAAAATGCGTGTATGAAGAGCGAAGAAATAACGCATTGTGCAAAAAAACCAGCTTTGTCAGAATGGAAAAATTAATATTTTTTTCTATTTGACCAAAAATCTAATTTACTATCAAGCCATTCCATTTTGCTGTTAGATTGCTACAACTGTAATATCCAGGATCTTTTAATAACAGCTCGTATTTAGAGTCCTCGGGGTGGCTCTCTGGGCAGGATTTTTTGAGCAGGGTGGGTTCGGCCTCCCGGGGGCTTCCCCAGGAGAGCAGATGGGTCACTGCTCACCGCTGCTGGAGGACACCTTGACACACAACCAGGAATTCAAATACAACCCAAGAATTTCAAAGCACTTAAAACCCAGTGAGACTCGGCGGCCGAAATAAGGCTGTGTGGCATCTGGACGCACAGGCAGAAGCACGGCTGTTTGCTTCTCCGCTACAGTTGCCACAGCCTGAGCTTCCACTCCAACAGCGTGGGGCTGTGCCAGGAGAGCCTAGGCAGGAGCACCATGATGCTGGACTTGACCCACCACCTCTGGAAAGCGGCAGAAATGGGCAGTAAGAGGTGACAACACCCAAAGGTGATCTACAAACTCAGTGCTCCCACAGCAGAGTTACCAGCAAGGGTTTGGTGGGTGCTTCCTGGTCTGTCTTGCTACAAGGTCAGCCAGGTTTGCCCCACGTACCATCTCTGCTACCCCTTCAACGGCAAACTTTGCACTGGAGCGGGTGAGGAGCACTCAATGTCGTACATCAACTGTGGCCATGGTGACCTCCATCTGCGCAGGAACTTCTGCAGCCACAACAGCACGGTCCAGGTGAGACCATCATCTACAGCACAAAGCTCAGCATTTCTATAGCATCTTTGAAGCTCCAAAAATGTTCACACATACTAACTAGAGAAACCACAGGCACAGCTTCAGCTAGTTCTGCATTTCAAGCACAAAAAAAACCCTCTGGAAACCAGGATCTCCCTCTTTCCCACATCTCACAAGCCTTTGAAGTCCAGGCAACAAGACAAAATAAGCCTGGCTGGAGGAAAAGGTGAGGAAAGAGGGATGCGTTAGGTCATCAAATCCACTCCCCCTATCCTGTAAGACTCTGCTCTACCATACATTTCCAGTGTTGTTGGCATTAGTTTAAACAACCTATACACAACCGGACCCCCAACCACTTCTCTTGGTCTGCTGGTTCCAGATGTCCATGGCCCATTGCTGCACCTCCACCAGCTCCATGCAGCTTGCATGGGAAAGGTGTCCACGTTCCACAGCTGTGTCTCTGGGGAACAACCTCCACCTCCATTGGAAAATGTATGGGACAGTTTAGACACCGAGTCTGGAGGAACCATCGAACACTGCAATGTGTCAAACTGCTGATAAAACTTGCACTGGCTTTCATAGAATCACAGAATGGTTTGCGTTGGAAGGGACCACAAGGATCATCTAGTTCCAACTCCCTGCCGTGGGCAGGGAGACCCTACACTAGACCAGACTGCCCAAAGCCCCATCCAACCTGGCCTTGAACACTTCCAGGGATGTGGCCTCCACAACTTCTCTTCGTTCTTATTTTAGATGCCTTCACCTTCAGCTGTTTCATACTCTACAGGTTGCCTGCAAAATTCTTGTATCCAGTAGCTGGACTTACTGTTCAACTATGTTGTTAAAGCATGTAGCCAGACGTGTAAAATGTCCCACATTAGCAAAAACGTGTTTCTGGGCATACTTGGCTTTTTCGCACCAAGTATGGCAACTGTAGGATGTACGCCTGACGGGACAAAGACCATTGAGGTAGGTAGTGAGTCAGCAAGAGCTTACAAGGCAGCAATGAGGACTGATGGGCAAAATATATAATGCAACATTTAAAATACTTTTGGCTGACTCAGTTTAGATGATCCTACACCCCACAACATCAAGGCTTTCACCAGCGTACAGTGTGGAGCTGCAATCTCCGGAAACGCCCTTAGCTCAGCTAATGAACTGGAGTTTGCCTCCACTTCCCTCTAATTTTAGATTTAAACTCTCTACAGCAGAGCACATGCAGGGTGAAAACAAATTTTAAAACATTATGCTTTGCTGAAACATCCTGCAAGCATATTTTCTTTCGGAAGAGGCCGGGCGGATTACTTTACTTAGCAAACGAAGTTTTCAGGATGTTCATATTTCAGGGCAACCTCTGCCTTGGCAGTTCAGAGGAAAGGGGACGGGGAGCGAAGGCAGCGCCTGGATGTCGGTATTACAGGGCTCCTCAGAAAATCCTGCTGACACAGCTTCCCCTTCATCTTTGTCTCACATCAAGTTAGTAGTCAATGTGTTATTTTAACAGCATGACAACAACTATACAGAATGTCAAATAGTTACCTTTTATCTGGAATTTTATTCCTGCCATATATTTCAATGGAAATATACAACTTAATGTTGCAACGTATTTCATACTGAAATGGGTAATAAAAAACCTATAGACTCTGCATTTCCCCTAAAACATAAAGGAGGAATACACTGAAAATCTCTACTGTTTACTACTCGCCATCTTCCAAAATCTCTCCACACCATCTACTGTGCTTGAACTGTAAATATTGCTGGGAATACTTTCAAGGTTTTTCTTGGTTTGGTTTTGTTTGGTTTTGGTTTTTTTTTTAAAGAAGTAAAATATAAATATAAAAGATATCCCAAATCCAGAGTGTTCTGCCCAGTTTCAGCTGCAGCCTGACATGAGGATGGAGATGGAGGACAAACCCTTTTGACCACACTTTGACCCCATTGTATGGGAACTCGGGGTTCCTCAGCCTGAAGAAAGGGGCTTTCAAATCCCAGAGAAGGATCAGGAAATTCTACATTAGCAAAGCAAAACCCTCTGTGATCTCCTGTGCTGTTTCAATAGCAGGCCAACCCTGACGGTACACTGAGGGAGGGAGGAAGGCTTAGAAAACATTCAGGGTCTCCTTTTGAGGTCTCTAAAAAGTCATGTCTCCCCATATTCACCAACGTTTTCAGCTACCTGCGAACAGCGAGTTCCTGTGTATCTTCAGTCGGATGCGTTTTCCCTTGAGGAAACTGCAAACCAGGGAAGAAATATTCCCTGTCCTTTTCAACACACACGACAGCTGGCTAATTACCTAAATTATAGCTTTGTCAATATTACTTCATTCACTCAACCCCTCTTCACTGGTAGCAAAAAAGAGCTGAAAGACCCAAACTCTTCCACATCTGTGGGCTTACCCAAGGAAGGTTTACCCAACAAAGTCTGCCTCTTCAAGGGAGGTCAGAGCGGCCACAGTCACGTCTACAGGGAGCAGTCACCAGGCTTGCTCCAGGATGGGGGTCTTTATGTGCAAGATCCTCGCCTGAGCTGCTTTGGCTTGGCCATCTCCTACATGAATAAATATACACAAATATACCTGCTGGCAACATCATGAGGACAGAGAAGTTCTAGAAGATCCTGAGAACACGACCTACCTTAGACAAAAGACTTCCGACACTCTTTCCTGCTAGAGGGTGGATTTACCTGAGGACCGTTTTGAATTTTGCTCTCCAGCATTCATGCTGACTCTGCTTGCTCTGTCCTTGCTGTGCACATCTGTCTCCTCTGAAAGACGAGGGCACCTCTGTCTACCAAACAGATGACCAGACTATGCCTTCAGTACCCCAAGCCTTTATGCCCCAGGAGTCTGGGTCTGCCCTCAACCAGGATCTGCCCGGCAGTGGTGGTTAATTGCAATTAACTCCCAGTACCAAAACTTTTTCCTGATCAGTGAGTGCTTAAACCAGAATTACTAATTGTAGTTATTGATGAGATTACGGTATGGAAAAGGAAGGTTATCACTAGAGTTTTCAAAACCAAGACATTTCTCCAAGGCTAACACCACTGCCAGCCCAGCACACAGCAGAGTCCTGCCTGCAGGTCCTGCTCTTCCCTCCTTCAGAGGAGACTTCCAGTAACACAACTACACTCTTTGCCGCTGCTTGGCTTTTAGAACCTGCACAACATTCTCCAGTGTCTCAGAGCTAACCCACAGCCTGCCTGGTCATCCTGACACATGGATGCAAGACAACAGGGCACGCTCAAAGGTTTGCCAAGCCCTACTGTATTGGTCCCTGGGCAGGTATGACCTAACAGTTTTGACCTTTTCTGGGACAAGCCTGAGTTTAGCATCTGTATTTGCTCAGCAAACACATGAAGTTTGCAGACATCAAAATAGAAACAAGGCGAAATAGCTGAATTCCCTGGCTTTGCTTTTTTGATGTTGATTCCTCTTCCATCGCTCCTTCTCTTAGCAAGAAAGCCCAAGCCCCTAGACGCCCATCTGTCTTGAGCTGGGTGACACCACCTGATGACACACGTCTGCTTAAAGCAGGGTTTTGCTCTCGCGACTCGCCTGGGATTGCTGCTCAATCTTCCTTCTTGAAAAGCAGCCCGTCCTCGAAGGCAGCCAGTGCTGGACTTGTGGCTCTGCTGCCTGCAGCTCCAGCCCATGAGGTTTTGCTCGTGGAGGCAGAGATGAGCAGGTAGCTGCTCCAGCGAGCTCACTCACGGCAGCACAAGAAAGGCCAACAGCCCCACCAGAGGCCAAAGCGCCTTATCTTCTGGGGACCCGCTGGGTTGTTTCAGGCAGCTGCCCCTGATGCACATGCCATGAAAGCTGGAGCCCAGAGCACCAAACCAAAAGCTTTTCCTCTCCTCTGAGAGTGATTTCACAGTTATGGCCCAGCAGTTTCATCATGGTGGCTTTGGTTCACCACGGAATGATCACTCAAGAGGACGGAAGCTGATGGTCAACAGCCCTCACTCTCTGTGATGCTGCAGAGGACAAGTGACCAGCTTGGTGCACAGCTGTGGCTCCAGGAGCCCAAGGCATCCCCAGAGGTCCTCCACCACCACTCCAACCACCCTGGCTCCTCCCTGGGAGCTGCACTCTTCACCCTGGCAAGACCCAGCCAACTCCTTGGCTCTGCTAATGAAACCGCCAGCCCGAGGCAAAGACCTGGAAGTGGGGAAATCCAACAACAAGCCGACGGCTATTTTGGAAGAACCTGATGAATTGTTGAGCAGTGATTTATTCGAGAGATTCAGCAGTTCACTAAGTTTGCGGAGCTTTGGAGACGATAAAAATGTAACAAGTGAGTCTCTTGCATGAATAAAAAATTACATTTTACATAAATTAAATATATAATTTGATTAAACATGTTTATGTCTTTGCAGTGACATTTAGAATAGGAAGTATTCATTTTCTGTTTTGAAAGGAAAAAACTCTTTCAAATGTAATTTGAAGCTGTCAAACCAATCTTCTTTACAGATCTTTTAAATGTCACATACCTTCGAAAGGGGATGGCAGATTCCTTTTAAATATGCAATTGCAAACAGTCCAAGCAAAATCAAGAATTTATTAAAATATGCTACTGACATTTATACTGATTAAGTACAGCCCTTTCCTCACTCCCTTTCGATAGACTCCCCTACAAAAGACGTGTCACAACAGCTCCTGCTAACGCCGTGCTCGCCGCAGCTCCCCAGCACGCACCCAGCCCTTCCCCACCGGCACAATCCAGCTGCGGGAGAGGAACCCGCCTCCGGGTCCGTACGGGGACCGACAGGAATTTGCGGTTGCTTTCCACGAAGACTCGTACTTTTTGATGATTTCTTACCAGCATGCCTGAAATTTATAACCAAAAATATGAACTGCACTTACTCTAAATCAAGTGCAGCGCTACACCTAATGGCTTCAAATGGAAGAGTGTATTAATCATAAGCGTCAAGAAAACCTACGGCAACTCAATTCAGGCAACTTTACGTTAGCGACCTGTATGTTTTGGTTTATAACCACAATATCTATCCTTAGATTATTCGTTATTCTCCTCAATTAGAATGCATTTCTGGATTTTTTCTTCCTTTCCGCCTTTTTTTTTTTAAGGATCAGAGAAGAGGGATAGAGGAAAACCTTCTCAGCTACCGGTGAATGGTCCAGCGCAGCCACGGTGGCAGCTCCCATTCTCACTCACTTCCCACTGACATACTGGATGTTTTAAGGTCATTTTATTTTTTTTAGAAGACAAAGAATTTTATTATTACTTCTCCTCCCCTGCCACCAAGCCAGTGAAGTGCATGGGCACAGCTCTCATTAGCATTAATGGAAATCCCCACTGTAAATTCTCCCCCATGAAGCAACATTAAGAGCAAGGCCATCCTGAGCAAGCATACTCAAATTGGGAAATAAAATATACCTCCCATTTCTTACTACCACCACAGGGAAAATGTAATGAAGTGCAGGAGATTAAGCCACAATTCCTGTACCAAATCTTCCTTGTACTCTGTAATTACTCAACACAACGTATACGATGTGGTTACTCCTTGACCTTGAGTATTTGCTGCATGTTATTGAAAGACTTTACCCTAACGCTCTCAACTTTCTGCTGCGTAACACTGCAAATTACAGCACAGCCATTGTAACATAAATCACCATCACCACCAGCTCTGGCTTACTTAAAGCTTACACTCAGCATCTGAAAATCAGAAAATTACGGAAGGGACTCTCAGTACTGCAGAAAGCATGCCAGAGCCCGGCAACGGGGACACAACGCACCTGAAAATAGCCAGGGCCCCAATCAGCATTTTCTTGGAGGATTCATGTGTGACATTTATCATCACGCCATAAGTGAATTTAAGGTTCATAAGTTAAGGACAAAGAGGAACTTTGCACTGGGCTTCAACACCCAACCTCCCACCCTTGCCTGTGGCAAGCGCTGCTCTCTCCAAGGTGATCATATACTTGCCTATACACCATGGGAAAATACATGCTGGTGGGTTCAGCTTCTGAGGGGCAACCAACTGACTGCCCTCAGTCCCCTACCCTTCCCTCCAGCACGCATCACAAAGAGCATCCAAGATTTCTTGAGGGTTCCCAAAGACCTCTTTTAGAATGATAAATATCAATACAAAATCCCTCCATGAACAGCTACTCTATGTTTTATGGATCTACCAATACTTTCTACCGATACAACGCTGATGATCAGTGTCACCAATGTCGGTTAAGTGCAAGTTTAACACAGCTGTAGCCAAGCACATCACTTTTGATGGGTTTCTCAAGTACAAATTAAGTCACTGTTCCACCCTTCCAAGCTTCTATCGCTTCCCCAAATTACATCTTCTGTACAACTCACGCCATCTGGGCCACTGGATGAGGTCCTGACAGACATTCCCCACACCACTTGCACCCAGATAAACACACCACACTTGAAAGCTCATTTCTTCATACAGCCTCCTGAACGACACAGCAAGAACCACCTCCCAAGGTGAGGGTACACAGCACCTGACAACACAGAATCTTCTCTACCCTGTCCAAGGTCCAAAAAATTTTTGCAGCTCCCACAAAGACAACAAATCTTTTTGCTAGTGGAGGGAGCGTTGCAGCGTTATTCCCATTCCTTGCACCTGGAAAGCACTCTGGAAAGCACCAAGGCTCTTCTGCAGTGTGGGGACTGCAAGGAATTTGTGTTTTGCCTCTGCTTCTCCGCTCACCCAGTTGCATGGTACTACACACATGCAGGAGCAACCAAACACCTGAGTAAATGGGACCACCTCAGCTTTGGATATTTCTATCCCCAATGATTTGCAGGGTCCACTCCCACTGATCCCTTTGGTCTGCAGTGCTGGAGAGCACAAGATTTAAACTTTCTTAATGTTTAAACGAACTCCAGTCAGTCCATGGTACTCCCCAAACCTCCGTAAGGTTTTTTGTTGACAGAAACCAGTGGTCTGGAATTCAGGCAGGACTCCTTTCCCTTTCTGTCTTTCCAAAGAAAGGGTGAAGGAACCAACCACCAAACACTTTTTATGTAGTATTTGCAAGGAGGCCTCTCCCCTCAGGAGAACACCTTCAAACCCTGAAGCTTACACTCATGAAATGAAGCCTTGGGAGATGTCAGCGGGCTGCTTTCTGGCTGGTGTTTTTTCCTCAGCCGCTGCCAACACCAGGACGCGCCACCTGGAAAAGGTAAGAAATCTGCCCGATGGGCTTCCCGAAAGCACAGAGAGTCTGATCCACGTCCGAGCTACTCTGAAAAACAGTTTTGGACCAGATCACCAGCTGGTGTAAATCAGCATCACTACAGCCACGCAGCAGAGAGTGGAGCCCGGCCCCCGTCGCCGCTCCAAGGCGCGGGAGCATCCCTGATTTCCTCTGACAGAATCAGCGCACTCGTCACCGACGTTTTCCAGAGCCAGAGCAGGAGGTTTACCTTTATTTCCACTTTACTGCACCCTGCTGACCCAGGACATGCCATAAAAACACCGACTCTGCAGTGACAAGATTTAATAGTCAAGCGGTAACGCACGCTTGGTGCTAAGAGCCTGCTTCTGGAAGACAGGTATTTAGCAACTCCGCTCCATCGCGTGAGCAATCCAGGCAGACGGACACATCTCAGGAGGCTGGCCCATGCCAACCTCCTCTCCTCAATGACAGCAGCAGAAGTAACTCCACTCAGGCTGGCTTCTCAGTTAGGTTTCCACACCTGAGCTTTCCAACTCCGTAGGAGTCAGTCCTGTCCAAATCTGTCTGCGCCCCCAAGTAGCCCCTTCACTTCTCGAGTGTTGCCTAGCTCGTGCCCAGCAGACCCACCTCCAGCTCCATCTGCCACAGTGCCACCACACTCAACAGCACCAGAGCAGCCCCACATCAGATGTCCAGCAGAGCCACCATTTCTCCTTCCCTGACCACGCTCTCTGCTTGGTTTGTGGAAGCAGGAATAGGAGAAGCAGCCAGGTAAGGAATATTACGTGAAGACAGTTATGGGAAAATCACAGAATAACGTATCACAAATCCCATACAGAGCCTGTGAGAACAGAAGCGTTTCTCCTGCCGTAACACAGCTAATGCACACACACTGAGATCCAGTTCCTTTGCCAATGCAACGTGCGCATTATTTTTGTTGATCTGTCCGGCTGGATTTTTGAAAGCTACGGCTTCCTGCATTCCACATCAGAAACTTTACACCCGCAAAACCTGGTATCACTTCTTTTTATTCTTCTTGTCTTTATTCTATTTATTTATTCAGCTATCCAATGTGAAAGGCCATAAATTGCCCTGCTACTTAAGTCACAGAGGGAATTCCTTTAAACACAAGTAAAAACTCATAAATAACTTCCTGCAGTCAACAATGCATTCATTTTCTTCTCTGCTTTCAGACCAATCTTCCAGCTAACAAATCAAATCAAGTACCAAAATGTAATTATTCCATTGTGATAATCATCTCCTTACACTCAGCGTGTACCTTCGCTTATTTCTTCTCAAATTAAAATTAGCGGAGAGGCTCGGGCTGGTGGGAGGGAGAGAAGGAAAGGTTAGGAGGCATTGAGAAACCCAAGGTACGACAAGGCAACCCTTCAACTTGACCAAAGTCCATCACCTTGAGCAGGAGGCACGATAATGCTAGGTTGGTGGGGGAAAAAAAAAAAGACAAGACACCAAATCGGATTTAGACTCACTTTATAGTAGTGGGATTGATGGTAAGGTTTTCAAGGCAATGAAGTGCATGCTCTGAAAAAGAGATTATTGTAATACCGGGACAATTCCCCCAAACTTAGAGGAAGCGATGCCGCTGCAAATAAAGCCAGGAATTAACCTGTGACAAAGTCACTAAAAAAAGGCAAGAACCACTTTGCAAAATGCACCCATACAGGGCGTGTGGGGCCAACAGTTGTACCACCCTCCCTAAAATTTGCTGCTTATGCCCTGCAATTAGCCCTCGTCACTCCCCAACGCCGCCTGCTTGCTGCGTGCAGGGATGGATGGAGCTCGGTGGCCGTACCCACCGACACGGCCATGCCCCACGCCTGGGGCGAGCCAGGCGAACGCCCCGCAGAAACCAAGGCGCGCGCGGGCTCGCCGCGTTACACCACCCCACCCCATCGGATTGCGGGCCAGAGGCACCGGGCTGAGGAGCCAACGCACAGGACTTGGTGTGGGGGGGGGAACCCCTGCAGTCATCAGTTCGCATCCGGCACTTGGTACCGCATGGGAAGGTGATGCTGCCAGCCAGGGTGCAGGAAAACGGAGACGGGGGGGGGGTGTGGGGGGCTCGTAACACTATTCTACATCACACCTATTTTAAACTTTTTTATTTTAGTGTTTTATTTTGTCGTCTTCAAGCTGAGCTCTCATCGTGCACTTTTACACGCAAACACCTTCTGCGCGGCTTTGTAACGCTGAAACCAACCATGCCAGGCGCACTCAGACCTTAACACTTTAAACGTCAGCAGTTTAGATGGCAAAATGTTTTATTTCGAGGGCTGCGGGTGCGTGGTGAACGGGGCACCCACGGCTCCGGCAGCGCCGTCCCCTGCCAGCGCTGCGCCTGACGCACGCAGCCATGCCTCCAAACCAAACTCCTGGCTGGCCTGGGCTCCTTCTTGGTCCAACGGACGGGACTGGTTTTGTATTAGAGAGCTCAGGGAAGGACGTCAGAGACATGTGGAGGGTTTTGGTGGGTTTTTTTACATTTGGGAAAGATGCACAGCATGGGAGATTACGCTCTGGGCTAGTTACATCCTTAAAATAAAAGGGGATGATACCGAAAACACTCATGTATCCTCCACCGAGGACCACCATCGGTTCATTATACGGCTGAGACGCTCCTCCCCTACACAACAGACACATGTGTCACAACTTGAGGACCACTGGTTCCAAACCCCGGCTGCAGCCGTGCCCTGGTGTGGGGAGGTGGGGGGGAGCCCGGCACAGCAGCCAGGTCCCGGAGCCAGATGCGTCCCTCAGCTCACGGCGAGGCCGGGACGGCCACCGGCACAACGCGGGGAAGTCTTCTGCGGCACTTTCCTCCCAGCAGACCTCATCTTGAGTTGTCTGAGGGCTGGTTCTGTACCTCGGTATATTTGTCTGGCACATTTAAAGGGAGATATTCCTGATTCTGTATGACAGGAAGGGATTTTTAAAGCAGTGCCGTGGGTTACTGATCAAACATATTTAGTGACTTAGAGGAAAAAAACCAGAAGAGATCCTGTATGAGCAAGGCTCCTGCCGCTGACGGGGAGCAAGAGCCACGGGGCTCCCCCCTCCTCACTTTGGACAAGCAGCACCCTCTTGGCCAGCTCATGTAACCTACTTATGCACCACAAAGTGTTTTGAAATCTCAAATAAAAACCTCGCAGTACAATAAAAAGATCTCATATCGCTTCCATCAGCAACCTAAACTCTCTAACCTCGCACTGAGTTTACATTGGGAAAGAGAATTAACCCGATATCGAACCGATACTGCGCCTGTTCAGCAATTAGCAGTACTTTGGTAACTTCCTTATGACCTCACAGAGTTCCCCGTAATTCCCGGGCAGCCCAGCCTGGCCATGTGCTGGAAACCAGGCGTTCCTGGTTGCACTTCCATGCAAGGTATTTCAGGTGCTCGGGTCTTGGCTTGCGGCACACGGACATCACTCGCCCGACACAACCCTGGGCACAGGGTGCCTATCATAGAATCATTAAGGTTGGGAGAGACCTCAAGGATCCCATCACTGCACGTACAAACACCTCAAGTAGGACTGTTTTCGTTTAGGTGTACGGAAAAGCTTAAGTGACCTCTCTGCACAACTCCCCAGAGCAGGTCTCACTGCTGAAGGCATCCAGGATACCCAAGGATAGCCACTGAAAATCTGTTCGTTAGCAAAATGCGGGCATTTCATGCTCCTCGTGCCGTGGGTGCCACTGCTCTCCAGGAAGGTGAAGAAAAGAAATTCATAAATCGTTGGAAGAGGGTTTCTTTGGGGGTTTTTAACCACAGAAGCTCAGCGTGGTCCCACGGCCATCGTGCGGTGGGCTGCCGCAGCGGGTGGGGGCTAGAAGGACTCAGGACTCTCCTGAGAATGGCAGGAGCAAAACTGTTTGAAAACAGAATAAAACCAGCCCGACACACGTGTTTCCAAGTGCCCTTTTCCAACACACCAGCCGACGGAACAGGGCAAGAGAAGACATCCCGGGGAAGCAGGGGCAACTGCCGCAGCGGCGATGCCCTCCTGCCCGGCTGCGAGCCGTGGGGCGGCCGCCCCGGGTTTTGGGGGTGCGTGGTCCTGGCCTGGGGTGCCTGCCCGGCCGGTACCCACATCTTCTGCTGCCGTGGGGCAGGGTGGCCGGGCAGGAGCTCAGCGTGAGCGAGGATGGAGAGCAGGGCTGCCTGGGCATCTCAGCTTCACCTGCCACACACCTATCCCAAGAAGCAACACTTGGTTAATACCTTTTTTTTCCCCTCTATCTGCTGTTTTCCAGTCCCAAAAAAAAAGCTATAGGACACAGAGCATCGTTACACACACGGCAACCTGAACACAACAGGAAATTTTAAAATTTCAGCTGCATACACAAACCCCTCTAACACATGTATATTTTATTTGATTTACTGCGATACTTTTCTTCCATCTCTTGAAAGTAATTTTTCTCTAAAGCATAACTGCTTAATTGGCAAGTGTACAAAATATAATTACACTGCATACAAGTTACAATATTGCTTATGGGAATACCGCTGTTGATGCATTCTGCTTTATTTTGTGTTTAATCTCTATTAAGAGATCTGTATGAAAATAGCTAGGTACTCTTGATTTTATAAACACGACATGTCATTCAGTCACTTCCCCGCCTAACCAAAGCCCCAACAAATGCAGTCGAAAGACAAGAGAAAATTCTTGGGCTAGCCTAACACATCCAAGTTAATAAAATTCTTATGTTTTCCTCTAAAGAAAGTGCGATGCGCAGGATACTAAAAAAACCACCAACCTCTCCGGGCTGAGGTTTGTCACATCCATTACGCTACTACAGCGATGTAAGGACACGGTCCGTAGGAACGCATCGCTTTTAACGACAGGTTTAGGGGGTTTTTTATTACATTCCCCACAACGACCTTTGCAGTTGCATCTTTTACAGTGGAAGGATAAAGGAGTAACGCAGAGACGCCGACGCCTAATGCCAACGCTGCGAACAGTGCCCCGTGCCCAGCAGCAAAAAAACCTCTCGCCCTTTGTGCCCCGGCTCCCCCCGGCCGGGCCAGCGCAATTCCCACGGCACCCGCAATTCCCACAGCACCCGCAATTCCCACGGCACCCGCGCCCAGCCCCGCCGCCATCCCCAGAGCGACTCCCCATCCCGCATTTACACACGCGAGTACCACCGCGTGCAGGAGCCGACGCGTGGCCTGGAAACGGGTCTCGCCGGTCTCACAGCTAATATCGGCGTGTTTTAAGTGCCTTAAAGGTTTATTTCATTTGCGTGAGTGATGAGACTAATGCGATGGTTGTTTGTTTAAGCTAAATCATACAAAGCCAAACATCTAAATGTCCTTAATTCACAGCATTAGCCCAAGCTGTGTTACCATGTGAGCCCGTCTTATTATCCCGCTTTTAATTGAACCAACAAATTCCTGTTTTGCTCCAGTTTTGCTCCCAGCGGTCAGGCAGCACACAGAGGCCTCGAGTGGCCAAATAAACCGTTAAATATTGCCACGCACTGCCTCATGTTTTCATGAGCTCCCTGTTTTCTTTGCAACCAGGCTTCTAACAAATTCAACTTCTAGCCCTAAAAAGCCTGTGTACACCCAGCAGATATATGTGTCCGTGTGTGTATATATATATATATATACACACCTGAACAACATTCCTGCGAGGACAGCTCCTGCATACCGAAGCACAACACGGACCAGAGCCCGGTGATCCCACAAACCTCATCCATGAATGATGGATGAGATGGACAGACAGATCTGAAAACTCATGGAGAAGTGGAGTAACTCTGCTCGCACCCCGATGTACATTCTCACTTCAAAATAAAAAACACATCAATTGCAGGCATACGCATTGTTGTTGGCCCAAGCATGACACAGGCAACCTGTAATTAATTTTTAAATCTGGGCTTGACCTGCTTTGATTAGTTTGCACTCTTCTCTGTATTCTTCTGCTCAGAAGTTTCCCACCAGGGCTGGAGTTATTTCTGATGTCCCATGGCCACCAAGAGCTGACCCAGATCTGCACCATTAGATAAAGCCCAGGACTATCGAAAGAAGTAATCCTCCCTCATTTCCTCCCTGCACCTAAATTAATTCACATCTGGCCCAGGCATTAGCTGTAACACGGTCCCTGCTAACTTCTTCCCGAGTGCCAGGTACCTGGTGGTGTCGCTGGAGGTAACTCATCCCTGTGAAGGACACAAGGAATTTCTCAGGGAAATGGTGGGAAATGCGACCTTCCCTGAGCACTGAAGGTCACATCCTGCAATCTCCACCTTCAGATACAGGTCTCCCCTCTGCAAGTCATCCTCTTAACGAAGATCTGCAATGCCAGCGCTCGGGATCTGCAAATATCCAGACGCTCTCATTTAAACAGTGGGCTTCCAGGGGTTCTGAGGTCAGAAGAGACCACTGTGGTTTTGCAGCCCAACATGCTGCACGCTAACTTACCTAAATTAATCTCTGCTTGGGCATCGAACAAACACCCATGAATTTGGCATTTCCAAAGGTGGAGAAACCACCAGCACCTTCAGCAGACTCTGCCACCATCAGTGGTGCCGAAACCATGGATCTCTACTCCAGCCTTTCCCTAGCTGCATCGTCCAGCTACCGGGTGTTGTTAAAACTCTGCCTGCTGGACCCAAGAGCTCTTTATTATTCAATTTATTTTCCCCAGGACAACGCTAATTACCTTAATTTACCTTCCAACACTCTCCTGGATAAGCCAAGCAGACGGTGGTTCTCGACCCTTTCCCTGCATCCCTTCCCAACTCCTTCGGCATTCCCGCAGCCCTCCACGGACCCTCCTCGACCGGCGCTGGGGACACGGCAGCTGCCGCGTCCCTCCTCCAGCCCGGCAGCCCCCTGCCAGCGCAGGCAAGGAGCACACAAGACCTTTGGCCACAACATCATATTAGAATAGAATAGAATAGAATAGAATAGAATCATTAAGGTTGGAAGTGACCTCAAGGATCATCTAGTCCAACCATCCCCCCACCACCTATTACCCACTAAACCACGTCCCTAAGTACCAGCTCGCTCACGACTCCTCGCTCCTCCATAAAGACATGATTTCTCCAGACAGCATCCCGGACGTACAGCCTGCCTTGTTTGCTCTTAGATAGAGAAATTTACAGCTGGCCATCTGAGAAATATTACCTGCTTGTATCCAAGCAATACAAATTGCTTCTGCCAGCGGTCACTCCTTTCCATCATTCCCCACCCTCCCAACCTCAGTGACATTTCAAGCTGTGGCAGCGGCGACTCTCTGCCTCGTCACGGGTTGCTCACAAACACGGTAAGCAGCGTAAGGACGAAAAGGAGCGCTCAGAGAGGCTGCGAGAAATAGGTGTTTGGGAACTCTTTCCGACTTTACAACTGTATTTTAAGAACTGACGCTTTGCTGGGTCTCAGCCAGTCGCTCTTTTGCGTATCCCCGGCCAAAACAGCGGCGCTGTAGCGAGCTGCGTTTCTTGCTGAATCTCAAGTAAATAAAAATCCCTGCGGTTACATTTATCAATCCCACCGACGAGCTCTTTGAATGGAAAAAGAAAAGTTAGTTCGAAAGGATGTCCTGCCCCTAAACTCACGCTGATGGGGACCGAACACATCACTCCTCCCCTGAACCAGTCCCCTACCAAGGACTGGAAGCGCTCGCCCAGGACTGGGGTGAAGCTGCCAGGTCTGTGTTACTCAGCCTGGCCCGGTGACTCTTTTCTGTGCTAACACAACACCAGCGTTGCTACAGTTCGCGGGGAGTCCTCCAGTATTCCAAGATTCAGTAAAAAAATATGCATTACTGGCTCGGTTTACTCTTGTAAAGCTCTTCCATGAGAGACACCGGGGCTGATGTACAGAGGTCTGACCAAACCAGTTGCTGTTTAACATTCACTCGTACCACAATCGTAACAGGGCTCTAAACATATCATCATTACCTTTTCCCCCAAAAAAGTGTTAGTATTTTTGTCTTTTCTATTAACTTCATCCAGTAACCTAGTTTTACTTCCAGTATTCTACCAAAACCGTTGGCTGTTCTCATCACTGCTGGCCACAGCTTATCTCTGCACCCTTTACTCCTTTCCTCAAGCTCTCATTTCTATTCCCTGCCACCAGTCCCCCCCTCAGGCACTCGGATGTGCAGACACTGTCCCTATCGTACGGGCTGCGCACCCCGCTTCAGCGTCCAGCACCTTAAACAGCCCGGAGCACAGGCTGGAAGGGTGATGGCTGAAGGTGAAGCAGGCAAGCGCAGACCCGCTTGGCCAGATTCTTCCTCCTGATACATCATTCAACCAAATTTTTTCAGAAACAACCGCAACAAAAATCACGTCACAGCCTGGGGCTGAACAAAAGTGGGATTTCATACTCCGAGCAAGGCTGGAACGAGTGTTTAGTGAAGTTGGGTCGCCTCCAAGAAAGCACAAATTCAAGAAATATGTTGAACTTTTGGCTAGACAGAACTAAAAGCGCACTTTGTCTCCCCAAATCTGTCTATGCTGCTTCTTTCTAATACTCACAACTTTTGTTGTCCAGATACAGAGATATAGACATACGCTTTCGGCTCGTCAAACACTGTGGATGGAAGAAGTATTTCATGCTGGCGCTTCACCTAGGAATAATATTGCAGCATATAAAAAAAAAAAAATCCTGTTTCCTTCTAGGAACAGAAAATAGGCAGAATAGGTATTTCACCTGAAAAACGCTGCTGTTAGTAGAAAAGGGCAGAAGTTGAAGTTAGCATAGATATCCCAGTGCTAAACTTCGGGATACCCTAATTCTAGGCTCAAATGTTGCACCACACCATTTTTGTATGAAAAGAGGTGCTGTGGGATCATCAAACTTCAGAAAACTGCAAGATCGCGAAAGCTAACTAAAAGGGGTTTTTCCTTCCATATATTGAATTGAAATTAATGTCATCCACAACTAATCACAGGAGAGCTAATGTCTCTCAACTTCTAAGCGTAACGTCTAGCATTCAGCCTAATTACTTTGCTTAAATTGCTGATTTCTTCCAACTTCCCCTCTCATACAGAACCTGGTTTTCAGCATAAAAATAATAAGAAGTCGACACTTTATGACGGCTCTACAGGTACCATTATTATCTCTTATATTGGGCCTCGCATGTTTTTAAAGAGGAATTCACAGGGTTTTCCAGCTTACACAAATAAAGGACATCTCCACTCACACACACACCATCGCAGAAGAGAAGGATGTGCTGAGAAGAGCGAGGAGGAGAGTTGCCGAGGAAAGCCAGGACGCAGTTATTCAAAGGGCCCTGCAGAAGGCCAATTTTTAATTAAAAACTTTATCTGGAACACAAACTACGAGGTCTCCACGCCCAAAGCATTCCGAATGCATCACCTGTAGAGGAATAAGGCCACGGAGACCTCACACCGTGGGGAAGCACGTGGCTGTAAGCACACACGCCTGGGATGCGGGAGCGATGCGGGAAAGCCAGCAGCCCCCAGGACGGCTACGCTGTCCCCCTGCCCACCCCCCCAGGCATGAAAGGGGCCAAACGGGAACTGTTCATGGAGAAGGGAGGGGGCGTGTCACGGCAGCCTCCCCCAGGCAGAAACGGGAATATCCACACCGGCAGGCTGAGGACACGCAGAGCTCATCGCACCCCACGGCGCAACACCCCCGTCTCCAAGCTGTGTGAGCGCCAGCGTCGCCTGTTTCCCGCCCCAACACCGACGCTACCGGCTCCGGCAGTGTGCCGGCTGCGTGGAAGCTAACGGATTGCCATGTCCTCCTTCAGCCTCTTTCGGGGCTCCTCGTACGCCCATCGCTCCTCCCAAAGCCCACCCGCATTTCAAAGGGGCTAAAACATAGTCCCGGCCAGCCTTACGTTATAGTTATCACAGTAACAACCAAAGGCCAGGACAGTTTTGGAGCATCCTCCAGTTTTGTGCCAACCTCCTCAGCGCCAAAGCTACTCCTTCTCCAAAGCAAATGGGCCGCTGAGAAAAAAAAAAAAAAAAGGAAAAAAACAAAACAAAACAGAGAAGATAGGTGGCATCCATTACATATCTGCTATATTTAGCAAGAGAGAATCCATCTGCATTATTCCTGGTCTCATTAATGACTTGGCTCCTTGTAAATATGATGTCTCTAATCCACACATTCTCCCTCCGCGCTGTGCTTCAGGGGTCTATTTAAGTAATAATTGGTATGCGTTGTCGCAAAGAAATAGTGGCTGAGTGTTTGACAACATTACACAAGTTAACGTACACGGGAGCAACCGTGGCGGTCCTCGTGTGACAAATCAACCCAGCGAGGTTCCTACCAGCGCCTCCGCAAGAAACTCACACCCTTTCTACACCTGGGTCCGAAGAAGGGCGGGATTTGGTCAACCTTCACTTGGCCACCATGATGGCAAGCGTCCTTCCTGATCTACGCTGTTCCAACTGCTGGTGGGGATTAGGGAGAGGACCTGGGAAAGCAGAGCCCAAAACTCAACCACCGAGCAGGGTGCGTTGACCATACAAATCCTACTTCTGGTGGGAGGGATGGGCAGGAGCCCAGAGGGAAGCAGGGCAGATACTTTCAGTGGGACCACTGGTTTTCATAACCTTCAAGTACGCATGAAATTACTGCCAGAAGAGGTTCGAGGACCAAGTCATTAATAATTAAAATCAACTACTGATGTATTCAAATAACTTGGGTTTTATTTGCATTTTACAGTGAAGTCCCAGAACAGATGGGACTTTATGGATGCCTATCAAGATGCCAACCTTGATCCACCCAGAAGACCGCATATTTGAAAAACCAGGCTGAATTATCCAAAATAACCATGTAATGCAAGCGTACAGAGTTCCTGTCAGCTGCGGGGCGGGGGCATCCTGAGAAGAGATGGCATCGTGGGGCTGTCCTCCCCGGGTCAGATCGCAGAGCAGGGACAAGCCTCCAGCATCCCCCCATTCCTGGCTGGAATTCCAGGATGGGCTAAAAACCCCATAAAACTCCATGAAGTTGGCAACTTCACCACGCAGCAGCACTGAGGAGCTCCGTGAGGTAGCTCCATGATGGGTCCATCAAAGCTGGCACTAATGATGCCGAGCTCTCCCCACGGCTGACACGAGTCCCAGGAGCTAAGTGCTTATTCCCCTTATTCCCACCCCAGACAATGTGGTGGCTGTGAAACACCCCAAACCAGGACACTGATGGGAATGGAGGTAGCGACATGCATCACTACAGGACATCCACTGCAGCACCACAGCTTTGATGTTTGGGGGAAAACACTGGCGTTGCTCCTCACCACACTTCTCCTCCTCACACAGGACACGTAACAGCAGACCTCAGACTGGCCAAAGCAAACTCCAGCCCACCAGCACTGACCTTCAAGATGTGCAGATGCAAACCTCTCCATCAGGCCACTCTGGTTCCATCCCAGATTTTCCCCCCGCTGACTATTCCAGCTGCACTTTTTTTAATAATTCCATGGAAGTTACAAATAATATAATCCAGGCACTATCAAATCATTACGGAGAAAAAAAACCCACCACAGACTGCTAGAAGGACAACTAAGATCTTCCCATGCATCACCACCGTGCTCCCCCTCACCACTCCAAGCACAATCTACCCAACTGACCAAAGCGAACCCCAAAGCCCATGCAGCAGCGATTATCTCACAGGCTCAACACAGAAAGTTCACATAGGGCATCAAATCTAGGTGAGACTGGAGCCAATTTGGACTCAGGCCTCTCTTGCCTTGAAGATAAACCTGACAAAATGGGATTTCTGCTTCTCAGTAGCCCAGCACCTCTTCTCTGAACAAGTCATCTTCATCTCTCTTTGCAGTCTCACCATCACGTGTCCCAAACACAACATCCCACCAACATCACCACCTCAGAGAAACAACAAATCACTAAAAACCCCAGATGTCTATTCCTGTGAAAGCAATTCCTGGTTCTTACGAAATCATCAGGGCTCAGGGTGCAAGAAAGGGGAGTGTGCAATCATAAAGGATCATTGGTCACTGCAGAACTAAAAGAAGGACAACTGATTCGTCTGTGTTCTGTTACCCAAAACTCCTGCTGACTTCACAGAAAACGTTACCTGGTGCCTTCCTGGTGCTCTGTAACATGCCAAAGATCATGGTCTCCCCACCACGACAGGATGAACAGAATGAGAAGACAGGCAGGGCATAAGGAGAAGGTTTGGTTTTCCATGCCCTCGCTGGGGCAAAGGACAGTCACCTCATTTTTCATCCTTTCACCTAAAACTTATTTTTATTTCCTCTGGCAAAGGAGAAGGAACAAAAACCCATATAAACAAAAAAAAGAACCATGGGGAGATGGAAGAAGGAATGAGGGTTGGCCCAGGCGTTCCTGGGCGTGACAAACTGCATTTTGGAATGACATTTCCCAGTGTCACGTACAGTGGTGGAGAAAACACCAATTCCTGGCTAAAATGTTTGTTATCCCAGCCAAGAGCGAACCCAGCGGTGCCTTGCCAAAACCACCCCTCCAAGTGTCAGTGTTTCCTGCACGAGGGGACCCCAACGCCCCTCTGCGCCCCCCTGCATGGTCCTTATTCACCTGTGAGCCTTGATGCCATTTCTCCTGCCAGAGCCTATAACCTAGATACCCTCAGCACAAGAATAATTTTCATTTTAAGAGTTAAGTGAGCTGTGCAAAGGAAATAAAAGATATTTCAGGGCTTTATCCTTCTTAGGACAAAATTGTAATTCCTACTGGAGCGGGAGAACAAGTATAAAAATTACTAAGATACAGATCATGTTCCCTTGCTCTTTCTTGCATCCAAACCCCAAGAGCTAGGAGCCTGGCTCGGGGTGCTATTCTGCAGCTCTGTGGAATAACCAAGTATACAAAAAGGTGTGATTTTATTGCGGAGGGAGCTGCAAACAGATCTTGGGGGGACGGAAACTGCTGGGGGCAAGGGGTCCCTGTACTCTGAAAAAGTTTCTAGGGCAGGTGTAGTCACCCCAGTTTGAAGAGCTCCTTACCAGCAGCTCCACTCTCCACTTCTTTAACTTACTACAACCAGAACATAAAGCTAAGAAATGAAGACTCGCTGGATCTGATGTGAGGAGTAAATATGACACCGATCACATTTTACGAGACAGCATCATCCACCAGATTTTAACAAAAAACTTGCAAATTGCCAGTGCTGTGTTTAGAGAAGTTATTCCCTTTTCTTCTGCTTAAAGACGAAGATGCTTTGAATTCCCGTGGCTAATAAACACCAAAACCCAGTGAAAATTAACCTACCTTTTCCCGAAGGCTGGGCAAACTCAGATTCAGGAGTTTTTTTGTTGAAGTTGAAGGTACATATTCTTACCAGTCAGCTGGAGTGAGTAAGTTTTATTTGAAGTGCAGCCAGCCCGATGGATAAATCAACTTTCCTGGCCAAAGGTTTCGGTACACTACTTCCAACTCCTGCCTGGGACCTCATACTTCGGGGCTGATGGTTTTCCTGATACGAGGATTACCGTCCCCGGACCCCCGCGACAAGTCTCTGCACTGAAGTGACAGCATTAGAGACGACAGCCTGTGCTACAGTTTTTGCTATGGGGAAATTCCTTCGAACGTTCTCCATCTAGGAAAAGCATGAGAGGAAAAGGGCACAACTTTGCCCTGGAAAAGCGGGTTGGGACAAGAAGGAGCTGCCAGCAAAAGGGGCTGGGGGGCCGCAGCTCTGTGGGCATCACGCGCCGGAGCTGCCCTGTCCGGCCAAACCTCGGGGATCCTAAATGGGCTGGGAAGAAAACTACCTTAAAAACAGGGGAAGCTGACCACAGGAAAACATCATCTACAGTTGGTACACTGTTAAGCTGACAATGAAACTCTGGGCCAAAGAAGCACCTCAGCCTGAAATTCTAGGGGAAAAATGGAAAGTCAAAAGCTCCTGCACATCCGCATCTCAAAACACAGGAGGGGTTCACCGCTCCGGCTAAACTATCTTCATTTCTGTTCAGTTTCAGAAATACTGGGTTATGACTTGGAAAGGGAAAGACCCTTTGATTGCCCATGACTGGAAGAGCTGGGACCAAGTGAGTACCCGCCCGCAGCCCCCAGATGCGCCGGGGTTTGCTAACGATGAAAGCCAACCTCTGTCCCGCTCCCCACTAATGACTAACAGGTGGGTCTCCCAAACCCGTCCAAAAAGAAAAAGCTCCTTCCTAAAAA
This sequence comes from Psophia crepitans, assembly GCA_013399095.1. Lineage (NCBI taxonomy): Eukaryota > Metazoa > Chordata > Aves > Gruiformes > Psophiidae > Psophia > Psophia crepitans. The sequence goes on along the minus strand of VWZZ01005999.1, from coordinate 1,144 downwards.
TACCGTCCTGCGTTTGCCACGCCAGATTTTCCAGAAAAAATACTTGATGATAGTTGACGTTTTCCAAACAATCGCTTTTATAGGAACTTCGGGCTGTCCCCGCAGCAGAAAGTTTTGCGAGGCGAAGAATACAAATCTTTGTTTAAGCTTCGAGCCCTGTGGACGAACCCATTCCCTCGGCCAGCTCCGGAGCTCGAGCACAAATCAGCTTTATGGTAATAACAGATTACAGAACACATCGCCACAAATAATTTCTTTTTTTTTTTTTTACTACAGGATGCGTAATTGAAATGTCTGCGACTCAACAATCACCTTTGAATCCATAAATACCTCATAGTATTCTGAACACACTCTCCTATAATGAGACCGTCTTCAATTTTCCTTGGTAAAGAGACCTTTAAAGAATGCTAAAGCAGGTCGGCGCCCTTATGCACTGATGGAAACAGGAACAAAAGCATTTTGTCACCAGGCATCTCGTTTATCGTTATTTCCTTCACTCCGCTTAAACAAACTGAAAAGTACACGCCTCCCCCTCCAAAAAAAAATATGTATCCGCGATAACTGCAATTTCATTCCCGTCGGTAAGGCACCATCTGTATGAAAACAACGGTCCATTATACCTAACCGGCACCGGCTACCGTTTTTCCTGCTTCGCTAATGTTTTTTAAAAACACAGGATTAAAATGTCATCCCAACCCTCATGTTCCCGGAGCCCTGTGTATCCCTCTCCTCCGGTCACGGTATACTTAATCAAGTGTGAATGATTAAAGTACTTCAATTAGAGCTACGTACATTCATCGCAGGCAATTCAAAAGCAGCGGAGAAGTGTAGCTGAAAGAAGAAATTACTTCTACTACTTTGAGATCTCCATCTCCCGCGTCCCTCCTTCCCCAGCACAGAGCCACGGGACCCGGCAAAGTACCAAGCGCTAAGCCCCAGCCAGGATTTACCTTAGGGCCACATCCCTCGGCAGGACAAAAGGCTTTTCTTTCCCCCTCAGCAAGTCCAGCAAGTTGTATGCGTGTGCGTGCGCGCATTATTTATTTTATTTTTGCTGAAAAGACCAACCTCAGAGCACCACGCGTAAACGCGCGACCCCGCGCAGCTTCTCCGATGCTGCTGGCCAGTGATACCGGCGGAAGGT
>VWZZ01005998.1:82748-113030 GCA_013399095.1 Psophia crepitans | reverse complement strand
GGGGCCGTGCGGGGCCGGCGGCCGTGCGGGACCGGCGGAGCTCTGGCAGCTCCCCGCTGAAATCCGTCCCCAGCAGCGGGAGGTGCAAAATCTGGGCTCGGGTTTTGGCGGTGAAACAGCAGCCAGTCCTCAGGGGAAAGGGGCAGCGTCCTGCAGGGACCTGAGTGGCCGCAGCACAGCTGCGATACCCGTGTCTGAGAGACGTCCCAGAGAAACGTCTGCGGACCTTTTCTTTTAATAACCCTTATCTCCTAGGTCATCACTATGGTTGGAGGTATGCACTGTAAAATTCCATAGGGTCTGAACACTTTCATAACTTGAAACTCCGTCAAAACATGAATATCAAGGATGTTAAGTGTCTGATCTGGAGAAGTTAAATCTCTTGAGACCCCACCTGGAGTACTGCATCCAGCTCTGGGGTCCCCAGTACAGGAAAGACATGGAGCTGCTGGAGTGAGTCCAGAGGAGACCACAAAGCTGATCAGAGGGCTGGAGCACCTCTCCTGTGAGGGCAGGCTGAGGGAGCTGGGCTTGTTCAGCCTGGAGAAGAGAAGGCTCCGGGGTGACCTTATTGCCACCTTCCAGTACCTAAAGGGGCCTACAGGAAAGCTGGAGAGGGACTGTTTACAAAGGCAGGGAGTGCCAGGACAAGGGGGAATGGATTTAAACTGAAGGAGAATAGATTTAGATTAGATATTAGGAAGAATTTTTTTATGACGAGATTGGTGAAACACTGGCACAGGTTGCCCAGAGAAACTGTGGATGCCCCATCCCTGGAAGTGTCCAAGGCCAGGTTGGATGGGGCTTTGGGCAACCTGGTCCAGTGTAGGGTGTCCGTGCCCATGGCAGGGGGGTTGGAACCAGATGGTCTTTGAGGTCCCTTCCAACCCAAACCATTCTGTGATTCTGGCTGTGCACATACTAATCCAAGTCCCGTTGTGGGAACTTGGAGCATACCTGACACATCTAGACAGTACTAAATGAAAAATACAGACAGTAGTTAGCTTTCTGTAGGAGACAGTATGACAGTGTCCATCTCTTATAAATACATAGTCCAAGACAAGTGGGAGTTCAATGTTGTTTGTACAGAAACAAAATTAAGACTTAAGACTCAACAGCATCTCTCTTCAGAACTGGTGCTTCAGTCAGATGCAGTGATCTGGACGTCTGTGTTCACAACTGCTGTGTAAAACCTGGTCACCGCTTCCACCAACATCATGACAGCTTAAAAGAGTAGCCCTATAGTTTACTTGCAGAAAAAATGGGCTGTAATAGCTTTCAGGCCCCTGGTGTGTGGGTGTCTAGATTCACAACTCCCTCTTAGGCTCGAGTCTTCCTCTAACTCAAGGGCTTCAAGGAGAGAAAAATTCCAGGGGGGAGGCCAAGGATTTCTTGTTCCGCAGCATCTGACTGGAGCAGTGTAGGCAGCTGCCGCTCAGTCTGCTGTTTGCATCCTGTCTGAATTCCACTTGGGTTTGCACAAGTTTGACCATGCACTCCATGGCAAGCTCATCACTGCGGATTTCTGCTTTCAAGTAACATGCCTAAAAATTTAGGTGTCATCACAGTGAATGTCACAAATCAAGTCTTTTCACTGATCTAATCCTCTTGGGCTTTTCCTTCTTTATAGTTAAGTATGAATGGTTGATCATTTTGACGTCATTTCTGTAAAACTGCTCTCATGAGGATGTACTTTAAGGTTATAAAACTTCTTACAGAATTCTCCATGTATATGCCTACGTGCACAGTCCAATAAGCTTAAATGATACTAAATACAGTTTATTAGTACATAGAATCAGTTTTGGTTTGTAGCGTGTGTTTAAAAAGAGAGATTCCATGATAGTGAGACTGAAAAACTTTCTGAAAAAAAAGTTTTTAAGCACTAGCGACTGTGTGCTGTGCTGTGCCATGATAGTGTTTGCTTTAAGTTCATACTAAATGTTAAGTATGTTCTGTTACTCACTGAAAACTATTCAATATAAAGCTTGAAAACCCATGCACAATTTTCAAAACTTTCCTTTAGAATAGTTTTACAGATGAGTTACATTTTGAAAAAAACCTTTGCATATAAACACGTTTTAGTTTTAGGGCTGACTTCCTATTCAAAGCAGAAAACTGTATACAAACATAGAATGCTGGTATTGTCGAGAGGGGAGGCTAAGAATGGCACTGTATCAAGATTTTGAGGGAGTGATTATATCTGTTACTAGATCAACTGATAGAGTTTCATTTAAAAAAACCCACAAACCCACAAGCTCTGGATTCCTATTCCACCCTGGTATATCAGTCACCCTAGCAACATTTTCTTAAAACATCTTTGTACAAACTGTAGCATGAACGTTTTTTGAAAAGGGAGATGATTTTCATGCACATCTCACTCAGGTGTTTTATTTGTCTATCTAATAATCTATAGCAGTTGTTCTTAGTATTCTGTGAAAAAAGTCAGGTTTTTATAGTATTTGGCATTTTTTTGCAGGTAGCTCATGTGTGTGTCAGCCAGGATACAGAATGGTTTCTAGTAATGGTGGGTCCTCTGTTATTTGTGAAAAATGCCCAGAAAATATGGTAAGTGTTGAATTTTTCATACTTTGCCATAAAAAAAAATGATAATGATGATAATAATAGTAATAATAATAATGCCTTTGTAATTTTAAACTTCTTCCTGACCGCAAGTTATTCTTCATTAATTTAAAATTGTTTTGCATAATAGTCTTTACTTGGGGATATTTAAGACCATGCTTATAGGTAGCAAATTTTTTCTGTTTAGAAGTGTTTATTGCTATTATTTTTCAGGCATTTTTTCATTATAAATTTGACCCCACAGGCCAAGTAAGAGTATTTTCAATGTTTAATTTCCTTCCACTTCTCTTCTGTTTTCGTATCCTTGCCCAGAAACCACTGTTTTATAGAATGCCAAAGATTCTTTTCAGCTTATAGGTATCTTATTTGATTATTTATATTAATCCTATTATTGTAATATTTAGGCTGTGTCTTCATTGTCATTCTAGTGAGGCATTGGAACAGGCTCTTAGTGAGGCATTGGAACAGGCTCCCGAGAGAGGTGGTTGAGTCGTCGTCCCTGGAGATCTTCAAAAAACGCATAGATGCGGCGCTCCAGGACATGGTCTAGTAGGCATGGTGGTGTTAGGTTGACGGTTGGACTTGATGATCTCAGAGGTCCTTTCCAACCTTAGTGATTCTATGATTCTATGATTCATAGTCCCTGATGCTTTATCTTTTTCCTTCAGGATAAGCTGCTGCTATTGTGTTACTTTAACTATATATCTTCGTAGTTTGGTAGTTTTGTAGTTTTGGTACCTGTCTTGACAAGCTATAATTTTGGGTCATATTCACAGCATTGAGCCAGAGGCACCAGGCTTAATCAGCTTTTCTCTGTTATAGTAAATAGAGAAATAATTTTTCTCCAGCAAAAACAACTTTTCGGGCTGGAAGCCTTCCTGGTATTTGTTTCTCTCCAATAATTGTAGTCTCTCTCAAAAGACCAGCTTAGACGCATAAGGTAGGTGTTTAATGGCTAATGGGTAACATACGTAACTTCCTTCTTTCCATCTTCTTGCTATGTTAGACAAACTTAAGAACACCTTTTTTAGTCCGTGTCTGCATAGCAATTACTTTTGCCAGATCGTTTAGCCTTATCTTATCTTTAAAAGCTTCGTTAATGTTATCGATGTGGTTGTATCTAAACACATTTTCTAGTAAATAACATCTGGATCAGGCATTCTTCACAGATACTGGGTAATGCCTATGGTTTTGAAAATTGTAATAGTTTTGCATTTTATTTTAGACTGGAGTTACTCAAGATGGGTGGAATTGTATTATTTGTCCTCAAGGCCTGACTTCAGAAGGAAAATGTAAATGCCTCAATGATGAAATATTAGGTAAGAATTATATGCAAATTATGGGATATTAGTGCTTGGTTTAGATATTTAAGTTTATTAAGACATGCTCTTCTGTTCAATAACGAAGGAATTTTAACACATCTTTCCATATGTAATGTAAACGTCATTCCTGAAGTTAACAGGTAAACCTGTGCCATTGTTCGCTGCAATAAAAACTGTTAATGCAAACATGCAAAAAATGAATATTGGTGTATCCGTTCCCTGAAGTCCGTTGGCACTGCGACGAGGCATTAAAATTGGAATAAAACCAATGTCAATATAGACTAAGAAAAAACAGGGAAACGTTTTGAAGTATATAATGTGTAGGTGCTTTGGAGTACAGGAATTATACATACATGCGTAGGTGGAACAGAATAGCCTGAGCAAGCCAAGCAAACTACTGTGCATTAATATGAGTGGATTCTTTTCCACACATGGAAAGAACGTTAGTATTGTAATTCTTTTTTCTTTGTATCTCTTTTTTTTTTTTAATAATAGGACTTGAAATCTTCTGCCAAATTATTGAATTGCTGGAAGATGTAGTTTGAGTCACACAACTTTGAGTGTGTGACATTTACACGATTAATTTCAGATTAAAATTAAAAATATTTTGCCCTGTAATTTGTAAACTTGATGGTTTGAATTTCTTGGATTTTTGGATTTGCAGCCACGCCTTTGTTTAAAATTTGATTCAGAATAAATAACAAAGAGACAGCAAAACTGGACATGAAATGTTGCATTTCTCATTAAAAATAAGCCGCATGTGCATAGCTATAAACAATGTACATATACATATAGGAATGTGCATTTATGGTGGATGTTATTTGCAAGTTGTGCTCTTGATTTTTTTTTAATAAAATGTTTGCATTTATTTTAGATCTGCATAGACACTTTATGTTTTTACACTTTTCTCAACCCGTGTGACATACTGTGCGTCATGCAATTTTATCACAGTTGCTTTTCTTTTCCACTTAGTGGAAAGAAGTCTGGATGGGGTGTTGCTTAATGAAGCGTTGTGCATACATTGTAATGGAAGCGAGCAATCATTCTCTGCTCCAGATGTGTCAGGAAATAGGTGAGTATTCTTTGCTTTTTGTGATGATAAATTTGAATGTGTTGTGTTCTGTTTAAATGGAATATTCTTGAGGAACAATCTGTATGTTTGGGATGACAGTTTTAAAAGCAGCAAACTGGAAATCCTTAACCCCGTATCAAACACTATATGTTTGGTGTTCCTTGAAGTCCTTGTATGACCAGCACCTTCTTTCTTTGTTTTGCTTCAGTGTGGCTAAAAAGTGGGCATTTGGATTGGAAGCAGAAACAGAATTCTTCTTTTGATAATTAACTATTTCATTTCTGTTCTACTTCACTGACAGTAGAAACAAATCGGTGATGTCTTTTGGATTTCAGTTCAAACTAGTGGAGATTCTGACAGTGTTATCGGGCATACTATGTAATCAGCTTTCACCAAGTACTAAATCTCATACTTAACTACATTTTTAGTGCATTCTTCATGTTTGTGATCCATAGGTGTGTAAGATGTGAACAAACATTCATCAATGTAAGCAAGTCTTGTGACTGCAGCAGCCCAAACACTCTAGTAAGTAGAAAAATGCTTATTGTCTTGAAGCTCAAAAAAAGAAAAGTTATACCCCTTTGGCTGGTTTGGATCAGCTGTCGTGGCTGTGTCCCCTCCCCTTCCTGTGAAAACTCTACCCCAGACAAAAACCAGGACACAAGTGTATAAATTTCCATATTTTTTAAATTTTTTTTTCAGACTGGAGGATTGTGTTTCAGTGCTAGTGAAAGCCTACCCCCAAAGGGACTTGCAACTGTTCGTTTTGGACAGCTAGTAAGTGTGTTTGTTCTAAAACATTTTCAAGCTATTTCGTAATTTACTTCCAGTAAGTCTTTTAAATTCGGTTCCTGAAAAACAATGGTGGTGGTTTGCTGTCTGATCACGGTGATTGCCAGGTAATTTGCATCAAGATAGAGCATAGACATGTAGATCAGGCAAGCATTGTTCTAACAGAATATGTCTAAGAAAATTCATACCCTCGAGGGAACGGAAAAAGGGAAGTAATTTATGATAATTTAGTATCCAAACAAGTAGCATGTGGTCTATTGTATTAACTATGTATTTAAAACACACTCTTGTATGTCAGAAACATGCTGAAGAGTCCATGAAGGCCTCTGTGCTGGGCTTTTTTTTTCCTTTTTTTTAATATATAAAATCGGTGTTCATATAAAATATTTGAAAGAAGATATAAGGATTGACGGGACATTTTCAATTGTCAGACAGAACTGATAGAAGAAAATGGACACCTATACATCTTGAGATTGTGTATGAAATTGTTGAACTCCTTGAATTGGCTAATGATTGAATATATGTTCTGTTGAGACGAACGAAGGTGTTTTCTCTGATAAACTTTAGTTGTGAATTCTGCTTGAAGTTAGGACCATTTTCCAAGTAGTTCTGAATTCAAGAAATGCTATGCAGCTAATAAATGTAGTTTGTTCTTAAATGAAATAATGTTAAAGGCTACAACTCAAAAAAAAGCAAAAAGCAGTTTTCCTCATAGCAAATATTGGTCTGGCTTTCTGAAAATGCCATTTTATAAGTAATATTTTATTGAAAACATGTCTTTTCAGTTGCTTACAGTACATACAAAAGCTATGTTTTGTTCAAATATGAGTAGTTATAAAGAGCAAATTCTGAAATAATAATTTGGCAAACTTGGTCCTGAGTTAAATTTACCACCTAGTCAATGCTTTACCCTTGAAATCATTAGTACCTCCCTTGTGTAGTAAAGAAAACTCCTTTGTTACAGAATCCATATTCAAAACTTAAGTATTTCTGCTCTTGTTCTGTATATTTTGTCTAATTTAGTGAAATGAAAGAAAGGATTGCATTATGGTTGTGTTTTGAACTGAGCTGGTTTGAGACATATACAGAAGACAGAAAGGTTTTAGAAAAAATAAGTAGCATCTCTTAGCTGACAGAGTTTTCCAGACTGCTACATTATGGATAAATTGTTCTGGACAAAGACAGTGAAGCAGTTCCTTATTTACAGGGTATAACACTGACATCAGCATGGTTTCTGAAAAACCTGCAGTCCTCAGCCTCTGCCTGTTGGGTGAGTTTCATTAATGTTTGCAGTTTTCTTTTTCATATGATACTCTGTATAAAAGCATGGCCTTTCATTTTTGGAAGTTAGCTTACTTATTTTCAAATAATCTTGTTTGACATGACAGTAGATAAGAAATATATATACAGAATGTTTAGAAAGAATATGGAATGCTAGTCAATGTTAACGCAGGTCTCCAGGGTTGAAATCTTCACAAGGTGAGTGGTGTTAAAGAAAAAATCCTGCAATAGTCAGTAGGTCTGTGAACTGCTATTGAGTAGATCCAGTAAGGGATCACTCAGCAAATTAACTTCTTACATATTCAGTATTGATTGGCAGCTGGTCTTTACATTTTATTTGGCTTTATGGCAGTTATTCGTTTTGTTTTGTGATAGAGAAGGATAACTGCAGAACTGTCGTTTTTAGCTTTGCTTTATGTCTGCAAGCATTATTTACCATTCTGTTGCTCCGGGTGGCAGTAACCATGCACTTCTCAAGGATGTTTCTGATTCCCAGGCTGGCAGGCATTCTCTGTCAGTATTCCAGCAGACTTCTGTTCAGTGTTTTCCCAGATGACCTTTGTGGATGCTGCCATCACCATCTCATACACACAGCTCTGAGGTGTATCCACCTAGTTACTCTACTCTTTTTAACAAACTGACTGTCCTCATCACTTGCATAAGTTTATGCTGTTTGTCTGCCTCAGCCAGCTCAGCTCTGCAGAGGTGCTGCCTGAATGTAAAGTGCAACTGCTGATGTGGCTCACACAAAGGCAATAGGTGGTGCCAAGTTAATACTAGTGCAGTGATCGCTGCACACAGATGCCAGGCATCACTTCTGCCTATCACATGGCAGTGGTTTGTTTCCCAAAGTTGAACAATGGTATAAATACAACATAGTTTAGGAACAGCGGAATAGAAAAAGTACTAAAACTGAAAAGGAGATATTTACAATACATGCAATGATAGTTGTCAGACATAGGTCTTTGATGGAGTCATCTTTGTCATACAGCCTAAGTGATGTTAAACATTTTGATTCTTACTTCGTTTTCTAAGTGTGGATTTTGACATTTCTGACACATCGTATCATCTAGCTGGTGCAACTAAAATAAACTGAAAAAGCGAGAGCTTTGATTTCATGCTGCCATCTGCAGACCTATAAAATAATAGCTGGGAGAAAATACTAGGTGTTGACAAAACAGAGTTACTTTCAAGTAAAAATGAGGAGTTAGGAGCAGCTTATTAAAGATAATATTAATTTTATGACTGCCTCACCAAAAGGAGGGGTAAGTAATCACTTTTCTATGTTTTTGTGTTTCTCCACTGCAGTTGTATGCTAATCTAACAGCATGCCAAGCTCTTGGAAATATGTGTGTGATGAATATGAACTCACTGAGTTCTACAAATACTGATGCCTGTGGTTTATTTCAGTATATTTATATCAATACAGCAAGGTTAGGCATTGTTCATTCAATAGCCTTCTGGTAAGTTGTCTTTTCCATAACTTTCAGTCTTAGTGTTTTATTGACATTATTCTAAATGTTCTTTGATGCAAAACATTATGTTTCTTTAGAGAAAATGTTGTATTTGTTTCCAGGAGGCATAATCTTCCATGGCTATATTACGGTGATCAACCAGGATTAGCATCCCAAGTGCTTGAGGCAAATCATTTCCCTACAATCTTCAGCTTTAAAGGAACAGATAAGGTAGGTGTTGGATAGTAGACATGGGGAAGCAGACATTAGGAAGAGGACGTCATCACATAAAGAAGCTTAGATTTATTACAGATGCAGCTCTGCTGAAGGTATTTTTTAGGCAGTTAATGTAACAAAACTCAGTGTGAGCTTTTATAGAAGAGAAATGCAGCATTCATGTAAAAAATCTCTAGATGATTTTCCTGACTTACACTCTCTCGCTCACATATTTGCTTTGCTTACGCTCTCATACCCACATTCTCATAAGGCCAAGATGTGCTTGCCTGACCAGGATCAGTTGTGTGTGACTGAAGGAACAAGGGATGCCAGCTTTTCAGTCCTCATTGTGTCCCCAAGGTTCTTCTGGATTGGCAGTGATGAACTACTAATTAGATAAATCTTTTATACCCCTTGGCAGTTAACAGTTGTTTTGGCATTGTCCTTTGCTTCATGGTCTTGTTTACCTCAGTCTCTGTAAATCTGAGGCCAATTTGGGCTTTGTCTCTTTCCCTTGTTTGAAATAAATACATACTTTTGTCAGTTTTCCTGGTGAGCTAATTGGAAAAAGAGGGTATATGTGATGTGCTGTAACTTTGCTGCCATTCTCCTGGTGCCAAAGTGCAGGGTCTTTTGCTGACAAGTTGACCGTGCTGTGGTTTTATCACAACCCATTTCTCACCTTCATTGCTGGCAATAGTGTTCTTCATTATTGCTGCGTGGTGCCTAACACTTTCTTTCTAGTGTTTCTGATGCTTACACACACATTTTTACCCCTACTTCATTTATATCAACCTTCATATTTCTGTTACAAATCTCTGAGTTGTATCAGAGATGGTTTCAGTTTATTACTCCAGCCTTTTCCTCTTCCTGCAGTGAATTGGGTGGGGGGGGAGTGTGGAATCAGGGAGGAAAGGAAAAAAAAAGAAGTAAGGAAAAGCAATCATTTCAGTGTTCATAAAGCCAGGCATCCATGCCTGGAAGAGAGGGACTGTGGAAGTAGCTTGTTAACTGGCACAGTTTTAAGGAGGAATCAAACAGTAAATCAAACAGTAAAGTCTTTTATTTTACAGATTCATTGTATAATTGGAATAACTGAAACGGTTTATTCAAGTTAAGCTAATCACAGAAAGTATTGCTAGTGATAACCTGTTTTTTGGTTATACTGCCAAATTTATCTTCGGTTTTCTTATTGACTCAGAAAGAAATTAATAGGGGTTTTTCAGCCATATTCTAAAATACTGTGTTTTAAATTATACAGTGTTGCAATGCAGCAGTTCTTTTTAACAACTAAAATACTCATTATTCTTCCTAACACTGAAGGTCCTGGAAGCCGTCAAGATCCCAGTCTGGTATACATTAGAAATCCACAGAGATTTCTGATTAGTTTAGGGCATGTCTACCTGTGTAGAAGTTCCTTTGACACTTTTTCCATGTCACCAGTGAAGCTGGTAAAGTATGTTTTTTTCAAAACGTAAGCTACCAAAACTTAAGATTAAAAACATAAAATAAAAGGCGGAGAAATGAAGCATTATGCTGAACGTTTTAGGGAAGCATCAAACAATGAGACAGAAGTCCCTAAAATGTGTACGTCCACTTTATGGCAGTTTCATTGTTTCTTTGTCTTTTCTCATCATCAGGATGTAAAGCTGCGATTTATTGCAGCCTCATTTGATGCAGCAGGAAACTTCCTTAAATGGCAGAGTTTGGAAGGAGGCATCTTACAGGTATGTGTGATTTTAATTATCTTTTGTTGATACCATACCGTTCTGTCTGATCACTTTTAGCCAAATTAAGGCAATAGCTAGGGTTTGATTACTACACCAGTGACAGTTTATAAAGTAACTATAGGGCTAGATTAGGGAAAATCACCCTTGATTCATGCTCGTGATCTCTACAAAATCAAAAGTATAAATTCAGCAACATTGCCTTCACCTGTTGGACCAATATAAATTTGTAATATTGGAAAGCTCTGGAAAACAGCACCAGTCATTTAGAACCAACCACCTCTTTCTTCCATTCAGCATGCAGTTACCCAGGTACGCAATTCATTATTAGCCCTCTTTTTCTTGTCAAGAAAAGTGTATTCTTTACCTCTCAGTCCACATGTGTTAATAAATAATTCTATGAGTGCGTCCCTACTAGATGCTGGCACCTGTTTTCACACATTATGGGGATGCCAAGCAAATCAGTGGTTATGTCACTGTCAAGAGAGGTAGGAAAACTGATCTACCACCTCATTTTCTTTCAGTTCTCTTGGGATTTTTTGTTTGCTTATTTCTTTCAGTTTTGAATATAAAATTTACACTTTGACCAGCTGTTGCCTGGCTTTTTCATAACAGAAAGTTATAAAAACTTTCTGGGAAACTTTACATAGAAACGGGAAACACCGGCTAGAAAATTCACAGTACTCTTGGACACTCTCAGATTTCAGTGGCACGCACACATTCTACTTCAGCAGTACCAGGCTGTATAGACAGGGTGTGAAAAATGCAAGTAAGCAGCAAGTAGAAAATGCAATAGAAATTAGCCTAACAGCAGAAATTGGCAGCTGCGAAACATGTTAGAGAGTAGAATTTGATTAGCAGTCCAGTGATGATCTAGGCACTCGGCAATTCCCTAGGCAGGCAACAACAGCCACACTAGCAGAAACAATTGAGAATTGTCTATCCCTGTTTCTAGGCTCTTCATGTCACTCTTAGAGCATGTCACTTCAAATGCTCCAGTATCTACACAAGAGCAGCTGACATTCAGCATTTAGACAGTGACTGCTGTGTCTTTTGTTACTGTTGCAGGATGAACTGTCTCGCATCTGCCTCTAAATTTTAAGGAAAATTAGTGTCTGTCTGTTTACTAAGCCAGTTACTGTGCACAGAAAATGATATATTCTGACATAGATTTTAAGGTTTATTGGGACACATTAATTTCCTAAAAGCAGAGCTTTTTGTAGCTATCAAAAATCAATGCAAAAGGAATAGCTTTTCCATTTAAAGACTCTTTTAATGTAATAGATTGTGCGTGATGATGAGACATCACAGTGCTAAAGCGATCTCAATGCATAATTGTAGCAATTCCCAGAATTTCAGTTGCACGCTAGTAGAATTGTATTTTACGTAAATTTAGATTTCATTTTCATTTTGGGAAAATATCTATGCCCTCCACTAAGTGCCGTGCTTATTTAGTTAGAATTGGGCCCATTTTTCTGGGTTCTGCTTAGAATGACTTATTCTTTGCAGAAAATGTGGAAGTTACATTGAAAAAGGGAAAATAAAAATGTTGCTTGCCATGATAACTTTGGTCCTCTGAGAATGGTAGCTTGAGAGAAAGGGGGCAATATGAAGGTGGAGGGTTTTTTTTTTTCTCATGGGATTCTTGGATTTAGAAGAAACCACTAATAAAGCCTGAGGCAGCACAGTGCATTGGACATTCAATCCCCAAAAAGATTATTCTTGCCTGGCTGGATGCTGCTGTCCACATATTTCAGCTTCAGTAATGAAACTGAAAAATCCCATGCAAGTATGAGTAAGCTAAAACAGTGTTTTAAGAACACCAGTATTAGTACAATAAATAATCATGTTTATTCTTCAAAATCAGTCCCTCTCTTCTTAAAAAACAAAACAAAATATCTTTTGTGGGAACTGTGAATACATAAACTGCTTGGGGTGCCTGCAAATATATCATGTGAGAAAATGGTACCTTTGAATTAACTGAATTATAATTGTGTTTTGTTCAGCTTTGTCCTGATACCCAAACTAAATTGAATACAGCTTATGCATTTGGAACAACTTACCATCAAAGTGTAAGTAAGAGATAAAATGCTATTCTGAATTTTGTATTCAGTTGCTTTATACATCATCAGTAATTTAGTGCATGTTGAAGGACCTCTGGATTTTAGCCATAAGCTGCAAAATGGACTTCTTTCTGGTGAAACTGCTGCTTATTTTCATTTCTTTATTCTTGAGTGAAATAAACATATTTTTTTTAATTATTTAAGTATACATCACAAAACTTGTTCACTACATAGGATAATCAAAGTAAATTGAACTGGCATTTGTATTAGTGAGCTTGCTGACTTGGCGGTGGAAGAAGACAATGCCTGAATTGTGACAGTCATACACTTTGCGTCATATGGCCAGGTTTCATATGAGAAGGCGGCATATGCAATCATGCCATGCCTGTATGTTGTCCCCATGAACTCTTTAACGCATGCCCTGATTTCGGTGAATTCAATAAGGAGATCAAAGGCAAATTTTAATCAAACAGATGACTCATCTGAGTCAGAAGGAGATTCTTTAGCTGTCTTAACTATGGAAAAAGGAGTTTTTACACCTTATTAAACACCAGGAGAGGGAGGGAGAGGGAACAGAGCACTTGAGCTGAGTATACTTAGATGCTAAACTCAGTCAGCCACAGAGATGGTTCTGCCAGCAATAAAGTTTCGTTAATTTTTGTCACTTACATGTTAAATGGGGAGATGGTACTCTCTTTGGCATGGGGGTAGAGAAATAACGTCTTTATTTTTATAAAATTCTGTATGTGTGCGCAGCATCTAATACCTATATATCCATGAATATTATTTATTAACTCGTCTACATTCAGAACCATTCTCCACATTATGTGTTGCAATATAAAAACATATAAACTTCGGCTGCTCTTTGGGTGGTGTGAAAGTCATGTACTGTAACAGCTGTCAAAGCTTTAGTTCTTGAAAACTAAAGTGTTTACCAAAAATTTTGACAAATGTTTGTTAAATATTCTTACTTTTTCATATTGTTTAATGTTGTTTAATCCATATTTCAATATTTTGTGCAGAACGGAAACTTATTTTCTATTTAAGATCATTGAACTAGTCAAATATGGTTGTTCTTTTTTTGTGCTTTTTAAAATCTTACCTATTCGATGTACTGAGTCTGGAGAACCTGTTGTTAGAGTATTAACAACGGTTAATATTACTGGGTTTAAATACAAACACCAATAAACATTTACTTACCGAATATGTTTTAATGTAATTATATTCATGGATTGTATGCATCATTTTCCTACAGCTTCAGAGAAAACATGGTTGACACATTATATGAGTAAAGACCGCATGGTTGTTCATATATGCAAAAAACTACTTACTTTCACATTTAATTTTTTCACACAATCATAGAATAGTTGAGGTAGGCAGGGACCTTTGGAGGTCATCTACTCCAAGCCCTGCTCAAGCAGGGCCACCTAGAGCTGTTTGCCCAGGACCATGTCCAGACAGCTTTTGAATATCTATCTCCAAGGATGAAGACTCCACAACCTCTCTGAGCAGCCTGTGCCGGTGATCTGTCACCCTCAGATGCTCAGAGGGAACCTGGACCTGTCACTGGGCACCACTGAGAATAGCCTGGCTCTGTCTTGTTCACCCTCCCTTCAGGTATTTGTACACATTGGTAAAATCCTCCCTGAGGCTTCTCATCTCCAGGCAAAGCAGTCCCAGCTCTTTCAGCCTTTTCTCATAGGAGAGATGCTCTGGTCCCTTCATCATGTTTAGTGGCCTGTGCTGGACTGCATCAGGTAGCTCCATTTCTCTCGTACTGGTCAGCCCAGACCCAGACACAGTACTCTATGATTTCAGCATTTATGTTTCTTGACTTTAGTGTTTATGCTGTTTCAGATTTTATGTCTGTGAAATTTGCTAGCATATTTTTTCCTAATCTGTTGAAAAATATCAGCAGAGTTTCATTCTCCACCTTAGTCATTATAGTCAATTGCAATCATTTCCAAGAGGTTTGTATAAAATGAGTAGTACTTTGTAATTGCCTGCAGAGAGCTGGAATGCCTTCTCTTCTGTGAAGAAGTGGGACAGATTCAACAATAATTATGTAGAGGAAGAATCCACAACTTGATAAAATCATTAAATGGCTAAAGTGCTCTTTTTATTTTAACATTTTTTTCTTGTAGTGCAAAATTTCGGTTTCCAAGATTTTGTTGGATTTTGCTAGTCCAATCTTTTATGATTTATTCCTTGAATATACCGGTGACAATGGACAACAATATCTATGGGCCGTGCCAGTTTTAAACTTGAATCTTCAATACAGTGAAATGTTTGTTAATCAAGGTAAGACTGTCCTGGTAATATTTCTGTGAATTTAAATAATGTGAATAACTTCACATAGAAAGAATTTGTATTAATTACTGTTACCGAGTGATTTTAAAGATACCACAACACACCATAACTTGTTTATGTTTTAAGAATTTAGGATTTCATGGGCAAGTTCTGGTAGTGTTAAGTGTAAGCTTTTGTTGCATACAGCAGCCCAATCAATAATATGCGCAAATAATCTAATTTCATTATGTTGTTTAAGTTGAAAATAAATAATTTTACATCCTCAATACAGTTATATTTTTATATATATATTTATACTTATTATACAATTACATGTATTGTTTCTAGTGTAGTGCGTCAAATTAGTTTTTTTAATATTATGTGACTCATGTTTTTTCAAAGGCAGTAATATGAACAACTGGCTTTTGACTCGTCGATTTTTTTTGGTGGACACACTAAGTGGAAGAGAGAATGACTTGGGAAAACTACCGAGAGTAATTCGGGTTGCGAGCAAAATAACAATAAGGTGATTAATTGCGTATAATATATAGTACATAGAAAATAAAGCTAATTCTATGCAGCCTGCAATTTTGTTGTCTTAAAGTTGTTTTATTATGTTGTTTCTAATACATCCTGCACTGCTTTTTCTATTGCATACTTGGAAGTAGCAAGAGATCCCATAGGTTGTTCTGAGGAGTGAGTGACAAAACATAGCATTGGCTTGTGGGGGTTAGAATTACTGTGGCTGCTTTCAGGTACAATGGCTCAGACTATGTATGCACAATGCAAGTTAGCAGGCACTCAGTGAATTGCCATGTCATTGGGTTTGAAACTCACATGTTACCAATCAGGTTGGTCTGTTTGTTTAGTATTTCCTTACTAATAGAAGTTTCAATGAATGCTTTCCAAGCAACTCATCCATTTTCTCTATAAAAACAATATTCTGTTTGTATTTCTGCAGTATTCGTCTGGTATCCCATACTCGGAGAGGAACTATCTACCCTCCTCTAATTACTGTCGCTTACACAGATGTGCTTGTCCAAAACCCTGAGACCCAGAGTGTGGTGGTAAGATCTTTGTGCTATCTTAATTGAACTGATTTGTTAAGCATACTTCTAGTTCTGTTGGAATTCCAGTTGAGCGAACATTGTGTGTGGGGGAGGGGCTTATAAAAATCTAATAAGCAATTTCTAGTTCTGCTCAGTTTTGAAGTTGCAAGTTTTCACTAAAACTTACAGCTTTTAAGATAAAGCAGTTTAAAGTATTTTCTTTTTAATTCATCTTGCGTCTTTTTAAACTTAAAATACTTACAATTTTACAGTTGGTTCTATAATACTAAATTAGGCTACAGGTCAAACAAAATTACGCAGAGAAAATAACAGGAAAATAATTGTTTATGCAATGCACTGAAAGTAGCAATTTATGCAAGAAAGTGAATATTTTTATGAAAAGTAATGCATTAAGGGGGGGTTGTTACGACAGACATTTCAGGTCACCTGTAGTTTAAGTTAAAATATTGGAAATATATCTAAAATATCCTTAAGTGTTTTGTCTGCTGTGCATTATTTTATGACACATCTCTAAGAATTGAAGTAATAACCCAAAAATCCATAGTCAGAGGGGTGGGAGATCAGTTTGGGGGATCTTTCTCTGCTGACAGCCACCGAATTCTGCTGTAGCAGCTGCAGAAGGGACATTTCCCACTTGCCCTTTTGCATGCCATGAGGGGCAGCAGCTCACACGTCCCATTCCTGTGCCTTGTTTCCTTGTTAGATCACACTGCTTTAAAAAGTGAAAATGTTAAGCTTAATGTAGTAAAATAATAATTCTGCTATTAAAAAACCCCGCCAAAATATTTAACCTTTTCTGTTTATCATCTGCAGCAGTTCAGGCTTCCAGTACAGATAGATACCTTGCTAGAAATTTCTGATGCTAGAACCATTCCTTGCGTTCCATATTAGCTGCATGAAAGGAAAGAAGAGGCAGAGAATTAGAAAGATGGAAAAACTTCTTCCCTGCCTAACAGATACCTATATTTAACCACAGAAACAGCACTGGTTTTGAAAATAATTCCTTCAAATGGCAATGGCAGAAACAATTATTTTCAGTTTCTCTATTTTCTGTTATACTGGTTCAACCTTAAATCTACATCTGATGTAGATAGGTGTCAATTTTGGATGTCTGGTTGCATTTAACAAATTTTATGCAAGTAAAAAGATACATTGAGTTTCATGCCAAGTTCTATAAACACTGAGCTTCTAGTAACTGAGCATATTTAGAGTTAAATCCAAGTGAAGCGATAGAATGAGCTCTTGAAAGAGCAAACATTTGGGGAAGCCAAAGTGGGGGGCAGGAGGGATTGGTTTTGAGGGGTTTTGTCCTTTTTTAAAAACTGAATTAAAAATACTGTTCACTGTCATACTTACGTTAACTTTAGCCTTGCAGTGACAAAGGCCCGGGCCAGTATGTTGTAAAGCCAAGACAAACGTTTTCTCTTCCTTGTACAAATCTTTCAGACCAAAGTCAAAATAGGTCTTAGGTTGGATAGATATTGAAGCTAGAGGGAACAATTTTGACGCTGCACAACAATTTTTATTTCATTCAAGCTGGGAAAAAAAAAAGGTGTCTGAGCTATGTAAGGGCTCCTTTTATAATTTTGCATATGGGTGTAAATACGTTCAAGTTACTTTTAAGTAACTTGGGGAAAGTATCAAACATTTGATGTCTTCTTTTGAAGAAAAAAAATTATGCACATTTGAAAGGAGTCTAATTAGGTACAGGGAGTAACTTGCAGATAGCAGGCATCCATGCCCAGCATTACTGTTGGTGAAATCTGCACTAAGCAGAGCACATGCTGGTACTGAGCCTGGCACTGTCGCACGCCAGGTCAGATGTACCCAGCAAAAGAAGATGTATGTTGTACTTGTACAGTCGCCCTAGGTGGGAATTCCCGCCAATTAAAACTGTGAGAACTACCACTGCCTATAATGTTGTAGCATTTCAGAATTTCTTTGCATATTTACTTTTTGTATCTTAATATTCAGGTTTCCTTCTCAGTCAATTATGAGATGAATCAGTCAGAGGCTAAGATTCAGACTGATGTAAGTTGTATTTCCTTTTAATTTGTTGATAAAGTTATTTACTTTGATTTTGTGTTTTTTTTAAATATCTGCAAATAATTTTTCATTCTCTTCAGATCACCTTGGGTGTGTTGGGTGGGCTCGCAGTGTTATGGTCCCTTCTCAAGACTGCAGGCTGGAAGAGGCGTACAGGCAGCTCTATAATTGACTTGCAGGTATAAACAGGTGGTGCTTTAAAAAAGGCACACGCCTTCCTCTCTTTAAGGATACCTTTGCTATCATTCCCTGTGATATAACTATTCTGTTTCTTAAGGTAACTGAAACAATTTCTGGCCTAGCCACATGGAATTGTGACCTGCAGTTAAACTCACTTGAGGAAGTAGGTTTTTTGTGGTTTTTTTTTGATTCTGATGTCGTCATTTAGGAAATACTTTTGCTAAAAATAAAGGTATTTACAGAGCTATTCTGATCAGTTGAATGGAGAGTGAACTTAGTCTTCAGATAATTTCTTCTTTGAACAAAGACAGCATGTAGGAGTTTCAGACACTGAATATAAGATGACCACAGTAGAAAAATTTTGTTGAGGCCACTTTTCAGTACCCAAGCTTCCTGTAGTGTGAGCTGCATAACATGCTGTATGAATGTACATATGCATGATGCAATTAGTTTTACAGATCTCTACAATGTGTTTTATAATTACAGACAGTTTTGAAGTTCTTACTGTTTTATGCTGGAGACCTTGCCAACGTTTTCTTTATCATCACAGTGGGCACAGGAATTTATTGGCTGGTGTTCTTCAAAGTAAGTATTTTTCCACATTTGGGTGGTATGAAAACCTACTAATATTGCATATATTTTTACACAAAAATTAAATTTTTTTCTTTTGTCTTTTTTTTTTTTTTTTGCCTTTCTGGTCAGACTATTGAGGCAAGTTCTATACCATATTCTGGGTTGCGTGCTTAAATTTTTGTGCCCATCTGTTCCTTTTCCTTAGGATTCCTTGTACTTGCAGTCTGCTTAATAGTCCCTTGAAATATTTTACAAATTCAAAATGATTGCACATTAAATATTGATCTGTATTTGCAAAATGTTATTCACTCTTAGGCATTTAGTATGTTATTACATATGCCATCCACACTGTGTCAATGTAACCTCTCAATTACAGGCTCAGCAGTTTGTCTCTGTCCTTTTACCACTTCCTTCTCAAGAAGAAGATTTTGTTACATACGTAGCCTGTGCATTTAGTTTAAAGGTAAATTTTTTTTTTTCCTCAGGCATTAAAGATATTTCAACATATGCTTTTGTATATTTTCAGTAGGCTTGTTTTTAAACATCTTGTGCAGTTAATTTTATTAGTGTATAGATGTAAACACTTGTTTTATTCTAGCAATTAAGTCATTTTTCCATAGAAATTTATTTTCTGGAGTGTTTATAGGGAAACAAATGTCTAAGGAAGATGATTTATGGAAAACTATTATTTCAAGGATAAAGGTGTGAAGAAACCCAAATAACACCATATCAAGAAAGCAAGTGCTTTCTTTTAAAGCAAAATATAAGTGCTGTCAGTTCCTGATTAAAAAGAAGACAGATTAAAATAATTATGTTCAAACATACATGTAGAATCCAGAGATCGGTATTCTGACTTCATGGGACATACAAGTATTTTATTAATTATGGGTATTATATTGAATTGGAATTTATAATACAGATTAATATGTTATTGGAAAATATTTAGTTAATTTTTTTTAATTTGTTACTTTGCTGTATTATATTCATAGATTTGGACATCATCACATGACTTACCATTATTCCAAGGTTTTAAATTAAAAACCAAAAAAGTATCAAAAGCTGGTAACAAAGTTGCAGTGTCGAGTATATTTATTACTTGTTATGTTTAATGAATGATATGTGCAATGACTGTTTCTTCATCTTCATCTGTATGCTGTTGCTGCTCTTAGTTGTTCTATTTCCCCTTTTTCTTTCTTAGGCGCTACAATTCTTACAATTGCTGGTTTCACAACTTACTATAGATATTTTCTTTATTGACTGGGAGAGACCTAAGGGCAAAGTTCTTAAAGCAGTTGAAGGTAACTCAAACTATGCTTGTGTGTATAAACAATTTTGGTTAAATTTGGATATTACTCTCAAGTATTAAATTTCAGAGCTTTATTTTATGTATTCTTTTTAGGTGAAGGTGTTATTAAAAGTGCTGCTGCACCTGTGAGCATATGGAGGACATATTTTATAGCAAATGAATGGAATGAAATTCAGACAGTGAGGAAGATAAACCCCCTCTTTCAAGTGCTTGCAGTTCTTTTTTTTCTGGAGGTATTATTGCTAAAATTATTATTGTTATTAATTTTTTATGATTCCCAACCAGAGTGTAACATAAGGGTCTGGTTTTTAATTCTTGCATTCTCCGTGGTGATAGTGGATGACGTTCAAGTTCATTTGCAAAAATGTAACTTAGTAAAATAATTATTTTAATACATTTTTTAATTTATATGTATAGGTCGTTGCAATATTTCATTAAGGAAGACTTAAAAAAAAACAAAACCCAACCTTTAATTACCTGAGAGACCTTTGTTAGTTGTTGGGTTTTTTTAAGGTAATGTGTTACCCTAAATAGCTTAAGAGACTGATAAATCTGTGTACACACTCAATTCTTTATTTGCTTATTGGATCTCTACTGCCACAGTCTACAGCTTTATTTCTGGCTTCATATTTATCTGAAATGAGCTTCCTTCCTGCTAATTTGCTATCGTGACCTTTTACAAAGCAGGAAATGAAATGTGCCAGTTCTGTTCCTGATGGCATAACACAAGGCAGTTGCAGCCTTCAGTTACAGCTTAAGCATATGTGAGAAATTGCACTTTAGGTTTTCAAAAGCATTTTGGTTTGTTTCTTTTGTAGTTTGGTAAGTACTTTTATTTTGGGAAGTATTTTAAAAGCATGTAGCATATAGTTGTTTATGGAGGTTCTTTTACATATTGTGAATACTTTTTATTCATTTTTATATTTATGTTTTTAAATTTCCTATTTGTTTTAAATTTAATACAATAAAAAATCCCAAACTTTTCTCATGCACTAAATCAGAATTTCTGCTGTTGGTAAATACAGCCAGGACCAACTGAGGTGCCATATCACCAGAAAAGAATGGGAGAAAAAAGAGCACGTATTCCCAAAACTAACTAATCTCCTCCTACTCTTTGTAGGCTCCTGGTCTGACTAGAAGGGAGAGGCTGCTCTTAGTGGAGGGTGAATAACATCTTGCTCTATAACTTCTGCTATGAATTTCCCTCTGCGGAATCCCTTTCCTGCCGCTGATGGTGGAGGAAGTCATACAAGATACCTAAATAGGCAAAAATTGGTGTTTGTGAAAACCTCAGATAATCTTTAGAACTTTCATTGTCATGCTGGAGTTTGGAGTGTAGTTTCCCTAGAAGCACGGAGCAGAGAGGGCAATCAGCTGCTCACTACAAGGGGAACATCTGTATTGCTCAATACCTGTCTCCGTGGGTAAGCAGCTCTCATAAAGTGACTGTTCAGTTCTCATTAATCATGGAGACAGGCTGTACAGTAGTAGAAAACACACCAAGAAGAGTAATAGTTGGTGGAAGTTGGAAAGCATAGGAGTCTCCCTGCCTTCAGGCTTCATGCCTGGCACCAAGGTAGCCGCTGGTTGGCCCGTGTTGCCGCGGCAGTGCTGACTACATGGCTAGTGCAGACAGCACCCTGGCAGCAAAACTCAGCTTTTCAGTATTGGACTGGGTCTGGCTGGAATGGGTTATTTTCGTCATAGCAGCCCACAGGGTGCTGTGGTTTGGAGCTGCGGCTGAAACAGGGCTGATAACACACCAGTGTTTTGGCTATTGCTGAAAGCGCTTGCACGGTGTCAAGGCCCACAGTGAGCAGGCTGGAGCCGCGCAGGAAGCTGGGAGGAGAACTTGACCGGGACAGCTGAAACCAACGGACCACAGGGGTATTCCGTACCGTACACCATCATGCCCAGCAATAACAGGCAGTCTGCTTGTGGGAGGGAAGTAGAGATTGCCTTTGCATCACTTGTCATGGAGATTTTTTTACCTTCTTCCTTCCTTTTCTTTGCTTACTAAGCTGTCTTTATCTTGACCCACAAGTTCCCTTGCTTTTGTTTTTCCTGTTCCCCATATATTTCTGGTGCAGCTTCAGTTCTGAATGATTTTCACAAAATTTTCGCCTCTTAATGTTTCAAGACGTAGTGTTTCTCTCATCCTTTTCATTTTTCCTACATTGTTTGTTTAAAATAGATTCAGCCATAATGACAGTGGAGGGAAATATATTTCTCTTCAATAAAAAAACAAAAAAAAACACAAAAAAACCCAAACAGTTTCTTACAGTTGCAAAACAGATAAAAAAATTGTTTTAACACAAGTATATATGGGATCAAAAAGCTGAAATTTGGCAGAAATAATATCCCTATGCAGTCTAACAGTCTTACTCTTTTGGAGTTTTTCAGTAAAAATAAATGTTGACTTTTTGTGAGATTTAGCTGCTTATGTTTTTGAATTAGTGTATCAACACATGTGCATGCAGTTAATGTTTTTAATTATGTTTCTTAGTAATAACACTGGATCACACAATAGGGTGATCAAATTTTTTCTTCTTACTTCCTGTTCTGGTGGAAACAAGAGGGTCATAACTAATGCTATTCGTTGCCTCGTGTTGTTATACTGACCTTCTTATCTCTTCAGGTGGTGGGATTTTCAAACCTGGCTTTAATGGATTCTTCTTCCAGTCTCACAAGAAGCAGTGAGAGTTACATAGCTCCTTGGAGCCGCATTTTAAGATTTGGTGTGTCTGCTGCACTCTGGCTAGCTATTGCCTTCTTACAGGTATGTGAAACACATGACATACCAAATGACCATTTCCAGACTGGTTCTTGAAAGCTAGAATATACTGCTGGGCCATCCATACTACATATCACAGCATTGGATGTATTCTTAACTGTTTTGCTTAATCTAGACTTCTAGCAGCTTTAGAACTCAAAATGAGTCTTCTGAGCTATGAAACATCTTACTTTGTAGCCAGAATTTTAATCCTCTCAAAGATGTGAATTTATGCAACTACTTTGTTTTGTTTTAAACAACTTTGAAGCATCTCAATGAATGAAAATGAAAAGCAGGTTATTGCTACAACTTTACTCCTTAGAGGAAGGATGTCAATCCCATTTCAGAGTCTAATGCAATGGTGGCCACTACAGAAGTCCGTAATTTGTGGGTATTTGTGAAGTTAATTGCTTAATAAAGTCAAATCTGATGAACTAATAAAAGAAAATTTGGTTGATTTATTTCAGATTATATTTTTTTCAGTCTTTTATGAAAGATTTATTGAAGATAAGATAAGCCAATTTGTTGATTTGTGTTGCATGAGCAATGTAAGTATTTTTTTGTCTCTTTTGTACAGTGCCATTTTTAATAGAATAATACATAACAAAATAACAAATACATACATGATAAATACATAGTTTTAGGAATATTAAATAATACTTATTCATTTAATTTAATCAGAGATTACTAGCTAACAGCCAAAGTCAATGGTTTTTTTCAGCTCACTTTATTGGTGCAATCTACAAGAAGATTTCAGCTGAACTTTAGTTGGAAAAAGATTCTGGAACCATAGTGTGATTTTTAGGTTGGTTTTTGAAGTTAAATTGGCTACAGCTGTTCATACAGAATTAAAAAGTAACAAATTAGGTGTGGAACCATTTGCTGCCATTCTGTCTACTTGTTTGCGTTTTAGCACTTTTGTCTTACAGACACAGCTGTCTTGGTTTTATTTAATATGTTTATGTTGGGTTTCTGCTCCTATCTTGTGGTTGTCCCTCAACCACTGAACTTCATGGTTGTCCCTCTTGGACAGTTATCACCTTTTTCATGCATTTGCATTTACATCTGAACTACTTCCGTTTCTCTAGTTTAAATATGGGTCTTGAAGCTTTGTACTGCAGGAATTCCTTTTTGACCAAAAAAGAGTGCAGTCAGAACAGGTTGGATTAGCTTATTTGTCCAGAACGTTTTAAAAATGTAGCGATTAACCTCTTTTATCAGCCTTTCCAGCCTTGGTTATTCCTCTTCCGTGAAACACCCATGTAGTACATGGATTGTAGAGAGAGTTAATTTGGGGTTTTATGTGATATGTATAAGCATTATGTCATACTGAATGAAATTCTACTAAATACAGTCTCCTAGGAGCTCAACTGGAATCATGCGTATGTATTATGTATCACAGAAATAACTTGTGGATCAAAATAGAAGCTAAAACCTTCCCTTAATGTTTTGGCTCTGTGGAATTAAGTAGTGATCCTTACCATTGCTAAACTAAACTTGAAGCTGGTGTGTGTTTCTAGTTAAACACAGATAAAACTAATCAGTAAAAGGGTTCTTAAATATTTTTCTGCCGTATTTGTTTTTGATACCTGCCTACTTTGTATTTGCAGAAGGGCTGGTCTTGCCCATCTCCACTGTGAATTAAAAAGTTCAAAAATAAAGTGATAATGTTTAATTGAAGTATTCTTATCTTCCCCCATCTCTGTTAGATTTCAGTGTTTCTCTTGTCACACAGCTGCTTTGGTTATTATATCCATGGTCGTTCTGTGCATGGACATGCAGATACCAATATGGAAGAAATGAATATGAACCTAAAGAGAGAAGCAGTAAGTGAGAGTATTAAGTTTACACCAGCTCTAATTATTTATTTTATTTAAAAAAAACAACATGCTTTTGTATTATGAATCTGCAGTTGTGCCTTACCTTGCACCAAGTTATGATACTTAAAAGATACTTAAAAGCTGTTGGGGTGTAAATACATGACTCAATAGTTCTTTTAACTAGCTCTGCATCTTTCTTATTCTTCACGATCTCTTCTTCTTTGTTACTTCTTCAGATTTCATAGATATAAATCTCCTGTTTTTCTAAAAAGATTTTTCATGTATTTCAGAACCTTCTTTTTGATGTTGAAGCTTTTCATAAGCTCATAGCCACATTCGAAAAGATGCATAGCAGAAAGCTTTCATAAAAAAACTCTTAGTAAAGAAACATCTACCCCTCCAATAAATCCCTTCCATCTCTTCTCCTGTGCTGATATAACCTGTTCTTTACAGAAATTCATTTGAATAAGTATTTTTTCTAGTTTGTTGTATGTCGTATCTTTGCTGCAAGATCAGGCAAATGTAAAATGTCTAATACAGGATTGGAGCATTTTGCACTAAATTTTGTGGAATTCTGCATCTTTGTAGCGACAAGTAGGAAGAAAGTACCTTAGACAAAGGGTGTTGCTATTTCAGTGGTAAGTGGGCTGAAAGAAACGTAACCGTGTGAAAATTCAATCTCAAACACTGAAATGTTTTCAATAATACTTTTGACTTGTGTGTTCCTATATTTTTTTTCCTAATAGTTTATTTTAATATCACTTGAGGAAAAGCAGATTTTTTTTTTTCTCTGTGGAGATGTGCAGGCCAGGCTGGATGGGCCTTTGGGCAACCTGGTGTAGTGGAGAGTGTCCCTGCCCATGGCAGGGGAGTTGGAACTAGATGATCTTTGAGATCCCTTCCAACCCAAACCGTTCTATGATTCTGTGTTGAATTTTCTATTTTCCTGGGGTCAGGAATCAAAAGCACAAAAAACCAGGACAAGTTTAGACTAAATGATAAACATAAAAGAAAGGGTTTCAGAGTGAAAGTCAAAAGATGTGTTGGAAGGTAATGAACCGAACACAGGTGAAAAGAGGAATATGATTTTTTGACAGCAGGGGGCAGGATTTCATGTCCTAAGAAAATCTTGCTACAATAGAACCAAGAGCGAAGTGGATTCAAATACTTAGAGATCCTAAGTACTATACGTACATGAAACAGGAAATAAAAAGCTTTTGAATTTTTGGGGTCTATGAATTACATTAATAATGTTAATTTACAATTGCTTTAATTGTATAGGAAAATCTCTGTAGTCAGAGAGGTTTGTTACCGAACACAGATGGCCAGACATTTCAGATTTCCATTTCAAGAAAGATGCGACTGCACTATGACAGGATTCATGAAACCCTAACAAGAGTAAGTGAGATATTTGTAGTCTGTAAATGTTATTTAAAATATGTAGCTTTTCTGCTGAAGTCATGGTCATGTTATATTTCAGAAACGTGGTCCTGCTAGGCTTCTGGACTCATCTGCAAATACTTTTGAACAAAGCACAAGGGCATACAACACCATGAACAAATTTCTCAGTTCTTTTATTGATCACGTATGTATATTGACATTACTATATTAAGGAAAATATAATAAGCAGAGGCTAAAAATTGTAAATCTGAAAGTTTCTCTTTAAGCATCTGTTCTTAAAGGCATGTTGTTAAAGACTGGAACAGTGTTTCATTCAGAAAAAAAAAAAGGAGTACTGTCCAACAGTGCAGCCTGCTCTTAAAAATGACAAATCCTTTTTTGTTGCGTACTTATTTTTGCCCTGGAATAGACCGGTGCTTTTTTTCTTTTGTAAAGGTCTAAGTAGCTGTACTTCACTTTGTAACAAGTGCTTTTTCTTTGAAATCATCAACCAAGAAGTACTGTTTCTCCTTTTCTTCTAGGTTCATAAAGAAATGGATTATATTGTTAAAGATAAGTTGCCACTGGAACGGATTCTTGGCATGGAGTTCATGGAACCATTGGAGAAAAGTATTTTTTACAATGGTAAAAAGATTTGTGACTTGGTATTTGTACTGTTATAAGTACGTAGGTTTCTGTGTAGATTTCCTTCCCAGGATTTACAATCTAAACTGGACATGACAGCAGGAGGGGTCATTAAATGACCGCTTGTGAGGGAGGTATTTAAAAGAAGTTCTTCAGGTTACAGAAATCCTGTTTATAATTTGTCGCTCAACTGCAATGTTTTTTCTTTTAGGCAACTGAAAGGGTATTGCGCAGAGACATTTATGAAGTGCTCCTTTGACTTGCTATCTAGGTCCAATATCCACTTTGTAAATGGAAAGAAGACCCCCAATAGTTAAATAGCTCCATGCTATTTGTTTTTTTAATATAGAATCAAATTTCTTATGAAACAACTAAAAGTACAGAAAGGTGGTTTCTTTAAAGAGGATATTGATCACAGTGAGGGCATTTTAATGGAATACTTGATACTAATACACCACTCATCTTTGCAGGTTCCACTAAATAATTTAGGTTCTTGAATACTTTATTTTGAAGCTTTTTACGCATTGTCAATACCTACAGCAAAAAATGAGTACGTCAGCAGAAACAGGGATGACACCAGTTCTGATTCTGGTCCCTGGAGCTATGCAAAATCAGTCGGACTTGGGTTCTCCAATGCGTCATCCTGAATCCCAAGCCCATGATAAACCTACCCATAAGTATTTTCAAGTGACCAGTACATGTTAAAAATAGATCTAGTGAAAGTTCTTGACCCTACCTCAACCTTCAACCTAGGTTCCTAAATTGAAATCCCTGGAAGATTGACACTGTGAAACACCAAGGCTCTAAAAACCTTAACCTGTTCATAATTACTGCCAGGTACCAACACCTGCATCACTGGAATCGTCATCCAGTGTTGGGTCCTCCCCTTCCTCCGCTTCCAAGGTTCTGAAACCCTGAGTCCTGGTCTCCTCCTACTAACAGATGGGGTCTGGGCACTGGTATCCACACTGCAATGAAATATGAGCTGTGAACTTAGGCCTGATACTAGTCTGTTTCCTGAGCTGTACAGAATCCATCCAAAACTATCTTTGACATTCTTAGTTCAGACCCTGATTCTACCCCTAACCATAAATATGGCTGTCACCTGCATGAAAACTAAACATTAGTGATCCAAGATGGTGCAAGCCCTCATTTGGAGTCCCTCAAGTACTTGGCTCTCCAGCCTCACTGTTCAGAAACTCTAAACCTTATCAGAACCGTAACCGAATCCGTAGATATTACCAGATGACCATTACACATCCTAAATATGTCATTATTCTTATACAATAGCAATCCACAGATTACATCACCGAGCTGTGCAGAACATTTCCTGCTTTATGACACCAGGGCTGCAAAAGGTGAAGCCTAATTTGAATCTCAAACCTTGCTACATAATCAGGAATGCAGCATATGCTTTCAAACTAGCCACGGTTGTAGTCTGGTATCTTTGCTCAGTCTAGGTGTCTGAGCTACAGCTAATTCATTAGAGGCTTGAACTCTCCTCCCCTGTCATAGTGAAGCACTGTCTGTAGTAATAAATGTTGCGAGATAGACAGTATCTGCCTTAAAACTGTAACTAGGACTTTCTTCATCCTCAGTCTGTGATTCCACACCTTGCAATATCAGTATTTCCAAACCCTATTCTAAGCCCCAGGTCTACTCAGCCATAAATTTTGTCAGGTATGCAATCTGTGAGTTAGAATTAAGCGTATAAACACAATGTGATGTCTCCAAATAGTGCAGTATTCAACAAAAGTTCAGTCTGTTGACTGCCGTTATTTCAAAGTTCATAATCATAAGCATTGATAGAGATATATTGTTTGATGGTTTAGGCTGCCATGGTTCCCAGAAACTGAGATACAAATCAGGATTTCATGGCAGTAGGAGATGTACAATTCGTAATGAAAACGTGCTGTTTCCAGTAAAACTTGCATTAGACGTTTTTCGGAAAAAGTAGAGGGAAAAGAATCTCTTTTCTGTAATTGTTTATTTTAAGTGTTCTTTTCTCTTTTAAAAGTGGTGCATTTGATAAAGAAGCAGATGAGTAGTCTAGACTACTTTGACTATGAAAAAGGGATTTTGAGCTTAAAAGACCCATTTTCCAGGAAACTGTTAACCAATGAACACAGATAATGTTAAGCTCTGAACCTCCTCCTAAGTAAGGCTCTAAGCATATGGGGTTTATTATTTTCTTGAGTTGCAGCCAGAGTTAACACTTGCTATAAAATTTCAGCGACAAGGAAGTTACATCTGCGTCTTGTTCAGAGCAGCCCTTTGTTAAACAATCTGACTGAGA
This sequence comes from Psophia crepitans, assembly GCA_013399095.1. Lineage (NCBI taxonomy): Eukaryota > Metazoa > Chordata > Aves > Gruiformes > Psophiidae > Psophia > Psophia crepitans. Next base: position 84,145 of record VWZZ01005998.1, on the reverse strand, counting down.
TTTCAGGACTCAGTAAAGTCGCCTGTGGCACGTGAGCTTTCCTCATTGTGTTCCGTCAGTATTAAGCCATTTTATAAGTGAAAAAGTTGGTATTATTTTGTTTCAGGAGAAACTAGCTCTTATGATGCCACAGAATGCCGTAACTAGCTCTTGCTCTGACTTTCCTTTTTCTTACCAGCTTTCTCAGCGTGGACCGATGAACTTCACAAACTTGCACTTCATAGAAATAATCCTTTTTCAAAAATTACTTTCTTTCTGTAGATGAAGGACAGTCTTTCAGCGATGTTCTCTATTATGGTAATGAGGCAACGCTGCTCATCTTTGATACCCTCTTTTTCTCCGTTGTGGATCTGGCTTCCCAAAGTTTTGTTTTAGCAGCTATTCTAACATATTTGCAACAGGAGGTAAATTTCAATTTAAGAACAAAATAATACTTTAAACATGTGGGTTGGTTTGGAAGTTTGTCTAGTTAACTAGATAGTTGAAGCATTATTTTATGATTATACTGAGAGCTTATAAAATAAATTTTTTTGGTGTGGGTTTTTTTTTTTGTCAAATAGGCTTGTGAGAAATTAATTTTATTCACATGCATGCCTGTCATGAATAAAGAAGCTACAAATAACTTTCAATAGAAAACACAAGTATCTGTTAAAATTAATCACACATAATTATATTTCATGGTGGAAAGATATTGGAAAATACTTTAAAAATGCCAGAGGGGAGTTAAGCACCTAATTCACTTGTGTATTTACAATTTAAAGATAATATGAAGTTATTGGTTTATGTTAGATATTGAAACATCCTGTTTTAAGTATTTCTTTGTTAATACATTTTTTCTAAAATCTTCTTAGATATTTAGGTTTATTCGTAGTATACTTGGGCAGAAGAATTTGGCATCCAAAACCTTGGTGGATGAAAGATTTCTCATTTAATTAAGAAGATGAAAAACCTTGTTGAGGAGTTATTCATGGAAATTATGTCAACAACCAAAGCATCTCTGACCTGCAGATTAAATGTAGTGCACTTTTCAATAATAATAATGTAACAATTTTGAACTTTATCATTTTTTATATTGTGTGCTATTAAGCTTTATTTTTGTGTATTTACAAATACTTTTTTAACTCATGAACACTAAGCCGTAGGCCTTTAAAAGGAAAAGTACATGAAAATAAGACAGGAGTAAACTCACGGTTGTTATTCTTAGAATAAAATAAAAATTATTTAATGACTTTTGGTAACATATGGACCGCTCACTTTGAGACGATAATTTGAGCATTCTGAATTGCAGGAGAGGTTGTCAACTCTTAAGTTTTCTGAAAATCCCGTACATCTTTTCCCTTCCCTTCCCTTCCCTTCCCTTCCCTTCCCTTCCCTTCCCTTCCCTTCCCTTCCCTTCC
>VWZZ01005998.1:64054-82721 GCA_013399095.1 Psophia crepitans | reverse complement strand
TTCCCTTCCCTTCCCTTCCCTTCCCTGTTTAGCAAGCATATTTCCAGTTTACACAGCACATTTTTTCTGAATTAAGTTAATATTTCAAGAGGACTTTTTGAAGATCCCTAATTTGCACCAACTCCAACTTGAAATTTTAACTTTTCTTTCTTGTGTCATAGTATCGTATGCCTGTCTTTCTTCTCTTGGAGTTTATCATTGTTTTTCCTGGGGGTGGACTACACATGACAAAGTTTCCTTGTGTTTGAGACACAGCAGTGTAACAGCGATGCAGAAAAACAGGCTAGTTACGATACAGTGGAGGAGATGGTTATAGGTGTTTGAGGTTTATTCCCGATCTTCTGTCATCTGCTGCAAGGTGCCCAGATGCACGTGCAGGGTAATTCTTCTGTGCTGTTTTTCGGCAAGTGAAATAGAAGCCATTGTTCTTATCTTTTTAGAAGTGTTCTCACAGGTGCCTATCTATGCTCATGTACCTCTGTCTTGTAATTTTCTGGGTTTATTAACCTTATCTGTAACACAGAGACCATAATGATTTTACTGTCAACATACGTTTGGAATTTAAACAAGTTAATGATTACTCAAGTGCCACTGATGAAGTGTTAAGGGAGATTAAGAATGGCCTTCAAAACACCTTAAGGTGGGGTGTCTACCTCCCATTTGTAGCTCTGAAAAGTCTCCCTGCCTTTTTAAAATTGTGTTTTTCAGTAAATGGTTAAACATGAATAGTGTTTGCTGGTTTTATACCTGTTACTTGTCTTTAGATGATTCAACAAGGGACTTTGTAGCAAAAACACCATAAAAATGTAAGTGGAGGTTAGCCTGCTGATTCTGAAACAGAGCCTGAGGACACGATTAGTTGGACCTAGCAGATTTCCAATGCAGACATGTTTATCTGAGGTAAAACGGCATGGTATTTCAGCTGTTTCTTGGCTTCAGAAAGAGGTCCATGTTCTCATGTTGATACCTTATCATGTCGTGATATTAAACTCACGGTAATGTGGACATAAATCTCAGGGTCACTATTGCTCTAACACATTTGCTTTTGGTGTTGCAAAACCTCTGTAGCCCTGTATAGGTGCCATTAACTGACAGAATGTGTCTGCCAGTGAGGCTGCAACCAGGTCGGTAACGGAGGAGTTGATGTTCAGCAGGGCACCCATCTATTCGTTTGCAGTTTAGCATGGGTATTTCTATGTCATGCTTTCCTTGCTTTTGTCTGCTTCCATGCACGGTTCTTAGTTTGTTGGTGCACGTTATGCCTCAAAAAAGGTTTGAATACAAAACTTCCAACAGTGAAATGTCCCCTATAAATGCAATTAAGATCATTGCCTTTATAGTGAATGTAGTAATTCAAGTGTCCATTAGGTTCTGGATCTGTTAAAACAGCCAAAAATTGCATTTCCACTGAGTACCATGACTGTATGACTTCATTAGTTGTGAGGTTTCTGTCCTACTTCTTGTCCGTGATCTGCGGAGTGCCAAAACTGTAAATTTTGCTTAGGAGCCATCTGAAAAGTGGTCTGCAGTGGGACATTTGCACGGCAGAGTTAGGCTCGCATGATGTCCCTGTATTTCTGTGGTCAGTATCTTTGTATAGCTTAACTAAACTTGACTAAACGTTCCTCCAGACCTTACAAGACCTACTGAAATGTCAGTGTACAGGAGAAAATACAATCTTTCTCATGTGATTATATTTATTCAAGGTGGCTGATGTGACTAAAGGTGTGTGGAAAGTTGCTGGGGTCCGTAAGCGAGCAGGTACGACCCCAGTGAATTACCCTAATACCGGTCCGCTCTTACTGCCGCTTTCCAGCAGTAGTACTGTGCGTCATCGTCAGTGGTGACAGGCACAAGCTTTTTGTCTGCATGAGTTCTGATGATGAGTTCATAGTCATTAAGTTATTCTAGGGGACAGAACCGCACTTCAAACGTACCTTCTCCATAACGCTCCGAGTTATGACCAACTTCAGTCAGAATAACTAAAACGCAGGAACCAGACCGGGGTAAACTAGCGAATGTCCGCAAGCCAAATGAAGGTGCGATTGTGCCATCTGTAGACACAGACAGGTAGTTTTTAGTCTGGTACCAGCAGAAACGGAGAGGTTTCAGCATGTAGGCTCTCATTCTGTACCCTATTCTCCATGTTCTGCTGATCAGGTAGACCTCTCCAAGCAAAAATCACGCTTTGAGTTTGCTTTAGATAGACCTTTAATTACCTGCTGCTTAGAAGGGCATGTGAAACCTTTAATGACCTTGTGGTTTGCCAGAACTACTGGTAAAGGCAGCTCTTGTTACAGGTAAATTAATCTAAACACGTCCTGTCGAAACAGTTCAGTCGCTTGGCCCCCTCTGTCTCCTCGGTGCACACACTCTTGGGTTTGATTTTCCAGGTCGTTTATGTTAAATGTTAATGTAGCTAACGTCAGCACTCTGCATGTTTTAGGAAATAACTACAGGAGTCAGAAGCTCCAGGAATTCATAGAACCTTTTCTTCCTTCTTGCTGTCCAGTGAACACTTCAAACAGGTTGACTGCGCCTTTTTCTCCTGTTGCTTGATACTTGTTCAAGAAATAGCTCTTGTGATTGTATCTCCAACTCAACATTTTTCCTGTTTTAAAATTAATACGCAGCTGTAACGTGCTGTGCGTGTGACGAACGTCTTTCCAAATGCTTTATCTAATCACAGGGCATTTCGAACGCTCCTATCTGTCCCTTTGAGAAATAAAAAAATTTTTCAAGGATTGCAGGAGGTTTTTTGCTCTTGTTAAACCCGCTGACCCAAAGCCTACAAACGCACTTCTCCTTCAGCGACGATGGGGGGGTCAGAGCAGGGCGGGAGGCTGCTGCTGGCTCTGCGGTCTAGGGAAATTCATGAGTCAGCTGGGGTTTACCGAACCTCCCGCCGCTGGTGTCCCCCCACAACACCCGCTTTCCCCTACGTCTCTGCTTTTCTCTAGCCAGCGCCCCAGTGTCATGCGTGTTTCTTCTGCACCAGCCCAAAGCAGTAATCCCCTGCGCCTCAAGGCAGTGCCTCCGGCGAGGGGGCTGCCACAGCCCCCCGCCTCGCCCCAGCACCTTTGGCTGGCCGCAGGTCCTGCCCACACCTCCCTGCCCCTGGGTCTGGCAGCAGGGCCCTGCCTGTCCCCACGTCCCTGGGCAAATGAGGGGCAGGCAGTCGGGCAGGCCAGGGCGGTGGGGAAGTGGCCTTCACAGGAGAAGGCTGCCAAGCTGGGTAGCAATGAATTGTGCGCCAAGGTGGGCCTCGAGGTAGCAGCATGGGTTGTTTGGTGAGAAGAATGAAAATCCAAAGGCAGCATTAGAAATCAATTTAAAAGTATGGAGTCCCAACTTCCATGTATGTCTAAAAGGAAGAAGGAATGAAACCAAGATACCTCCAAATGAACTGCTCTGAGCTCTGGCTTCCTCCAGCTTTGCCTCCTTTACTGTGTACAAACCATCTCCAGCCGAGCACTCCCAGCTTGCTCATTTGGGCAGGAGTGTCAGTCTGCTCGAGGGTAGGAAGGCTCTGCAGGGGGTCTGCACAGGCTGGATCGATGGGCTGAGGCCAACTGTATGAGGTTTAACAAGGCCAAGTGCCAGGCCCTGCACTTCGGTCACAACCACCTCGNGCTGCACCTCGAGTGCTGTGTCCAGTTTTGGGCCCCTCACCACAAGAAAGACATCGAGGTCCTGGAGCATGTCCAGAGAAGGGCAATGAAACTGGTGAAGGGTCTGAAGCACAGGTCTTATGAGAAGTGGCTGAGGGAACTGGGACTGTTTAGTCTGGAGAAGAGGAGGCTCAGGGGAGACCTTATTGCCCTCTACAACTACCTGAAAGGAAGTTGTGGTGTGGTGGGTATTGGTCTCTTCTCCCAAGTAACAAGCAATAACACAAGAGGAAACAGCTTCAAGTTGTGCCTAGATTGTATATTGGGAAAAATTTCTTCTCGGAAAGGGTGGTCGGGCATTGGAACAGGCTGCCCAGGGAGGTGGTGGAGTCACCGTCTCTGGAGATGTTCAAGAAGCATGTAGACGTGGCACTTCAGGACATGGTTTAGTAGACATGGTGGTGTTGTGTTGATGGTTGGACTTCATGATCTTAGAGGTCTTTTCCAACCTTAAAGATTCTGATTCTATGATCTGACTTTGACCACCCACAGCAGACATATGGCACCAGCCACAGGTGACTTGGAAAATCCACCATCCTCGCTGGCCCACCAAAGGCAGCAGGACTGCAGATGTTAACCCATGGGCAGGATGACTGATGGTTCAGTGCTCTGGTGCCCGCAGTTCCCCAGGATACTCCACGGGAGACATGTTTGCTTTTCTGTAAGATGAATGTTTCCATCTTATCCTGGTAGCGCCTCAGTAAGTTGTGGTGGTGCAGAGCCCCCACCACCTGTATCCCCCTCTGATCCAGACCGCTTTACCAACCTACTGGCACTACTCGAGACTTGTCACCCCCGCTGTTTTCCAGGGTGACCTCTGGCACAGCAGAGCAGCGGTGAGCCTGGCCGCTGGGGAGAGGCGAGGCAGCCCTCGGCATTTATTAGGAAATATTTGATGTTGAAAGCTCACCTGTGAAACAGCTCTGCACCTTGGTGGCTCTGCAGAGATCAGGAGGCAGCACCGCACCAGCTGACACTGAGAATTTCCCACTGAATGTTCAGAACTGTTCTTTTTTGGTTTTTTTAATCTGTGAAAACGAAGCCCACAGCAGACAAAGTCCTCTCAACCTGTGGTGGTCATGGTACCGAAAGCAGAAGCTGTATCTGAGCAGGCAGAGGGAAATATCATCGCACCAAAGCACTTATGCCTAGAAAGCACACAACAACTAAGAGACAGATGGTTTCTTTCTGGGGTTGGGGTGGGGTTTTTTCACAAAGCGCCTGCTATCACAGCAGGTACGGAATTTCCATTTGCAGCTCTGTGCCAGGGCAGCAGGAAGGCTCAGGCAGGGTGGAAGAGACTGGGATGAGAAAACCGACCTGTGACGCCATGGTCCCCATGACCTTTTCACCCTGGTTTGCAACTGTGGGGAAATAATCCCCTTCGAATCATACAAAAAATAAGTCTCCGGTTCTTCCTGCAGACGCTGACTGGGGGTGTTTGCTTCTGGCTTTGCCTGGTCCCTGGGACAAGAGGCCTTGCACCGACCTCCCTCTCGAGCAAAGAGCTGGGTATCTCCTGGAGCCTGGCCTGGTCCCCTTTCCCATCCCTGCCCCGCCGGGGCAGCCGAGCTGGGACAAATAGGTTTTGCTCTTTCACATGCCGTGGTTTCCCCTGAATCCTTTCCTTGGGAAGGGACAGGCCATGTCTCCCATTTCCAGCCTTTTCTTTCTTTTTGTGCGTGTGGATGTAACGATCTGAGCTTCACCGCCGAGAAGCCCAGAGCTGCCCGCCTGTACCTGGTACGCAGCAGTTCTCCCTGCAGTCACTGGAAAATGTCAGGGCACGGCCAGCCACCCGACAGGACGTGCCGACGGCGCTTTCTGTCAGGCTGCTGGGCGGAGGCGGGCTGTGTCACGGGGCACGCAACCTCAGCGCCGACCTTGCTGACACTCCGGGTGTATCACCACAGCATCCCAAACTCACAGGGACGGGAAGACATCCATCTCCACAGGGATGGAGACAAAGCCTGACAAATTCCTCTGCATAGACATGATTACAGTTCTCAAAATAAAAATAATAATAATAATTTAAAAAAAAAGAGAGTGAATGAGGCTGCCTAGTTCCCACGGGCAGCTGCAGCTCTCGCTCCTGACTAACACCAAGCTGATTGCCCGTTATTCCTCTTAGATGGCACCCTGCCTTTGCGTTTGCGGAGAGCCCAGCAGCATGCTGTTTGGAAGGCAAAACCCTGAATCCCTCTGAAGGATGGAGACGCTGTGACGGGCCCCAGGGATCTGTGAGCATGGTGAAGGGAAAAAGCTGGATCCGAGACCTGTGGGTCGGGACCATCTGGTCTGACAAGAGAAAGAGCAGGACCCCACGGCGATGCTGACTGTTTCGCAGCCGCAGCGGTGCGCTGGGACGCCCCTGTTGCACAGGTTGGTGTGCTGGGAAGTTTTCCTCCCTCAGCCCAAACACCACAAGGATAAACACCACAATTTCCTCAACCTCTTCTGCTGCTCAGAGCTAGCACTGCTCTCCAGTGGCTTATTTCTAACAGTATGAATAAATGCAGAGCTTTTCTTGGAAATGGTAATATTCATTGCCCGTACTCACCAGATGCCAAGCCAGAAGAGACCATGAGGTAATGAAGCCCCCCTTGCTGGTGCCACCGGCGCTCTTGGCTCCTCTGCCCCAGCCCACTCCATTCCCCATCATTTTCATCAAGGGCCACGCTGCAGCCTCAGCAACCATTACCAAGGAGGGGGGACACACACACGCGACTCTTAAAGATGCAATTAAGTAGCAGACGCATTTAAATCTATCTAGATGAGCAGAAAGGAGTTGATGCCCTCTGGGGAATGGCTTTTGTTTCCTGAGGCTTTTAGCTTTTTTAGCTTTCTCCGCTCCCCTTTCTCTCCAGCCCAGCTCCCTCCAATGGGTGCAGCAGGTGAAAGCAGCAGTGGGAGGATTTAGGAAGCCTAACCCCCCCGGTCCCTGTCGTGCCACTGGTAGTTATAAAAGCTGTACTGGAAACAGCAGTGTACAGCTGCAGGAGGTGGAGGCTTCTCACGTTCTGTGCCTGGATATACGCTGGCATGCAAAATCCTGCTGCTCTTCACGCCCCCAGTCAGCCTCTCAGCCCAAGGATGGTACAGCAGGAGCCTGCGAGGAGATCGAGCCAGCTCTGCTCGGCCATAAACACCCCCAGACACCAGCTCGCAGCCGGGAACCAGCCCTGGCCCCTAACACCGCCTGTGCAGCGGTGCTGAAATGGATCTAAATGGGCAAGCGCCACAGAGGGCTGCTGGCCAGCAAGGAGCCCTGGCAGGGTGTGCTGCCCCGCAGCGCCGGGACAACGCTGGTGGCACCAGGTGAGGAGAGGAACCCATGGAGGAGGCAGGTCTGGGGAGAGGGGCCTGGGGCCAGGGGCCCAGCCTGGCCTAGGGGCACCAGGGCAAACCACGGTGTCACCTCGGGTCCACCAGCTCTTCAGGCTGGTTTTTTTGCATCGTGCAGGAGATACGAGGCAGACGGTTCTCACGTGCTGCTGTCTCTGCAGCCCCTTTGCCACGAGTAGAGCGTGCAGTAAGTGTGAACGCTGAATGCACGGTACCTCTGCGATCCCTGGCTGCCTGCAGCCTGCCCGCCTGATGTGCGCTGACCTGGGGTGGGAGTAAGGGACCCCAAGGCGATGCAGCAGCCCTGTGATGACACCTTCTCACACCGTTTTGTATTCAGACCTTACCGAAGAGCTGCCAGACAGATTCCCTTGTCCCAGCAAATACAGCTTTTCTTGAAAAAGCTGCCTACAGTCCTGGGCATTGCCATCTTCAAGATTTTCCCTGTGTGACAAAGACTCAGGAGACCCATGGTGCACGCATGCCTGGGACCTGCAGGTCTGGTGTCTGGAGACTAGACCCACTGACACTCCTGTCTGATCCCTGGGATCCCTCCTGGGTGCATGGCTATGTGCTTGACTATCTGTGTGTGTCCAGGCAAGGCAGCCTGATGCACTTCCCCAGGGAGCCCTGGGGGCTCTGCAGCCACCCCCACAGTGAATGAGGGTCCCATGATGAACCACCAACCCTCTCATTTCATAAGTAACCATAGAATCACAGAATGGTTTGAGTTGGAAGGGACCACAAGGATCATCTAGTTCCAACCCCCCTGCCATGGGCAGGGACACCCTACACTGGACCAGGTTGCCCAAAGCCCCATCCAACCTGGCCTTGGACACTGCCTGGGATCCTGGGGCAGCCACAGCTTCTCTGGGCAATCTGTCCCAGTGCCTCATGCTCTGACTCGTGACTCTGCACCTGCTTCTACCCCTGCACAACCACAAAATGCTTTTCTGAACAAGTTGCTCCTGGCAAGCTGCTCTCTGCTGAACGCCAGTTACACTGGAGAGCATCTGCTTCAAGAGCAATTTAAGCTGGATTTTTCACTCAGGGTGAAACCAGCCAGAATTGCAGAGAGCAAAAAGCCTCCCGTAATAATTTAAAGAGCAAGAGAAAATGTGTGTGTGTGTGTCAGGTTGAGGGGATGACGGCGTATCTGTGGTCCCTCCTGATAAACAGCGAAACCATCTGGAGCTCCTGCTAAGAAACAGGGAAACTCGGCTGCCTCTCCATGGGAGATCTTAACAGCCAAATCTCCTTAGCTACAGGCACTCTGAAGCAGTTTAAGGAACCGTGTATTTATTGAGAGAAGATGTCATTTTAATTTAAGAACAGAAGCCAGCAGAGGGTACATGCATCTCACCAACACAATGCTGCCCTGCGTGCTGGGGAGGTTTGTCACTGATGAGCCTAAAACACAACCCTGAGATGTCCCAAGGACTCGTCTCTTCCCCGCAGGTTCTGCCTTCAGCCCAGGTGACCCTCAGGACCAGGGGCAGCCCCCCATCACGGGCCCTCACAGCCTCAGGCCGAGACAAGCCCTCCCTCCGCACGGCCCTTCGGGGTTTTCCCAGGAGAAGTGTCAGAAGCCCTGAGGGTTGCCAGGGACAAAGCCTGATCCCTTGAGACAAGCTGCCTGCTGTGAGAGAAAAGCAGAGACTCCCTGGGAGTTGCTCCCTCCCCTGCTTCCCTGCCGGTTCCTGCTGGGAGGCAGCCAGGACCAGTAAGGGCACTGGGAGCTGCTGGCACACGCAGATTACACTCTCCGCAGGAGCACCTACGCCATCAGCAAGGTGGGGAGTCCAGAGCACCTTCCCGCAGGGCTCCTAAGAGCAGGTCTGGGTATCCCCAAGTGCACTTTCCAACCCCGAACCACCTCTGCAAACAAACCTGATGGGTCCTGGTGGGGTGGCCACGCTGGCGGCTGAAAAGTTATCTCCCCTGGCCCCCGGGTGTTGTAACCATTAGCTCCAGAGCCAGTAGGGTCCCGTTGTCCTCCTGGCCCCAAAGCTTTGCTTAAGGGTTTAAAGGCAGGCTGTGAGCAACCATAAAACTGCCCTGAAGCTCACATCCCCGTCCAAAGTCTGGTGAAGCTGCAGCTCTCTGTCTCCCTGTTGCCAAGGATTGATTTTAGCTAAAGGAAAGGGGAAATCGCCCTGTTTGCTTTGGCTGGCGATGCTGGAGCCTGTAAATGCTTTTCTCCAAAAAAAAAAGCAGCCCACCAAGCATGCGCCGATACCCCACCGGTGGCCTGTTCCCCCTTGCTGCCTCACAGCACAGGCTCTTGCATGGTTTGCTCCCAAAATATTGATTTTTAGGGTTAATTTCTGAGCGGGGGAAGGTACGCATGCGCCCGACGAACTGCGCCGTTAATCAAACGCAGTTTTTCTCTGGGTTTACGCACGCGTGATGAAAGCTGTAATGGAGCCAAACCTGGAACAGAAATGTTTTAAACAAGCTCCTTGGTGTTTGCCCAGTCCCAGAGCAGTATTGACTTAAGAATATTGTCTTGCTGGTGACCTGCTAGAAAAGTTTAAATTTCTTTGGGAACCTGCAGAGCAGAAGGGGCCTCTCAGCGCAGCGCTTTCCGGGCAGGGGCAGGAGCTTGCGCCGGGCTCTCGGCAGCCCCGCGCCCCGGGCAGCCGGCTGGGAACATCAGTTCTGCTGGGAGGCTGCACCGGCCGTCGCAGGCGAAACGGGAAAGCGCGAAGCAACACAGCTGGTAATTCCCCTTTTGCCTGCGCCTGAGCACGCAGGTTTAACCGAGACACAGCTTCAGAGAAGGGACTTTGGAAGGCTGAGCCGGTGCCGGAGCCCTGCTGGAGTCGGGCAGGATCCTGGGTCGGGGGGCTGCGCTCCCAAAATGCGGCGAAGGGCTGGCAGGGGCCGGCGTCTTTGGGAGCGTGTGAAAAAGCAGGACAACAGACACACTTGTATAGGCGGTGGGGGCTGAGGAAGGAAGGGTGTTTTCTGGCACCCCTCCCTCTCTCCAGCTGCTGCTCCCAGCGCAGCCGCAGCAGCGCTCCCACAGCCCTGCGCCGCCCGCCCGCCTCCGAAACGGCGCTTTTGGCATCGAGGTGGCACGTGAGGTCAAACCCATCGCGCAGCAGCAGCTCTGCTGTCAGGCCAAGCTCTGCTCGCCAGGAAACCCCCCTCGCTGCAGGAAGAGAAGACGGAGAGGCTCGTCCTGCCCACCCAGCACCCGAGGGACAAGGAGCGGTTGTCACACTGCTCTTGGACATGTCGCTGGGGGTGGCTTGGCTGTCACCCCAAATCCCTCTTCCCTCCTAAGCCACCAAGCCCACTCTTTCTCCCTCTCTGAGGACACTTCCCCACCTTATGCACCTGCTCATCTCAAACATTACCTCCCCACCTACTGCCACGCTGCAGGACATGCAGCATCCCCTGCCCACGTGCCCAGCAGCAGGGTGGATGCCAGCCCTGCAGTCTCTCCACAGGGACGGGGCTGTCACCGGGAACAGATGCTGCCAGGCAGCTCTGGCTACCCCCACCCTGCGTGGTTAGTCCCACGCTCGGCTGCTGACAGAAGTCAGGTTGGACAAAGCCAGGCTTGTTCTTGGACAGAAAGCAACTACAGGACCCCCTTTGGCCCAGGGAAATTCTGCATCCAGGACCGACACTGGATTTTGGGTTGTTTCCTGTGATAGGGCGGGCTGAGGGGAAGAGGGTAAAAATGTCTGGGGACACAGGAGAAACGCCTCTTTTTGAAATATGCTGTTTTCCAAAAAAAACCTGGGCTGAAGGCCGAAAGTGTCGGTGTGGCAATTTAACTCAGGTGATGCCACTGCAGCAGAGAGCCGGGGATGCCCACTGAGAACGGCGGCTGAAGCACTCCAAGCTCCCCAGGTACTTTGCAAAACATTGCATCGCCTCTTTGCCACCAGATCTCCGCCCAGCACCGGGAGACCCCTGGGCCGAGCCTGCTCCGCGCAACCTGCTCCGGCCCAAACGCCGCCTTTCCAGTGCTGCCCACGGCGTTTCAACACTGGGGCTGCTTCAGAGCAAACGCAGCGGGTACCACCTCGACCACCACCGTGTCCATCGGCTGCGTCTCGCGCTCTGCCGCTGCTGGAGATGGTTTTGAGGCAGGTGCCAAAGGTAGAGCCTTCCACTTCTGCTTGTGACAATCTCTGCGTTGAACTCGGGTCGAGTTTTTAAGTGTCCTACAAAAGCACAAAACGTGTCTTAAAGGGACTTCACAACCACATGTATGGAACGGGATTCATAGAGGGAGAGAGGTGAACGTGAAAGGTCACACGGATATATATCTGTGTGGCCGCAGAACAGCAGATTAAAAAACATACTGAACACTGCAAAATAGCAGGTTATAAAACTTCCCCCTGCCAGGAAGCGACCTTAAATATTCACTATTTGATTTGTCATCATAAATTTGCTCCGGTTTATTTGCTCCAGCCCACTCCATGCTGTGTCCTTGGCGTGTCTTGTTCTCGTGCCTGTCCCACGCCCCCCGTGCCACCTGCCAGCCCCCTGTGCTGCCCCCGCTCCCCGTGACAAGTGAGGGGTTAAAGGACAAAACGGCAGAAATGGTGTTTCCAACGGAGAAAGCATGGTCCTAATTAAACCTAGTCTCCTTCTAATTATCTCAAACTAATGTTGGTTTTGTAATGTCAGGGTTACAATAACCTGAGTTAAAGCTGTTGTATCGTATTGTTGTGTGTATATTTTGTATATACAGTTACACGGAACAACATGCAAATCACTCCAGGGCCATCAGCTTCTTATCACTGCCACCTACATCTTCTGAGATTTACTCACAAAGCACGAATTGAGGCAAAATAGCTAGACATTACCCAAACCCCAGTTATTTTAGATCAATTATGACCAGAAATATACTTCCCCGAAATCATACGCTGGGGCCATACACCCACTGGCGTACACATACGTTTCCGGTTAATGTTCCCGGTCAATTCAGTGGTTAAAATCCCATTTTTCTCACCCCCCGCATAGCGAAATGCAAACAGGGAGCTTGTTTTGCTGCTCAGCTCCGTACATCACTGCCGAGCATCAGCCACACAAGGGTCCAGCGGTCAGTGCTCAGCCGGCAGTTCTGCTGATAAGGCAGGAGGCAGAGCCGCCTGCTCGTTTGCAGCCACGTCGCCTCTGCTGACAGAAGTAAAAATCAGCTTTTGTCATAGTCAATAAACAAATTAGAAACTGCTCTGGAGATACACAAGCCCTGCAGCCCCGTTGCATCAGCAGGTGAAGGAGGGGGGGCAGTGACACAAGTCACTGCAGCCCCACCAGGCAGTAACGCACCTCCTACAGCTGCCAGGAGTTTTTCCATCAAAACAGCAGGTTTTCACCAGAAATGCCAGTTCATCAATATCAGCAGGCTTTGAACCAGCAAAGCAGCTTCTAATGAACTTCTGAGAAAAAAAGAAAGAGATTTTTTTTCAGGACCTGCCTCATTTCTTCCTGGTTTCTTGAGCTGCACAGTTGCCCAGGACTCCACAGCTCTGGGAGACTCTTAATGTTGCAGATTTTTCATTTTCCAGGGCTGGGGAGCCTGGCAATGCCTACCAGAACCAGGGCTTACAGCTCCCTGCAGCACAGGACAGAGCCTGGCATCCCGGAGGATCCCCTCTCTCACCAAGGACCTTAGGGTTCCCATGCCCAGGGAACGGGGAGCCTGGATGCACTGAAGAGAACTCGGATAATGCAAAAGGAAATTCCTAGAAAACAAGCGGGTTTACAGAAAGACCAAATCTAAAGAACCAACCTAAACGCCAGGATTTCCATCCAGGTCTCATACATCTCTACATGTTTATCCAAACGTCACTTTGAAATCGGGCATCTGCTTTTTGGTCTGTGAGGAACAAACCCACCACTGGGAGAGCACTCGGGGTTTGTAACTCTCCACCCCTTCCTCTCACTGGTTGCAGGAACTGCAGGTTTCCCTGTGGATTTCCTATGGGAAAATGTATTTCCCTCAGTGCTGGCTTCATCGTATTGAGGGCACACAATTCATCCTTTCATCCAGGTGCTTATCGCTCCCGTGTTTGATGTTTATATGAGTTATTTGCCGATGACTTCCAAGGTGTCGTAATAACAGGTGTTGCTTCTCTTACCTATGCCAGAGTGAAATTGATGTGTGAGATCCAGAGATAGGGCGGAACAGAAGGCGTACTTCTTCGGCCACGGTAGTCTCTTCTGCCGGGCAGACCTTTCCTTCCGCACCCTGGGCAAGACTGGATGTCCAGTTGGGCAGGTCTGTTGAAGCAGCTGGAGGGGCTGGCACAGTCCAAGGGCATTTTGTACCGGGTGACAAGCCCGCAGCCCTCATTTCCTTACCCACGCCGAGCTGTCCAGATGCCTTACCAGCACGGAGCACCCGCAGCTCAGGGAGACCCAGTCTGCGGGACTCGTGCTAAGGGACATTCTGGGGCATTTTGCAGAACTGCAGGTCCCTAGCTCTGACAGACACACTTCCCAGCCTCCAATGGGACAAGGAACACACTTATAACCTCCCTCCGAAGTCCTTCCATTGCTGTTTCTGGTTGATTACCTGTGGTTAAGAGTCCCCTTAGTTATAAGTGCTGGCTTGAACTCCTCATTAACAACAGTATCAGACACCCACACGTCCCTCCAAAGGTCTGGTTTAGCATCATCTGATGCAGGCATGAGCAAAGGAGCACCAGCTGCAAAGGGTGGCAGATCCCGAGCTGAGAGCAGAGAAGGTGTCCCATAGCTCCGGCAGGATTTGAGGAAAGGCACTAAATACATCTCATTTGTTTTGCTTGTGGAAAGTAAAAGGAGTAAGTGACACAGGAACAACAGACAAGAGAACATGAAGAAAGACGAGGGGCTGGAATCACAGAATCACAGCTTGGTAGGGGTTGGAAGGGACCTCTAGAGATCATCGAGTCCAACCCCGCTGCCAAAGCCAGTGCCCTACACTAGGCTGCACAGGATCGCATCCAGACGGGTCTTGAGTATCTCCAGAGAAGGAGACTCCACAACCTCTCTGGGCAGCCTGTTCCAGTGCTCCGTCACCCTCACCATGAAGAAGTTCTTTCTCATGTTTGAGTTGAACTTCCTGTGTTCCAGTTTTTGTCCATTGCCCCTTGTTCTCTCGCTATCCACCACCGAAAAGAGCATGCCCTCGTCCAATTGCCTCCCACAGTTTAGATATTTATAAACACTGATGAGCTGATCAAATTTATAAACACTGAGGGGAAGAAAAGTTTCCCCCTTGCCACCACTGAGGCTTGTTGCCTACAGTAGGGCTTATGCGATGCCTTCTGATGTCAAATATATCCTGGCCTGCTGTACCACACTGTTTTTCCTGCCTATTTCACTTGATTACCAGACCACTTTGTTGCTTTCGTGCATCAAAAGCATCTGCCAACAAGGTGGTAGCATTGTGCCTCCATCAGGAACAGCCAGAAATCCTCATTGTGTTGCTTAGTGTGGTGCCTTTTTTTGGTCCATTGGAACAGACTGGTCACAAGAAATAAAATGTTTAGAAGAGGTTAGGATTCAGTAAATGGAGAGACAAATGCTTTGATTTGGGGAATGGCCTATCCTTTTCCCACCCTGATGGACATGGACTTCCTGCACTCGGAGACACACAACTGATCAGTCCTTCACCTCCTTCTCTTTGGTTGTCTGCCTTCGCCGTGTTTGCTGCTGGCAGAGCAAGTTCTGCGCTCAGCCACGCACATCCGGATGTCACGAGAGCCGATCAGCACCATGCACAGACACCTGAGTGCAGAACGTGCCCCACTTTACTGGCTGACCTCCATCTCCAGCACTACTTATAGAATCACAGAATGGAATCATGGAATCATTGAGGTTGGAAGAGACCTCAAGGATCATCCAGTCCAACCGTCCCCCCACCACCTATTACCCACTAAACCATGTCCCTAAGTACCACATCTAACCTTTCCTTGAACACCCGCAGGGACGGTGACTCCACCACCTTCCTGGGCAACCCATTCCAATGCCCGACCACCCTTTCCGAGAAGAAATTTCTCCTCATCTCCAACCTGAACCTCCCCTGGCGCAACTTGCAGCCGTACCCCCTTGTCCTATCAAGGGGGAGCCCCAGCTCACCATAACTTCCTTTCAGGTAGTTGTAGAGGGCAATAAGGTCTCCCCTGAGCCTCCTCTTCTCCAGACTAAACAACCCCAGTTCCCTCAGCCGCTCCTTATAAGACTTGTGCTCAGCCTCATCAGATTCTCATTTTGTTTTTTTATTTTATTTCACTCAGCCTCATCCGATTTTCACAGTGGGAAAATTTGGGCACTCCTTCCACTGCTTTGGTTTTAATTAAAAACATAGGTTTAGTTCCACTCATTATTTTGAAGAATTTGGATAGCTTTAACTGAGCTAAACATGCATTTATTCCTTTAAAATCTTTTTTTTTTTTAATCATATGACTTTTCATCTTCTAATTACACCATCAAGGCTTGAAAAATTAGAGATTCAGATGAGGGCTCAATGCTAGTTTGCTACAGGGGATTAAATATAAAGCAAAGATGAAAGAGGAAATGCAGTTCCCTGCGTTAGATGCAGAAGCAAAACGTACTGTTTCAAGGCATCTTTCAGGCACAGCCATGCAAACTGACTTGGAAAGGAAAACTCAGCTGCAGGCTGCGAGAAGTCGGTGCTAACTGCAGCAACGATCTCGCTCTCTCTTAACTGAACTTTATCAGACAAACAGAGACATCCTTAATATTCCTAGCACAAACCAGGCATGGATCCAAAAATATTTTACCTCTGAGTAACTGGGGAAATGAGCTTTTCTACTGTGCGTTCTACTCCAGTGACTCACCGAGCGGCTCAGCCCCCAGCGTAAGGCATCCTTGCACGGCAATCCATCAGCAGCAGTGCTCAGCCACCCGTATGCCGTCGTAGTTCACAGGCTGCCAGTAAACTGAAGGTTTATTTCGCTACGGGTATGAAATGCATATTTCATTATGTTCACCATGTAGACGTGACGTGCATATAATTGGAGAGAGCTTGATTTTAATATTAAAGCATGGTAAATACCAGTTTTCTTTAATGTTCTACCAGTGTTGTATCAAGTTCAAAACAAAGCCCTGTTCATGTCAGGTTATGGTGGTTTGTCCCATACGGCCGGTGGATCCTTTCTGTAAGGTGCACACACGCCTTGTTCCTGTCTGGGGAAAAAATCCAGGAAAATGTTCACAGGATGAAGGTTGGCCCTGCCCCCTCTTACGCTGTGTGTGTGCCTTCCCACCCACTGTCTCAGGAGAACAAATCCTATTTATTCTCACTACTGTATTAAGGAAGAGATGCTGATTCTTTAACAAATCCCATGGAAACACACACCTTTAAGCTCAAAAGGCAAAGTTTGATGACAGAGCGGAGCCAAGAAGAGAGGCAGATCTGCTTCCTTCGCCCCCACCTTGCTCCTCCCCAGGAGTCAATGGCCTCCCTCACCCCAGCCCAGCAGTCCTCTGCCTTCTTTTGGGGCAGATTCAATTCACTGAACCAGCAGTATCAAACACAACAAGACAAAACTAAATAGTTCTCTGTCGTGGTTTTACTCCAGCCGTTGGCTGGGCACCACACAGACACTCGCTCAGTCCCCCTCATTGGAAAAGGGAGAGAGAATCGGAAGAGCGAAAGTGAGAAAACTCGTGGGTTCAGATACAGACAGTTTAATCAGTGAAGCAAAAGCCGTGTGCACAAGCAAAGCAAAACCAGGAATTCATTCCCCACTCCCCATGGCAGGCAGGGGTTCAGCCATCCCCAGGGCAGCAGGGCTCCCTCACGCGTAATGGTGACTTGGGAAGACAAACGCCATCACTCCGAATGCCGCTGCCCCCCCTTCCACTTCCCCCCAGCCCCTTATAAACCGAGCATGACGCCATACGGTATGGATTATCCCTTTGGTCAGTTGGGGTCAGCTGCCCTGTCTGTCCCCTCCCAACTCCCCGCACACCCCCAGCCATCCCGCCGGCGGGGCGGTGCGAGAAGCAGCAAAGGCCTTGGCTCTGTGTGAGCATCGCTCAGCAACAGCAAAAACATCTCTGCACTATCAGCGCTGCTTCCAGCACAAACCCAAACACAGTCCCATACTGACTTTCTTGAAGAAAATTAACTCTCTCCCAGCTGAAGCCAGGACATTCTCTCTTTCCAGTTTTGGGAGTCGCGCTGTCCTGGCAAAGGATGTATGGAGCATGACAGCTGGCAGAAGGAAGGGTGA
Organism: Psophia crepitans; assembly: GCA_013399095.1. Taxonomy (NCBI): domain Eukaryota; kingdom Metazoa; phylum Chordata; class Aves; order Gruiformes; family Psophiidae; genus Psophia; species Psophia crepitans. The sequence goes on along the minus strand of VWZZ01005998.1, from coordinate 65,485 downwards.
GGACCGCGGGCAGCAGAAGGCAGGAGCGCAGCGAGGATGTGTCATCACAGCTGTCCCCGCTCAGACCCGCGGGCCGCGGCAGCCCGGAGCAGGCACTGCTCTCACCGGTGAGATGGGGCAGACCCAGATGTGCGGGGGCCTCACCCGCAGGGCAGTACAACCCGGCTCTCACTCTGGTTTGTAACAACCCGGGAGCCTGAAAAAACTCGCGAATCATTACCAATTACTCATGTGTCAGTTCTGATGTGTTAGAAACAGCTCCTGGAGACAAGTTGTTCTGACAGTAAGGCAGATGCTTTGTCATTCCTCATCTCGAGGGGAAGGCATTCGCTTCCAGTGGACACTCCATGAAGCCCTTGACGACTCCTGCTTACCAGCCACCACCTTAAGACCCGATCTGAAGAACACAGAAGTCAAGTGTTCAGACCTGCAGACTCCAGTCATGTTGGGACCTTTATTTTTATCAAAATGTGATGCAGGTCTTTACACACAATATATCCTTTATAAAAGGAAGTAATGGGCGTACCTGTTTACTGCATGCGGTATATTTTTGCAATAAATTAAAATGCCAAACTAAATTTCAAGGACTCAGCTGAAGTTATGCACAGAAGGTATGCAAACTGGGTGCAGGAAGTACCACGTTGCTCACTGGTTTTGGTGAAAAAGAGAGAATGAAAAATCTCTGCCCCCCCCAATTTGTTTAAGTATTTTTAAATGAATGAGCAAGATGTTTCATATCACGGTTAATTACAGAGATGGAAACGTGTCTTTCATTGTATCAGAGCAAGAGGAGCGAGATAAGAAACTAGAATTACACTGCAATAGAGCTCATTTCTGAGCTCAGCTGTAACTATGGTAACCTTCATTCACAGTATTTAACGGAGAGTATAGAAAAACAGTGCTCTCAGGAAGCCTGAATAAATGATCTACATCATTGGCTTACAGACGGTTCAAAGACATGAACTTTTCCAAAAATGAAACTTTCTAAGAGGTTCATATTCGCAGAAATCATTTGACATTACCTCTGCGTTCCCTGTTCATAACGACTGTAGGGACGCGTCTTTCCGGAGTGGCCTGGCATTAAGGGAGATTTCAAGGTGACAGGCAAACGAAAAATAAAGAGGTGAAATCCAAAATTAAGTATTAACATAAATTCTAATTCAGTGTCCTGTAACTGTGCAGTTAGTGCTAAAAGCTGCCACTGTCAGCAACAGTACTTTAGTTTCTCTTGTTTGTACAAAATCAAAAGGTGACACAAATTCTTCTCTCACTTAAATTCATGTTTTTCCCCCCCTACCTTCACTTAGAGGAAAAGGACCTGGGGGTGCTGATTGATGCTCGCCTGGACATGAGCCGGCAGTGTGCCCAGGTGGCCAAGAAGGCCAACGGCATCCTGGCCTGTATCAGGAATAGTGTAGCCAGCAGGAGCAG
>VWZZ01005998.1:51716-63826 GCA_013399095.1 Psophia crepitans | reverse complement strand
AGGTTCAGGTTGGAGATGAGGAGAAGGTTCTTCTCTGAAAGGGTGGTCGGGCATTGGAACGGGTTGCCCAGGGAGGTGGTGGAGTCACCATCCCTGAGGGTGTTTAAGGAAAGGTTAGATATGGTACTTAGGGACGTGGTTTAGTGGGTAATAGGTGGTGGGGGGATGGTTGGACTAGATGATCCTTGAGGTCACTTCCAACCTTAATGATTCTATTCTATTCTATTCTATTCTACTGGCGTCAGCAGCCTCAGCTTGCTGCGTTGTCACAGTCCCCAGTGCTCCCCATACGTGAGCCCAAATAAGGGCGCAGCGTGCTATGAACAGAAAACAAAACAAACCAGAAATAACGCATCAATATAGTGACATTTCCTCTCCGCATCCAGCTCCTCTGATGTTCTGGGCTGCCAGGGAGGTGCTTCACGCACCGGCTGCTCCCTGGCACCTGGCGCAGGCCTGTCATTCAGCTCTGCTTCAAACAGCATTTTTTCTCTATTTTTTTCTGGTGCAGAAAGTGGCTGCAGCTGACAGAGCGAAAGGAAGAAAAAATTTTCAAACACCAAAACCAAACTCTTCCTCTTTATATATTTCATGTAGCTGCCTGGTTTGAGGCAGCTAGTGAACAAGTTTTCACTTTACCGGTGATCAAAAGAAGTGGAAGAATGCTCCAGATCCTGGCTATACTTGACAAACCCTTAACCAAATCCCTAGCCAGAGAAGACTGATTAGCAGCATTTGGATGCAAGAAAGGAGGAATTTCTAGTTCACAGGGATGGGCAGATTTCTGGCAGGACTCTTCTCACTGAACCCCTGAAGAGATCAGGGACATGTGGCTTCCCAATGCCACACTACACCTGATGGCTTGGGTTTGGTAGCAAGGGCAAACAGCCTTGGACACGATCACAAAATACACGGTGGAGGTGGAAGGCACCTGGCAGAATTAGTTGTTCCAGGCGTGCTAAGATCCTGAAAATATGAGGGTCTGGCACTGTGAGCGCTGTAAACATGGCCTTAAGGAATGATCCTGAAAATGGTACAGCGTGGGGAAAGACTCAGTCGCACTATAATCCCCCTTCCTCTGATCAGGTTTTCCTTGCTTTATATACAAAACCCCTGCCCACAAGAGGGTCGGCATTGCTGGGTACAAGCATGCCAGGAGACCTGCAGGTTTGTCTAGTCTCGTCGGTCATCCTTAAGTCCTTGAAACTAGTCTCTCTCAGGGTTTTCTGGTTCGTTCTTTTTTTTNTTTTTTTTTTTCTTTTTTGAGGAAGACCTGGCAGCAAAACAACATTTTTGAACTTTTCTTCCCTGACATGACTGGAATGTTTGGGTGTGAGCCTTGCTGCAGTAAGTGTTACAGCCTCGGTGCGGGGCAGCAGGTCCCGTGCCTTTGAGCACAAGCCGGGCACGGGGAGCGCACTACTTCTGCACATGGGATCCCTAATATATCGCTGTCTGGAAGCAGTTCAGAGCTGTCGACGACGCAGATTTGCTAATCAAAACTCCACACGGCTGAAGGACACAACATACTGACCTTTACTACAGCCCTGGGAATGCTGCAGCAGCCTGAAATTACTTTCCAGAGCTGCTCCCACCGCTCGAGTCAGAGACTTTGCCAGCACTGGAGGGGATACTGTGCCTCTGAACAAAGCACCTTTTCTATATGTACTTTTCAGAGAGAGGGGAGGAATTATCTTTGATTCAACAGGGCTTTCAGATACCCTTTCCAGATTACTACAGTGGTTTCATTCAGTTATGCAGACTTCAAATCAAAAGTTAATGAAAACTAACAGACTTCTCATTTCTCCTGAGGCGCATTTGCTCTCTTATTTAGATGGCTGAGGAAGGTAAGGCAGAATGAAACTCCTTGTTCGACAAAGGGTGCAGGGACTCTGAGCGCACATTCCTGCTGTCATTTTGCATCAGTTGTACCCATTTTCCAAGTGCACGTTATAACGACCTCCCACACGGCAACGCGTGTGCAAGCATCATTAGCTCTGATGGGCGTCCTTTGTCTTCCCAGGAAATGACTAAATGGTATCCTCAAAAAGCTGACAATTGGGGAGCAGTAGAAATTACAGACTCACGCTTGGCACAGAGTGTCATATTCGCAGCTGTACTGCCTGCCTGCCAGGAGCCGCCTGCCTACAGAACATGCCGTCTTCCCGCTGCTCGACCTGAGGTAGTTCAAGAGGGTAAGAGCAGTGTTAGAGGAACGAACAGACTTTCTCTTTGCAGAGTTCTGTCGCGTGGTTTCATAGCTCTCCTCTGGAGGAAGGCAAGCTTGTTGGCAATTTCCAGGTGATGGCAGATTCAAGCACTTGTTTCCAGATTAACCCAAGCCATTGCTTTTTGACTCTGAGTAAGGCATCTCTTCGTTATTAACATGCAAGAAACACAGAAACCTTTGAATCTTACACATTTTACTCACTGATAGATGCATATACAGAACAGAAAGACTTGAATCCAGGAAATCGCTGGCATTTTTTTTTGCTAACTCCTTTAAACCCTTACAGCTTCATAGCCCTTGCTGTCCCTTATACCAGCTCTCCTTTTACAGCCGTTCCTGTTGGATTCTAGCAATCACCTCGAGTCATGATGCTGGTACTGGGTAGCTTTATTCTTTATACAATTTCTTTATTTAAAAAGACATGTACAAAGTTCTTGGTTTTCTGAACACAGCAAAAAGCAGGCAGGCAAACAGCAAGAGCCCACCTGTCCTCACATTCAGGCCTTTTCCAGAAAGCTCTTTGCCCTGGTGTTCTCTTCCTTTCCAGTGACATGTCCCTGAACTCATTTTACTGTGCCCTTTGCATTTCTGCCCTTCATTTTTTATGGGTTTTTTTCCTCTCTTACACATACATCTGTGACTCCACAGCTCATGGCTCAACCATCTTCTGTCAGTATCATTTACCAGTACACTGTATTACCAGCCTGTAGGGGACATGCTATTACTTAATTTTGATACTGGTGCAGTATTTTGGGAGGTGGATTGTGCTGTTTCTATTTTCAGTAATCAGAATCACTTAACTGCTTCCTCACACAAACCAATTTAATGTTGTGTTGGTTTTTTTCTCATTCCAAAGCTTTCTCTTACTATTTTCAACAAGAGCTGATGTGATGCCAGGCTGACTACATTTTGCTGCAAGGATACGGAAGTAAATTACAATTACACATGTGGGATTTTGCAAATGGCCAAAAGGATGTTGGAATAGCTGCACAGGCTGATGGAGAGAACAAAAAACACTCCCAGGGTGTGACTCTGAATTCCCTCCTGCTCCCCCAGCCCCGCTGCAGTGCCCTTCCCTTCCACCCGGCCTCCTCTGCCTGCTGAGCGGTCCATGGAGCCATGCCCTGAACTCCTCTGTGAAATGATCCCAGTTTAAAAGTGCTTTTGGGGTAGTTCAGAGCACTTTTACTTTAAAGTATGACTGGACAGACTCTTGCATGGGTGGTGACTCAGAGAGCCTGGGAGGGGACTTGAAAGAGGAAGCAAGAAAGAGCTTCCTATAAATGTGGGTGCAGCTGGATGGCTTAAACCACACAGGAGACAGAGTGAAGGAAAACACATGGACCTGCCCTAGGGACCTCCAGTTTTCTGCTCTTGTGCCTTTTACCTGAATGGCGTTGGTATGACTGAGCCAGATTACACAAGAGCAGATGACACATCAACACCCAGTTGTCCCCTGGGTGGAACAAAGCACTCAAGTACGCACTTCGACCGTGAATCTAATGTTTTCCATTGAGAATAAGCGGTAAGGGAGATTAATTGCTGTGAGCGCTGAAAATGAGCGAGCATGAAGACTGTGCCTGCGATGGCAGTATTGGTGAATGCGTTTGTTTTCTGAGGATGGAAAGCAAATATTTTATTCACTGCCACATGTGTGAATGCATGATTGTATCAGCGACGCATATAAAAGAAACAGGAATATTGTGTGCTACCGCAGCTTGCTAAGGAAACAGAAATACTGACTTGAAGTCAAGCAGTCCTTGATAACCAAAGCTGTAATTTAAAACGTAAATGCCTTTCTGAGCTCATCTGTTCTAAGCTGGATGGAGCCCAGCATGTTTCAGTTTTTAAATAACTCATTCCCATGACCTTTGCAACTCACTACCTTACACAACAGTGCAAAAAAGAGCCTCATACACATGACTCAGGCTGCCTTAGGGTTGCTGAAATTTAAGAAGGCAGCCTACATAACATGATCAGAGGCAAAAGGAAAATAAAAGACTGATTATATAACATCCAGTCAAATTGAACAAACCTCTGCAGTTATACAAAGCTGTGGGCTGCAGGATGCATCTGGAGTTCAAAGAAGTTTTAAAGAAACAGCCTGACGTGGCTGATGTTTAGCCCTAGTGTTTAGTGTCAAACCTGGTAGAAGAATCTTCTCAAAATACTGCTCTAAAACACTTAGCTTGTAATCTGGACGTGATCCAGGACATTTGAAACACATTGAGTAACGCGACCCTGGGGAAAGATTAAGGTGCCTGGACTGCTAACTGGCAAGCCCAAAATCATGCACAGGAAAACCATGCCATGAGCTCCTGACAAGCTGAGTAGCAGTCACCTTACACTTACTGAATGTCTTCCTGCTGCTCCCAGATCTTTCCAGAGGTTTCTCGGAGGCACAGTCCATCTGTGGGGAAACCTGTGATCTTGCATCACCTCCCTGGCCTGTGCCACTGGGACATCACTGCACTGGCACCCAGCACTGCGCGCTTGCAGCCCAGAAAGCCAAGCATATCCTGGGCTGCATCAAAGGCAGCATGACCAGCAGGCTGAGGCAGGGGATTCTGCCTCTCGACTCCGCTCTCGTGAGACCCCACCTGGAGTACTGCGTCCAGCTCTGGGATCCTCAGCACAGGAAAAATACAGACCTATTGGAAGGGATCAGAAGAAGGCCACAAAGATGACCAGAGGGCTGGAGTACCTCTACTATGAAAACAGGCTGAGAGAGTTGGGCTTGTACAGCCTGGAGAAGGGAGCACACCAGGGAGACCTTATAGCACCTTCCAGTACCTAAAGGGGCCTACAGAAAAGCTGGAGAGGGGCTGGTTACAAGGACAGGGAGTGACAGAACAAGGGGGAATGGGTTTAAACTGAAAGAGGAGAGATTGAGATTAGATATTAGGAAGAAATTCTTCCCTGTGAGGGTGGTGAGGCACTGGCACAGGCTGCCCAGAGAACCTGTGGAGGCCCCATCCCTGGCAGTGTCCAAGGCCAGGTTGGATGGGGCCTTGGGCAACCTGGTCTAGTGTAGGGTGTCCCTGCCCAGGGCAGGGGGGGTGGAACTGGATGATCTTTAAGGTCCCTTCCAACCCAAACCATTCTATGATTCTGTGATCTGTGCAACTGAATATACAGGTTATTTGGACTTGCAAGTTAAATCCAGCCCTGGGCTGGAATCCAGAGCCAAAGCAGGCACCCAGGTGACAATCCAGGGCAAAACTAGAGTTGGGATCCAAAAATAACCTTCAAAAAAACTTCCTAGGATCAGAAGGTTACCCCTAAAGCAGGCCTGCTGGAAACGGTCACAGTCAAGCCTTCTCTTTTGATTAAAAACCTGGCACAGGAGCACAGCTTTGTTCTGCTGTGATCGACAGGATCTCTCAGAGGGAGGTGTCTACCTCTAGTCCCTGAACACCAGAAACAAAGCTCCAACTTCTCTTGTAGGACTTAGCATTGCTCATTCTGCTGGTTCCCACCTTACCATGTAAGAGTCTGGTGGCTAAAGCTTAGTCCCTGGAACTGGAAAACACTGGTATAATTTCCACCTTCAGTCCCCACTGCCTGTGTTGCCAGGTGAGTACTGTTACCGTCCGGCTGGAGGTCAGCTGAGGTGAGGGCAATCCTTCACCCTGTAGTGAAGCTCGGTCCCCAACTCACACAGGAATCCTCCACTCCTTGGCTCAGAGACAGCAACTGGGACTCTGTAACCTCCTGCTTAGGGCACCTACCTGGAAGAACAGAATAATTTACTGGATCTAGCCCTAAGATTTCAAATCTTTTTAATTGATTATATTAGTTACATATTAGTTAGACTACATTCTCAGTTATTTGTCTGTGGCTAGACCCAAGCTAACTCCTTTCCAAGCCACTGGGAAAGTATTTTCTTTGTTTTGAGACGCACACTGGGTGGGGATGGGCAGACAGACTGAAGGTAAGAGGACAGAATAAATACATTTTTTGGTTTGTTGTTTAAAAATATAAACTAAACATACAGTATAAAGCAAACAATAAATATTTATGTAGGTGGGTTCACTTCAGATAATTACTATTTATTAACCAAAGAAAACAGTAACCTAACTCACCTTTCCTCTACAGAAAAAAAAAAAAAGCTTATAGTTTTTCATCAAATACAAATTTCAAACCCAAAGGATACAGCCAGGTTTTATTTTCCCCGCATTTAGGCGAGGGTAAACTGCAGGAAAGCACACAGGCGTGAGACGGAGGTCACTTTTGTCTGGTATTCTTTCTGAACTTCCTTGTTACAAGTGGAAATGGGACCTGATCTAACCCAGGCCCCTGAGACGTCTCAGACACTGGTTCAGAGTCTTGGTTCTAAATGTAAATTTCTAATTTTATCTTCCATAACCACTTTCCACTCCAAAGTACACACTCATGCTAAGAAGATAACACCAGTACTTCCAGTCATGTGCACTGGTTGCTCTTCCTCACTGCTGGAGAAATTACTATTCTTTAACACTCACATTTGCCTAGCAAGATCTCAACTCAAATGAGCCAGATGTTGCTACAGACCATCTGGTGGCTTTCCACCTCTTGACTCCCGTGATCTCAAGCAACGACGAAAGGCTGTATCCAATTACCAGTCTCTGAACAATCTTTACTTTCAGAAGTATCGCATAAGATAAAATGAAACTGGGCTATCATTGTTCCACCAGTATTAGATAAATAATATTTTGTCTGTTGTGAAGTGTAAGCTATTCTCTTTCTGGAAAAACGCACGCAGATTCCCCTCCGCTTCCAACTCTAATCTCCACTACTTCCCCTGGAGTCTACTGAATTTTTTGCATGGCAGCCACCATAACTGCAAATGTAGTTACTTTTTAAAATTACTGTAAAAAATAAATTTGAAAAATGCACACAATGACCTACAGCTGGAAAAGGGATCAGCCCCTTCAGAGCCCAGAGAACTGCTGAAGCCAGGCTGCTGATATCCTGAAACTGCTTCCTCATAGCACAGACGCCGATAATGTCATCAGTATCATTCCTGAAGCTTCCCAAAAATGTATTTTCCTATAACATTCACAGAATTTTCTTCACTTCATCGAGTTGTCAGAATGCTGCATTCCTCAAACTGGATACCAAACCCTGAAAGACCAACCCAGGCGAAGGGTGCCAGCTAGTGCACAACTCCTACCAAACACAAAAAGAGCATTTAGTTCTCTGCTAATGAGATCTGAGGAATATGCCGGGATGGTGCAAAGAAGTCCTGAGCAGCAAGGGGCAACAGATACAAGCTGAGCAAGGAAAATTCTTCACAACAAAAGTGGTGAGGCACTGGAACTGGGACCCAGGCAGGCTGGGGCACCTCAGTCCTCTGACACGTCCAAAATGGGACTGGCCAAGTCCCCAAACTATCTGACCAAGCTTTGAAGTTGGCCCTGCTTTGAGCAGGGAGTTGGGCTATACAATCTCCAACGGTCATGTCTGACCTCAATTACTCTACGATTCTAGGAAGCTGGATCCCAACTGCTGAACGAAGCCAGAGCCACCGCTTTGTTTCAGAAAGGAACTGAAGATACAGAGGGCCTCTGGGGGGACGATGAAATAAATCAAACTACCCCCGGGTCCCACAGTGACGGCAAATACCCACTGAAAGCAATTGTCTCTGCGGTTCCCCACTGGCCTCCGCTTTAGAAAGGGAAGGGGAGAGACGAGTCGCGTGGCTCAGCGCTGCTGGTTTACTCTAAGGCTGATACTCTTAAGAGATGTTTTTTTAAAAAAACACCTTTTGCAGGGCTCATTGTAAATCTTCAGAAACATTCACTGTCCCCGGGAACCTGGCTGTGTTAGAGGAGGATGAACGCACCACCCCGAGAGGCCGGCAGAATGCGCGGATGTACAGCCAGGCCCTTCCTTTGGAGCAGACAAAATCACAGGCCATCGCTGCGTGCAGGTACTCCGTCTGCTTCCAGCTCTACTGACACATTTATTTTTGCCATGTAACGCTCCTGATTTCTGCTAAAAATAAGTCACTGGTCTGCAGAACAGCAGACACATTGCTGTCATTGCTTCTATAATGCTTTCAGGAAAGAAGATCGTTTAATCTTGTCCTATTCTTCCTGTTTATTCAGTACCTGGCATGTTTTTCTCCCCTATTTTCCCCTTTGTTAGGCTTTTCTTTCTGCTTTTTTAATATTTTTGTTTCTGCTCCAGGTTGGTATGGCACCATGCCAGCTGGAAGTGTTTGATCTGTGCACAGAATTTTGAGACAGGTTTTATGAGCGACTGCTCTTTTCAGCAGGCGCAGGTGCAAAATGGCATTTCTGAAACACTCTGTGCAAAGATACCGTAAAAACGTTAAGCAGTCGGGATATAAAATCAATTGAAGTATTACTCTGTTCCTGAATGGGATTTCAGCAAAACTGAAACAATAAAATATTTACATGTTAGGCACAAGAACTTACTTAAACTAGAAGGTTATTACAAACACCTGATTTCAAATGAAAATGGATGTTGATGATGCGTAACGGAGTTTCTCTGGAAATGTGTGCAGAAAGCTTTAGGGTAACTGCTGCAGCACTTTAGCTGCAGTGTTAATGCATCGCTGCCTGTCGGTTCTGCAATGCAGAATTACCCGCTGCTGGCAACAGGCACAGGAGACAAGAACTGATGGCGTTTGTTATGCTCAGGTGATAATCCTTCCGTCCATGGAAACAGTGAGACTTCACGTATCTTGAAGTAACTGCTTTTCCATCAGTCCTTCATGTAAAATGTTAAACGTGGAAAAACATGGGTTTATTCATTAAAATTTTTGTTCTTTAAAGTCAGCAAAAAAGGGACTTGCTCAAAGTGCACAAGAATGGTCTGGGCAGCAGCAAGATGAAGAAAAGGAAGAACTAACTTTCCAGCCAGATTGCAACATCCCACTCCTGGCACACCAGCAAACTCGCATCAGCTTGAGGACCAAAATGTCAGCCAAGTGTTAGCATTTTGTCTTTCATTTGTGAGATTTATACGGGGCTGCTAAGGCCAAATTCTCTTCTCAGTATTTTAAAATTCCAGTTGTGTCTGTTGCTCAAAGAGATACGTAGTATCAACAGGATATTGTGAGACAGGGAGCCACAGCTCCCAATACCAGCTCTAAAAGCAGCTCCTCTCTGGGCCTTGAATCAGGAAGAAAAAGGGATGAATAGAACAAATAAACAGGGATTTCCCAGCCTGTTAGGGGGAACTGAACTAACAGTCACAACGTTCTGAAGACTAAAAGTGCTAAATGCTAATTATTTTGTGGACTTTTTTTCTCCTCAGTAAGCAGCTCTAGACAGCAACATTCTCTTCAGAAGTCAAACATGAACCCACTCTAAAAGCCCTGTACCTCCCATCAGAAGCAGGACGTGATCAGCAGTCACTTCATCCTGATCCTTTTCCATCGATCTGCTCTGTCCCTCAGATACACCCAGGCACAGCCCTGCCTTCCCACAGACATTTACCTTCTGCTGGGCTAAGAGGATGCCTCAGCTGTGCTGGCTTATGTAGTCTTTAAAAACATTTCTAAACTTGGGTGCTTTACAGTCACTCTTGCTGCAAGTAGATAATTACGTCAATGGTTGTTGTTACAGCACACTCTGTCAATCTATACCTAACCACGTACAACCATTGAAAAGGAATGTAAATTATTCCTCTTCCATGCCGTTTAATGAAGTCTCTAACGTACAATCATGTGTCGGATGCTTTTTTTTTAAAAAAAATTTTATTCTAAAATAAGTCTCAAAGAGATGACGGTATATTGTTCTTTTGTGACAATCAAAATGTCACAAAAGTCACCCAGAAACACCAATAAATGAGTATTTTAATGCTTTGTGCTTTCAACTACTACTGTGGCAGACTTGTATTTTTAAGGATGGCATCATTTTGTCTTTCTAGCTGGTTTTCACATGGAGGGTCTGTCCTGGTTTCAGCTGAGAGAGTTCATTTTCTTCACAGCAGCCAGTGTGGGGCTGTGTTTTGGGTTTGTGCTGGAAGCAGCGGTGATAGTGCAGAGATGTTGTTGCTGTTGTTGGGCGATGCTTACACAGAGCCAAGGCCTTTGCTGCTTCTCGCACCGCCCTGCCGGCGGGATGGCTGGGGGTGTGCGGGGAGTTGGGAGGGGACAGACAGGGCAGCTGACCCCAACTGACCAAAGGGATATTCCATACAATATGGCGTCATGCTCGGTTTATAAGGGGCTTGAGGGGAAGAAGAAAGGGGGGCAGCGGCGTTCGGAGTGATGGCGTTTGTCTTCCCGAGTAACCACTATGCGTGACGGAGCCCTGCTGCCCTGGGGATGGCTGAACCCCTGCCTGTCATGGGCAGTGGCGAATGAATTCCTGGTTTTGCTTTGCTTGTGCATGTGGCTTTTGCTTCACTTATTAAACTGCCTGTATCTGAACCCACGAGTTTTCTCGCTTTCACTCTTCTGACTCTCTCCCCCTTCCCGATGGGGGGGGACTGAGCAAGCATCTGCGTGGAGCTCAGCTGCCGGCTGGGGTAAAACCATGACAGGGTCATAGGGCAGTACTTTCCAACTCTCTTCTATCCCAAGTAGACCTCTTGAGACTTTTGGGGCCTGAGTGCAGATTTTCCTTTGTTTCTTCTACTGGTTTCACTTACAGATGTAAACACAATAAAGATGATAAAGGTGCAAGCATAGCCAAAATCTACATTTCATTACAGCTGCTAAAGGAACGCTAATTGCAATGCTCCACACGCTAGCCGAACATCTGCTGCCAACACCACACAGCAAGGCGAGCATCCCAGCCACCTTGAAAACAGAAAGGCGTGAGAGCACGTGCATCTATACACAGAGAAAGAGATGATCAAGGAAATCAAAATGTTGTCAAATTTATATACTTTATGTATTCAAAAATCTACATGAAGAATAAGGCTGGATGAAAGTATCTCAAAAGCATATGCAAAAATGAACGTTACCTTAGAGATGTGCAACAGGGACAAGATCATATCTAACTTGAGGGGCAGAAAGGAAGGAGGGGAGGCTGCTGCTCGCGCCACACGGGTGGGAATGACAGGTGCTGCTCTTCTGGGGAAGGGCTGCTCCTTCGTGGTAACCACCGCTCTCAAAATATTCCTCGCTGGCCGCAGCAGCAGCAAACGTGGCTTTCCCAGAAACACGGGGCAGAGAGGTGCCCGGGTTTGCACCCCGCAGCAGCCTGCTTTGCCTGGAGGGATTCTGGTGAAGGCAGACCACCAAGGAGCAAAAGAAAAACAGAAAAACCGAATGCTGCGGTACAGGCTTCAGCGGTCTCCTGCAGAGTTTCAGAGTTAACATGCTTTGCCACTGGTAAAGGCACTTCAGGAACATTTCAAGGGGAAAAAAACCCCAACAGAACCAACCACATTTCCCACTCTTTGATTCATCACCTGTTACACTCGTGTAAGCGCCCCGGGAGCAGCTGCCAGCCGCAGGCACGGCAGTCCTCACCTCGGCCTCACTCCCCAGCGTGAGGAGGAGGAGGAGGAAGCAGCGAGGGCCGGGCGGGCGGCCCGGCGCGGAGTGGCGGAGTGCCAGAGCGAAGCCCGCTCCCGCCTCGCCCGCCCGCCCTACCTCCCTCCCTCAGGAGTGCAGCGGGGCTCGCCCTCCCACCGGCGGTTCCCTCACGGAGGGGCAGCCTCGGGCCGCTCCCACGGCGCTGCAGGGTCTGAGGGGCCGTGTGTCCCCCACGCACTGCGGGGCCGGGGCGAGGAGGCCGCGCCCGTCCCCACCGCGTTCGCGCCTTCCCACCCCTGCGCAATGCGCGCGCACCACCTCCCCCCACCCCGCCACTGCCGAGCCTCCGTGTCACGTGCGCTCCTTGCCCTCCCCGGCAGCCAATGGGCGGCGCGCCGCGGGCCGCTCGGCCTTTATAAGGCGCGGCGCAGCACG
>VWZZ01005998.1:31088-51588 GCA_013399095.1 Psophia crepitans | reverse complement strand
GGGGGCCGGGGCTGAGCCTTCCGGGAAGGGGCCAGGTCTGTGCCCGCGCGGCCGGGGGCGGAGGGAGGGAGGGAGGAGGGCGTCGTCGTGCCGGAGGCGGGCGGCTGACTGGGGAGGGACGGCCATGTCGGAGCCGCGCGGCGCCTGAGGGGGTCGCCGCCTCCGCCGCGGCGACGCCCAGAGCTGNCCGGGCGCGCCGCTGCGGGGCTGGCTCGCTCCAGTCGCCGGGCGGGCGGCGGCAGCTGCTGGCGGCCGTAGACCTTGTGCGTTGTGTGCGTGTCTCCTTCTCTCTGTCGTCCCCCCTCCGTGTCGGGGCTCTCCGTCTTCTCTTACCAACTNNNNGTCGGAGCTCTCCGTCTTCTCTAACAAACTCTCTGCCTTGCTTCTCCCCCGCCCCCGGGCTTCTGCTTTGTGGATGTTGGCGGCTTCTTGTTGTGACAGGAGAATGTGTGTGTGTCCTGGGCCCAGGCGGATCGGTATGTATCTCGCACCGGTACTCGCTGGAGCGCAAGGCTCGGGGGTCGCATGGGACCCGGGGAAGGGGCTGCCGGGCTGGGCTGTGCCCCAGCGCCGAGACCTGGCCGGAGGGAAGGATTAACGGTTCTGCTTGCTTTGAACGTTTCTTGTTCCTCCTCCCCCCTGCCCGTCCTCTCCGACAGGCTAATTCCTTCAGGTCTGTCAAGTGTCTGAAAGGCACCTGGGGTGAGTGGTTTTGTCTGAAGCCATGGGTGTTTCCGGCACAGTTACGGCAGGTGTTTTGGAGGAACCTGTCTGTGCAGCATCAGTTGGCCTTAATGGCACAGTCAGCAAGCCTTTATTCAAGCACAGGGTAATACTGTGTCGTTTTATCAGTGTAGTACTACAAAACCTATAAACTGACTTATTATTGGCTATATTATATTTGTAGCCTTGAAAAATAACATTTATACCTTGTTTTTGGCTTGGAGAGGTATTCAGTCTAATATCTTGACAAGTCTTGATAAATTTTGATTGGATTGGAAAAATTCCTAATTTCTATCTCTTCTTTCTCTGCCATCTCTTGATCAACTAATGAATTTGGGAGCTTAAAGTAATTATTTGAGGGCTAGGCTAAGTGTCTGCTTATATTTGAGGTCGATCTTGTGTAAATGATACAGGCTGTGGAAATTGAGGCCAACTTCTTACCATTTCCTTTTGGTTTTCATGTAGTATTTGATAAACTAGTGATTAAAAGTCAACAAAATACCCTCTGGTGGCACTGCAGAGCCACTGTAACAGCAGTACATTTGTATTTTTGCTTTATCATGGATCAGCAGCAAAGCTGTCAGCACAGTAGTTGTGGCACCGTGTCAGCACTGAACATAGATGCTTAACAGTCAGGAGAACTTTATTCAGTTGGAGCCTATCAGGAGACCAGGCACATCTGTAGAACCTTGAGGGTCCCATTCTGTAAGCAAAATGCTTGCTTTTAAATTTCATATGGAGAACTATACATAACTGTTACCAAAATAGCTTCCTTAGAAGGCAGTGAATAGATTCTAAAATCTATATTTGGAGTTGCAGTTTACTTCTGTCATGCTGTATGCATGTGAAGCCTGGGCTGGAGAAATGAACTTTCTGTGAAGCAAATGGCTAACATAAATTTAGCCTGCATCTGGAAGTTCAAGCCAATGCACTGCTGCTGAGTGTCTGTACAGCTTGCTGTGGTTCGCAGGAGTACAACCAGAGCTCTTCCTGGTAGCTGAACAATAGAAAGCTGGCCAGTTGAGTGTTCCTAGCTGTCAGTGGGAGACCTGGGAGAGGTCAACGGGCAAGAATTTTTGTCAGTGTAAATACTGACAGTCACTCATTAATACTAGGAAGCCAGTGGAGTGGTAGAAACATGAATTCTACTTTGCATACAGCTCTTAACACGTCTTGTAACAAAGAAACAGGTTCCATTCCTGGTTACTTAAGGAGGACAAGGTGAACTTGGAGGGAAGAATGTGACTTGCTTCCTTCTTTTGCAATGAAGAGTATGGGGTGAAGCTTCATGTATTTCCAGACGCTTCTCAGCTGATCTGAGTGATCAGAATCCTGTGGCAGAAGCTATGGACAGCTTACAGAATAGGGTGCTTGCACAATACAATTCCTCTTATGTTGCATGATCCTTTAGATTGAGTATTGGGGCTTACTGCATGTTATATGGGGGTCGTGTCTCATCTCAAATACTGATATGCTTGTTTGGCTAAAAAGGTAATTGGTTTAGTGACTGATGCACCTTGCACAACACAGCAGTATCTGTTTTCAGTAGAACAATTAAATCTGATATACAGTGGTGCTGATAGATTAGTACTTAAGACTGCAGTAAGCCTTGTATAAGATAATTTGTTACTGTCTCTTCTAAGAAGCTTTTATGATGAAACTTGATCATAAAAGTTGGAAAGAGAAAATTTAATTCCCTTTAACTGTGTGTACTTCACACAAAGCACAGTTCAACTCTTTTCCACTATGGAATTGTTTACTCAAGTATGACATTGTAAAAGACTTCCTGATAATGAGTCTTGGTGAATAAAGGATGTAAGGGTCACTCTCAGTAATGTTGTGACTAGGTATGAAATGGAGACAAGGAAGAGTATGTTAGAATAATACTTCTTACAATTTTGAAATATTATTCTAATATATAAGGAAAGTTTTTGGATGTGGTGAAAAGTGGTATAATAATCTTCTTGAATATTAAACTTAATAGTTTATTTTAACACTGAATTAGCTTTAGACTATTATGCAGGGCTCTGCTCTAGTAATGGAAGCAAACACAGTTTGCATGTAGTCCTTAATGGAGTAGATTTCTAAAACAATTTATAATCCTGAAATTTGCTGGGGTAGATGAGCTGCAGGTAGGAGACGCATCTGCTTTCTATGTCTTTTATTATCTGATAAGCTAGAAATTGTTGCATAGACTGCTGTGGCAGTCCATGTATATGCACACCACTGGTGTTGCACAAGTTTAAAGTTTTGCATGTGCAAGGGGGGGAGAAGAAACAAAGCCTGCTACTGGCTTGTGATTGCCTTAAGGACATCTGCTGTCTGTGACCTACTGCTTGCTTTTACCATCTAAACCATCTTCATCTTAAACTCAGTTGTATGTTATCTGAAAGTTGTTTCTTGAATCTTACTGTTAGATGTTTTATCTTTTCATCAGTCTTGTAGAAAGAGTTTTCTTACTTGTGCCACATCTGGTTCTGTCAGCAGGGAAATCAGCAGGAAAACAGGTCTCTTAAGAGTCTTGTAGAAGGTGGCATTACTGTAGAGTGCTCTGTGCTAACTGTTGTTTTGTGTTCTGTTTGAAGCTGTGTTGTCTCTCTGGATGATGTTTTCACTTTCTACCTGCTGAGTGGGTCTAAGAGCTAAAATATCTGAAGTATAGCTGTTTTGTTATAGCCCAACGTAGTGTCTATAGACAAGAACCTCTTAATGCCTTTTCTCAAGACCTGTGAAGCTATGAGCTCCATATAATAAGCAACTTTGTAAATGTCTTAATACAGAGTTCTGGGAAAAATCTGTTAGCTGTCTCCCTAAGCATAGTTGTTCTCTTGTCTTTCAGCAATTCCAGTCCGAAGCTCCAGACTACCATTGTTGTCTGATGCCATGCCAGCACCAGCTCATCTGTTTCCATTGATTCGTAACTGTGAGCTTAGCAGGATATGCAGTACTGTGTGTTACTGCCACCATAAACATCTGTGTTGTTTATCATCTCATTTTGCTCACGGTCACTTCAGATATGCACCTCGGAAGAAATTTGCTGCACTCTATAGGCCAAAGGAGAACTTTAATCGCTTTATTCATGCAAGGGATTATGCTTCTACACCACAGAGATTTTACCTCACTCCTCCACAGGTCAACAGCATTCTGAAGGCAAATGAATACAGTTTCAAAGTCCCAGAATTTGATGGTAAAAATGTAAGTTCTGTCCTTGGCTTCGATAGCAACCAGTTGCCTGCTAATGCTCCAATAGAAGACAGGAGGAGTGCTGCCACTTGCTTACAGACAAGGGGAATGCTTCTGGGTGTGTTTGATGGACACGCAGGTTGTGCTTGTGCTCAAGCTGTCAGTGAAAGACTGTTTTACTACATTGCTGTCTCTCTATTACCTCATGAGACTTTACTTGAAATAGAGAATGCTGTGGAAAGTGGCAGAGCTCTCTTGCCCATTTTACAGTGGCACAAGCATCCCAATGATTATTTTAGCAAAGAAGCTTCCAAGCTTTACTTCAATAGTCTAAGAACTTACTGGCAGGAGCTCATTGATCTCAACAGTGGAGAGACTACTGATGTGAAAGAAGCTTTAATTAATGCTTTTAAGAGGCTTGACAATGATATTTCTTTAGAAGCTCAAGTAGGAGATCCCAATTCTTTTCTCAACTACTTAGTGCTGCGAGTAGCATTCTCTGGTGCAACTGCCTGCGTGGCCCATGTGGATGGTGTTGACTTGCACATTGCAAACACAGGTGATAGTAGGGCAATGCTTGGGGTTCAGGAAGAAGATGGATCTTGGTCTGCAGTTAATCTGTCCTATGACCACAATGCACAAAACGAACATGAAGTGGAACGTGTGAAAATGGAACATCCAAAATCTGAAGAGAAGAGTCTTGTGAAACAGGATCGTCTCTTAGGTCTCCTGATGCCTTTCAGAGCTTTTGGTGATGTGAAGTTTAAATGGAGTATTGAACTACAGAAGAGAGTAGTGGAGTCAGGCCCAGATCAGCTGAATGACAATGAGTATACAAAATTTATTCCTCCAAACTATCACACCCCCCCATACCTCACAGCTGAGCCAGAAGTCATACATCACAAATTACGGCCACAGGATAAGTTCCTGGTTTTAGCCACAGATGGGCTGTGGGAGACAATGCACAGGCAAGATGTGGCTAGAATTGTAGGGGAGTACCTCACTGGTGTTCACCATCAGCAGCCAATAGCTGTTGGTGGCTATAAGGTAACTTTGGGACAGATGCATGGTCTCTTAACAGAAAGGAGAGCAAGAATCTCTTCAGTATTTGAAGATCAGAATGCAGCCACTCACCTGATACGTCATGCAGTGGGTAACAATGAGTTTGGCGCTGTGGATCATGAGCGACTGTCCAAGATGCTTAGTCTTCCAGAAGAGCTGGCTCGAATGTATAGAGATGACATTACGATTATTGTAGTGCAGTTCAACTCACATGTTATAGGCGCATGTCAAAATGAGGAACTGTGAATTTAATATAGTGAACTAGTTACCAAAGTTATAACAAGGGCCAGTATGAGCATCAAATAAAAAACAACCACCCAACAATAAAATAAAAACCCTCAGCAAATAAATTGGTTGCTTGCTAGATTCAACATATCTGTTGTTCCTGCCTTCCCCCAGAGCTCAAAATACATGGGAAGTGCTTTTGACCTAATACAAACTTGAAGAGCGTGTCACAGCTTTGGAAAAGAGGTTTTTGTAATAATTTTGCACTATTGATTTCATGGATGCTGCTAGAACAAAGTCTTGAATTTGGCAGGCTTGGATGAGGGAGGGAAGGAGTATAAAGAATTAACTATCAAAGATCTGGCTATTCAAGCAACAAAGCCTGTTTATAAATACCTGTAAATATCTATACTTTATCTTAAAGAAAAGATGAGTAAAGAGGAGTATTGTTGAATTCTTACAGGGCTAATTCTTGCAAAGTAGGTGTGGTTATTTGTTAATATATTGTCTACTGCTTCTTCTAAGCAGGTCTCTTTAACCAAGTAAGTCTTCAGCCTAAGCAAGTTGTCTCACATAGACAATGTTGTGCACTTGAGGATATTTGTCTAAGTGTTGACTCTCAGTGCAGGTCTAAGCCATAATCAGTACCTGAGATTGTGTTACAGCTTAACCACATCTTATGCAGGGTAACTTCTAAACTTCTTGTGCATTAATAGTTTCTTGGCTGTGGGTTTCTGCACAACTTGTAGAGCAATAATACACCATAACATGCAGTAATATACCATGTAACTTTGGGGAGGACTTCAGTTTGCAGTATGAAGAAACTTTGGGACTTCTCAAAAAGTCAATGTTGTTGGTCAAGACTTTGACTTTCTTAAAGGTCACGTCCTTCATGGATTCCACCCCTTTCTGGTGTTACTTATTTGGTAAATAAATTTTCACCTGAAAAGATGAAATAATTGATAACCTCTTTGTGGCTTTGTACATTGCACTCGTTTTCACTTTGGCTGTTTCAAATGGTCATGTTGGATGTCTTGCACTTGAATTCATTTGTAAGTTGGGTTAAAAACTATAAATTACACATAATTGAAGTCTGGCTTGTAAATACTGTTTTAGTTGGGAAGCTAACTGGCATGCATGTGTATGTTTAATGACTTTTTCTTGCACCTTCTTTATTAGCAGCTCTATTTCTGGACAGCTGGTGTATGCATGTTCTTACAGTGACGAATGCAATCATAGAGCAACATCTGAAATTGGTCTCTGCCTTGTAATGGTTAAACTTGAACTTAAAAGATTGGCTGTAACTTGTGTGCCTAAAGTTGTTGGGCCCGTAGCTGTAGAAGTTAGGGACTGACAACTAATTTATTGGTCGTCATTGCATCTGTTTTAGCTATGTTGTATTGTATACAGATCTATTTTAACCTGCCCTTAGGTTAAAAACTTAAATGCTGGCTGAAATTCCAGCCCTTGATGAGTGAGAGAACATTTGTAACTTGATTCCTGTGTTCTAGAGAACAATGATAGGTCAGCATATTTCACTTTACCAAGGTGATTTAGTTAAAATACCTTCTTAGCCTTCGTCATAGTGAATTAAATCAACAACTTAAAAACAAGCTTATTTTGGTTAATTGTGTAATGTGGCATTTTCTACTAGATACAAATACTGCCAATTAATGCTACTGTTACATAGGGTACACTTTGAACAATAAATCTGTGCTATGGTAAATATTGGCTCCTCAAACTCAGAAATGCTGTGTGTACTTAGTGGCCTGCAGCTTTAATATGTCTGTTTCTTTACCGGATTTTAAATACCAGGACAATGTTACTGTAAGGTTAATGATACTGAAGTTCACACTCAAGATGTGCACAGCCCTTCTTTATCTGAAGGGAAAAAGGAAACTCTAAAATGCTTAGACAAGTACTGGCTGTTGACTTTGCTTCTGTATGTTATGTTTTGGTGACCGTCATTAGCTTGGTCAATAGACATGTTCTATCATTCAAATACAGTATGTATCTAAGCTGTTGCAGTATTTAACTTTCTTACTTTTTTACTGTTAAAGCTCTATTACATATATTGATGTATTTAACCTATTACTATTGATATGGATTTGGTACAAGTCATAGCTGGAAGAAATGAACATTGGTCCCATGGATACAACTTTTATTGAGGAAAAGCTGCTTTTTGTAGTAAAGATGTGTATGTATGGGGTCAGATGAAATAATATTTATGTATTGCTTGGAGACTTGCTCAGTATGTATGCAGTGAACAGAAGCAGCATAACTGCCTACTGAACAGGTGATCTGAACAAACGTCTTCTGAGAGATTCCAATAAAATGATCAATTATGCAGAAATGCATGTGTAGTGGATTGATATAGAATGTGATAGCTGTTCTGCTACAGCTGAAGCTTATGAACTGTATTTCAAGAGTGTGTTCTGTTGTGCAGTCCCTGTTATGAATAGACCAGATGGCCAGACAACGCAGCATAAATGGAAACAGACTGAGAATCTGCCTTCAGAGCCCTTAAACGCCACTGTGAGGCTTGAACCCTGTGTCAGGCATGCTGGTGCTGCCACCCCCTGGCACCAAAGCTCTGCTCTGGCTGTCAGCATTGCTCGGTGTGTCTTGGTTCACGTCATCTCATGATTAGTCAGGGGCAGTGCTGTGGATAAAGCAGCATAATTTGAGATCATTAAGCGTGGACTCTACCTTATGTAGAGTATTACATCATTTCATAAACAATCTAAAATATTTATATGCAGATTAAAATAGCGTAACAATGAATTAATGGTAAACTAAAACAGCTCTCCTGCCAGAGGACATGTTCTGCTTGCATTGTCTACCAAAGTTGCTGCACTGGAGAAAGTACTGCTACTTTATCGGTAAGGGGGATGCTGTGATTACTTTTCCAAATAAGGATTTCAGAGCTACAAATACATGGCTCAACCCAGAAGGATGGTTGAATCTTGACAGTCAGGACATAACTTCAAGTTCACCTTTAAGTCTTTAAAACTGTTCTAGATGAATGTTTTGGCAGAACTGTTGAATACTAAGCAAGAGAGGAGTGGGAGATCTTTTAGGCTATGCTTCCAATTTATGCTCTTACTTCTCTTCCCTTGTGTTTAAAGTGGTATGTGCATTATTTGCTGTTGATAGTATTTTACAGCTACTGTTGTGGTAATTTCTATATGCTTCATTTGCTTTCTATGTGCTTTACTGAGTACAGAACTTCTTAAAATATTTTATTTCTACTTATCCCCTCATTGCAGGGAAGAGTTTTGCAGGTAGCACACTTAAAATGTGACATGTGCAGCAAGGAGTGTAGCTTCATCATAAAATGTTGTTTATAACTAGACTCTTGAACTCAGGTTCCTGTACTTAAAACAATTCTGGAGTGAGAGGATGCCTGGTAACTATTCCTGATCAGTGCTCTGCAGAATGGCTGGGTTGCTCTGCTCTCCCTCAGTGGGGATGCATATTTGTGATTACCTGGCACGGATGGATAATTCCGGTTTCTGGTTCTAATTGTCTGCAGACTCCTAAGTTCCCTGATGCAGACAGTCCATCTGGGTTCATGACTGCTACTAAATACATGCCATCTGATTTGCATCAGTGACCATTGTGTGCAGAGACTGCTAAAGATCTGGCCAAAATGCACTGTCTTAAATTTCATGAAGCTTAGAATGAAGCAGATCCTGTGGGTAGGAAGAGAAGTAGCTTTCTTCCAGCCTGCCAAGTAGCATCCTGCACCTTGATATCATTATCTTGTTATATGTACAATGAAGAAACTAGGTTTAACTTAAATGAGCAAGTCCAAAGTGTCTGTCTCCAGAGATAATCTCTAACCTGCTGAGAGGTGCTTCAAGTAGGATAGCATTCTCAAGCACTGTTTGGTAGATGCTCTTTTCTGTTCAGAGGCTTAGCGTGTGGAAGTTAAGGAGATACTTCTTTGCTGTGTATTCAATCCTGTGTGAAAACAAATGTACTTAAAATGAAGTGGGCTTTAGAATCACTGTGTTGGTAGTTTCTCATGCGAGGCTAACGGTTTTGTCCTTTTTCCTGTTGTATTTGAAAGCCCTCCATTGCTAAGTGCCTTTAGTTTCAGAACTTGCCTGTTCTTGTTTTGTGTTCTGTTCAGTGGTGAATGCAGGATGTATTAATGTCTTTCCTAGGACTGAAGTATTTGCATTTGTGCAGGAGAAAGGTTTGCTAATGTGTTCTGGGTTAAATTATTTATTCAACAGCCACAGCATATTTAATTGCTGTGCAAACAAGTAGATATTGTCCCTTTGTCACGAGCACGTTGTCAAATATAGTCTATGCAAACTCATTGCTAGAATATTTTTCAGTTTAGTATTAACCTGATTTATCAAATCTTGATTAGGCAGTTATTTCTTTTAGTTTATTCTTTTAAAATATGATGTTAATTACAGGCTGTAGTTTAAAGTTAAACAGAATATAAATGTTCTGTCATCAGATACCTGTGCAGTGGAGGAAACACATAGGTTCACTTTGCTTTTCTCCTTTCCCAACCAGGTAGGCATTAAACATCACTGATGACTGACTTAAGTTTTGGCCTTAAGACAGCACTTGGAACAAGTTCCTGAGTGGCTTTTACCATTGGAAGTAAAGGGGAGGGAAAGGAGAAAATAGACCAAGTATTATCAGTAATGCATCCTTTAAATGGACAAACCAGTGTGAATTCTGGTCCTTTCATTTGGCATCCCAGCCATGTGAATGCTGAAGCACAAGCCATGACAAGTATACGTGCTGTGTTTCACTGGAAGAAACCTCACAAGCACGTGGTTCTTCCTATTTCATCTCATTCCGTGTTGAGGGTGAGGAAAAAAAGGTGAGAAACCATCGAAGTGTGTATCTGTTCTTAGGGTTCCTAGTTTAAGTTGATCAGCCTTACGGATTGCAGGGGATGTTTTAAGCAGCAGTTCATTATCACGGTCGATCTTTGAACAGAAAAATCCCTGATTTACAGACTTTATATTAGAGATTTCCTACCTAGGAAGTCCTTAATACAATCTGCCAATGCCAAACTATTTTTGTATGGCATCATGAACAAACTGTTTGGTTTTAATATTCTTTATATGTACTTGAGGGTAGCATTCGATGTATTGCCTCATGTTAACTGCAGTATTAATCCAGTTAGACTGAACTGTCACATGATGCTGAAAGATAGGAAGGATGCCTAATGGAAAACAGGGGAGTCACTGATGTTAACAGGAAAGCACCCCATGAGCTGACGCAGAACCATGGATTAAGCCCTGTTTCATTCACAAAGCTCTTCATATTAATGAAATGAGTCAGTTCCCTATGACTTTGTCAGAATTGTTGCAAATCTATAATCATTAATGCCCACCCCTAGTACTTCCGTCGCCAGTGTGGTGGCTTAACAGCTGGGCTAATACAAGAATACTGTTTTCTAGGATTTTATAGATTATATGCAAGTTGATTAAAATAGCTAATGGTGATCAGTCAGTGCTCCTGGTTTTAGGCAGCTGGGAGAGGAGTGAATGGTGCTTCCCTAATAGCAGCCTATTCAGAGGGGAACAGCTATATCTTCATCTCCTAACAAAACCTGGCTGCTGTACAGAAGAGCACAGTGGTGCTTGACAGGGATTTATTACACCTGCTAAGCAGCAAGGTGTATTAATCTGTACAGCGTGCTATACTGGTACAGCTCTGCTGCTCTAGAGGTAGTTCATGTGTCCCTGTGAAACTCAGCATCTCCCTTATGTATACATAGTCACTGTCTGTTGTGGGCAGGTGCCTTACCACCTCCATCTTAAGACACTTAAACTTGGATACTTGTGTGTGTGCCTGTGTGCTGAGTGGTGGAGCTCCTATTACAGGTGGTGGAGCTGTGTTCAGTACATGCTGTGGATTCTCGATAGCTATTCAGCCCACTCCACACCTACACTGAGTGTAACAGAAGCTTAGTCATCTTGTTCGTGTATGGGCAGCTGCATTTAGGTGTTTTCTGGAGGCAGATCCTACCTGTCCTTTACAGTGTCTTCAAGAATGCTGGTATCTGCCACTTCTGCCTAATGACTATATCTGGGGGTTTTAACTCGTTGTTGTACGTAAGGTACCTCCAGATGGGCCTGTTCTTGCCCTTTGAGCCTTTAGGTATATGGAACTGTATCTCAAAGTCCAGTGCCCTCTTTTGTGTTGACCTACACAGGTAGTGTGTAGGCTATGGCTGTCACAGGCTATGGCATGTTGCTGTTACCCCAAGCACTCCCTTCATTTTGCCTGTTACAGAGCCCTGCTAGTGTTAACAGTTGTAAATGAGCAATATATGGTTTCCTTGGCGTAATCTCTCAAGCCTGCAGTTACAACAGTGTTCAGCATTCCTTCTGGCTTGAATGAGTAGGAATCTATGAAGCTCACAACACAGTTGATCAGAGGAGTCTGTGTCCTCTTCAGTCTACTACAATGTTCAATTGTAAGAACAGCTCTATAAAAAAGATGATCCAGGGCTTTACATAATTCCCCTTTGTCTGAAAGAGAAACAAATTCCAAAATTTTAGAGAAAATGCTTTTTTTATCAAAATAGTCCAGCTTGTGGAAAAAAAAATCCACCCTAAAACATAATTAAGGGGAAACCTCTAACTTGTAGTTGAGAGTACAGGACGGAGAAGAGCAGGCAGCTCTGCAGGATCTTAGTGTGGCAATGGAGGGCAGACTTTGGCCAAACTGGGTTGGTAAATCTGATCTAGAAATGGACATTCAGGTGCCATTCCCTACTCAGCAAACACTGACATGGAGTCTGAGAAGATGTCAAAGATAAGTAAGCATAACAATTGTATCAGTTTGAGGGACACTTTGGTCTTCTGGTTTGGTTTTGTTGTTCGGGGTTTTTTTCCACATTAGTGCCATGTTTATATAACTTTGTGCCAAATCCTCTTAAAGTAGGTGAAAAGAATCTATATAAACAAAATGTAAGATACACTTTCCAAACTGAGGAGCAGTCAGTGGCGTTCCTCAGCTGTAGAGAAGTGTCTATGTAAGGAACTATTGTGAAAATTCACCAGTACAAGGATGAGAAAGTAATACAAGACAAGGCCCCCAAAATCACAGAAGCCCTCCGGGCTGGTAGCTGGCAAGCATTTAAGCTGGTATTACTGCATTTTAAAGTCACTGCAACACAGTTGTGTGAATTAAAATTGCCTGAACTACAACACTGGTTCAAACAGTTAAAATACTAAATTTGATAAAAGATACAGCTCAGAATTTTAATGCCTTCTGTATTTGCTAACCTCTGTTAAAGTAGAAACACCAGAGTGCTACGTGCCCTGTTTCTGATGCAGCAGCTCACAGGAGCCTTTGAAGCACATCACAGCAGTGAGATTAAAAGCTCAGTTCTGAAGTCAGGGAGTCATGAAAGTCCCTTTGACACGAGATCAAGCATTCCCATACTAGCAGGAAGGGTGCTTGGAAGCTCTTGCTTGGTGCAGCAACTAAAAACCAAAACATAACACAAGCTCTGTCTAGGCAGTGTAGGGACAGAAACCACACACTATCTGCAAGGCAGTGACTGCAATGGCAGTGAGCAGTTAGGAGATGGCTTCAGAAAAGCAGCAGTATGTGTAGTTTTTCAGTAGTACACAAATGCAATGAATGTGACTTAAAAAAATCAGGATAAAGTAAGAGAATGTAAGGGGGAAAAAATCATGTAATAATGTGTCTTGAAAGTTGAAAATTGTATATGCAGAAGAAAAGTTACATGTGTATCATAACACATGCAGAAGGCAGCACAATAAAGTATAACTATGTCAGAGATAGCTATGAGGAGAAAAATCGTGTATCAGTTATGGCTGGTGACATGGACCTGCTCAGCAAAAAAACCCAGCAGGCTGCTTGCGAGGTCAGAAATGGCCCAGTGCCGAAGCTGAAGGCCAAAAAAGCTGCTGCTTGAAGAACATGCAAGCTGAACAAAGTACAGGTACTGCTGGTTTGATTTTTAGTGAGGTTTACTTTACCATTTTTGTGCAAACATGAAAACAGACTCAGTTTGGGTGCAGGGAACTTTGAAAACCAAGGACTGTGCACATTACAGCATAGTACCCTTCTGATTTTCACATTGCTGTAGCACCTCAGTGCAGAAGAGTGAGGAAGGAAGGATCAGAAAGACTTAAGTAGAAGAAAAATGAAAGTCAGAGCTGAGGAGCACCCATTCAAAAGAAGGAAGCAGCACACCAGAATTCATTTAGCTGCTTTAATGCATTGTCACAGATAACATACAATCAATAATCCATCATGTCTTTTTCTTCAAATTACAGCCTGGTAAGGGTTATTTTTCTCTTTTTTTTGTTTATCTTTGTCACTTAATTTTCTTTTCCTATCCAAGTCTTCTAATTTGAACGATGGCTGTATGTTTTTTGCACAGATTTTTGGGCCCTAAGGCTATACTTGTACACCATGAAAAGTTATGCTTGGCTCATGATGTAGTTAAAAGCAACATTTTCACGGTTGTAAAAATGCAAAAACGAAAGTTTTGCTCTGATGCATTCCACCAGTTGCTGCCCAAATGAATACTAATCATTGAGGCGTTCCCTTGTTCAACGAGTTTTTCTAGTTCTCTGAACCTGGGGTGAATGCTGCTATCCTGAAGACAAAGTACAGAGAGTTCATTTTTGTCTGTCTTAATTCACCTTGACCCAAGACAAGCGCATGCTGCAGGCATGCACATGGTTTTCCATGTGCATTCCTTAAAAAGTGGTCTCAGGGCACTTGGACATCCTGCCAGTCCAGAGACAAGGGAGTCATCTGCTACCAATAGGGGAGTAAATAATCAAGTGACAGATTTGTTTGCAAAACTGAGAGCATCACATGGTGCCTGGCAGCTACAGCTTTATAGGCAAAGAACTAAAATTTTTATGGTCAGATGGCTTTTGGGGTATTACATTTCCAGAAACTTCCTCCGAGATAAATTTAGTTTCCACAGTATTTCACTGGTGGGAGTTTGGTAGAAGGGTGAATAAGTCTGTATTGATGATGCATGTGTTTGGGCAGAACCTGCCAGAAACAAGTCCAACATACATTTGGACTTTACAACAGTGAATTGTTCAATTACTGACTGTGCTAGGCAAAAAAAAAAATCTACATTCTAATGTCGTAGATTAGCAGGGACAATAATACATCCAGATCTGACAGCAAAGCAGGACAGGAATGCCAAACCCAAAGATAGTAAACTTGACTCAGACTTGCACATAATAATTTAATGGGCAATCCTACATATACTATGACAGTAAAAAAATTATTGGTCTGGATGAAAGTTTGTAAAGTAAAGTATCAAGTTCCAATTAAAAAAAAAAAAAAAACAAAAACAAAACCAACCAAGCAAAAAAAAATTCTTTTCCACTGTAAGTTCAAAGTTTTCTTGTGAAAGAGAGGTAGAAAGAAAAAACCAAGTGATTAATAATAAGGACAGAGAAAATGCTTCATCAAATAGATACTAGTTTTGATCTACTCCTTATTTTAAAAGCCAATAGACCTACCCAAGACACAGGTCTTTGCAGATATATTTGTAGGAGGAAGCTAAGCAGCAGCGTAAGTTACAATGGCTGCAAAAGGCATACTGGATTCAAAATGTGTATTTTCATATGCTTCATTCCATTTGCAATCATTCACACAAATGAATTTACTGAATTACTCTTCAGAGAAGCAGTGAAGAACAATAGTACAAATTCTTTAGTTGCTAGGGTTTTTTTTTTTTCCTTAAAATTTCAGTCAAACCAAACCAGTATTTTGTCACTTAAGAATTTGACTATAACATTCTATATCTGTACAATCCTCCTAAACAGTTTACATCAGCTCTTTACTACTCATTCCTTCGTGATCTGTAATTAGACACTTGAGTCAAAAAAAGAGAGAGTCAGAATACAGAGGAAGTTGTGGTTTGAAATTTTCCTAATAAGTAATTAAAAACCCAGGCTGTGCAGTTCTTTAATGTGAGGCAAATTCTGGATGAATTTTATCAGACTCTATTTTCACAGAATAGTTGAGGTTGACAGGGACCTCTGGAGATCATCTAGTCCAACTCTCCTGCTCAACCCTACTGGTCAGAGAAATTGCTGTTGCAGCTAAACCAAATGAAACAAAGCTTCAGGCAGGTCAAGAGAAGTTTGGACAGAGCAAACCAGACAAGTCTCAGTCCTCAGGCCTTGCAAACTCAGTACAAAGCTTATGGCCTGTTACTAGCAATGGCTATGCTGCATTACAGGGCTATGTGGTTACAAAATCCATGCTGGCTGCTCCCAGTCACCTTGTCCTTCGGATGTTTGGAACTGGTCTCCAGGATTACTTGTGCCTCAACCCTCCAGGGGGCAGAGATGAGGCTGACCAGCCTGTAGTTCTGTGTCCTTCTACTTAGCCTTCTTGAAGACAGACATGACATTTGCTCTTTTCTACTGTTCAGGAACCTCTCCTGCTCACCATAACCTTTCAAAGAAAGTTGAGAGTGACCTCACAATGACAACAGCCAGCACTCAGGAGGCATGGATGCCTCCCATGAGGCCCGAGCAACTTTAGTATGTTCCATTTATTTATTCAAGTGTTCATCAACTTAATCTTCCTCTACTTCTCTGGCTCCAGACTTTCTCACAGGTTTCATGGGATTCCTGAAGGCTGGTCTTGTCAGTAAAAAACAAAGCAAAGGCAGCACTGACTACCTCAGCTTTCTCCATATCCTTTGTTACCAGGTCACCTACCCCATTCAGCAGCCGGTCCACATTTTCCCCTGGTCTTCCTTTTGCAACTGGTGCACTTGGAGAAGTCCTTCTTGCTGCCCTCCGCATCTCTTGCAGATTCAAGGCCAGATGGGTTTTGCCTTTCCTAGCCCTGTCCCTGCACACCAGGACAGTATCTCTATATTCCTCACAGGTCACCTTACCTTGCTTCTATCCCTTGTATGCTCCCTTCTTACATTTGACCTTAGCTGGGGTCCCCTTGCTCATTCCTGCAGCTACCTGCTGCCTTTGCTTGATTTCCTGCACGTCGAGATGGATCATTCTGGAGCTAGAGGAGGTGATACTTGAAAACCATCTCTCGTGGTCCCCTCTTCTCTCTAGGGATGCATTGCACAGAATTTTTCCAAGTAGACACCTTAAAAGGCTGCAGTCTGTTCTCCTGAAATCTGGGGGCTGATCCTGCTATTTACCTCGTTCCCTCCTTGGGGATCCTCCACCATTTCATGGTCACTGCAGCAGAGGCTGCCCTGACTTGCACACCTCCAGTTAGTTCTTCCTTGGTTGTTGTCCTGGTTTCAGCTGAGAGAGAGTTAATTTTCTTCATAGCAGCCAGCATGGAGCTGTGTTTTGGGTTTGTGCTGGAAGCAGCGCTGATAGTGCAGAGATGTTGTTGCTGTTGCTGAGCGATGCTCACACAGAGCCAAGGCCTTTGCTGCTTCTCGCACCGCCCCGCCGGCGGGATGGCTGGGGGTGTGCGGGGAGTTGGGAGGGGACAGACAGGGCAGCTGACCCCAACTGACCAAAGGGATATTCCATACCATATGGCGTCATGCTCAGTTTATAAGGGGCTGGGGGGAAGAAGAAGGGGGGGCAGCGGCGTTGGGAGCGATGGCGTTTGTCTTCCCAAGTAACCATTACGCGTGACGGAGCCCTGCTGTCCTGGGGATGGCTGAACCCCTGCCTGCCGTGGGGAGTGGGGAATGAATTCCTGGTTTTGCTTTGCTTGTGCACGTGGCTTTTGCTTCACTTATTAAACTGCCTGTATCTGAACCCACGAGTTTTCTCACTTTTACTTTTCCAATTCTCTCCCCCTTTCTGATGGGGGGACGGGACTGAGCGAGTGTCTGTGTGGTGCTCAGCCGCCAGCTGGGGTAAAACCATGACAGTTGTAGGTGTGGAGTCTGGCAGAGCGCTTGCCCTTGTTGTCTCTGTGATCAGCTTCATTAGCAAGTTCTCATCCATGCACTCCAGTAACCCCCCACATTGCTTGTGCCCTTCTGGATTGACCTACCAGCCAACAGAGGGGCAGAATTTTGTTTGAATGTAAAAATTCAGCATTTAGTCAACTTTATTAAAAGAATATTGGATCTCATGAAGGTACTTGTTTCTAAATAATGCAAAGAGAAAAAAAAGGACTATAGGCATGAGATTTTTTTCTGAAGTCTTAATCAGCAGCTCAAGTAATTTTATTTTGCAGAGTGGGTAGCAAATTTAGAGAACAGAAAAGTAATCAGATATTTAAAACAGACAAATAAAAAGAGAGAAACTACTTGCCTTACTCTGAATTCTGGCTACATAAAACAAACATATAAACAGGAAGGAAAAACCACATTGTTTCTCAAGAAAGTGAGTAAGCTGAAAATTGAGCTAAGCCCCATTTACAAGAAAGAAATCTGGAATGAAATCTCAGATCAAGTGAATTCAAGAGAAATCATTGCTAGTTCTCAAGAAGCATCTGTCAGCATTTTACTCATCTTCAACAGATACAGATTTTGTTCCTTATTCTGCCAGGCATAACTGAGTAACCATAGGCAAGTTGCCCAAGATCGAGTTTTGAGACATGGCCACTTCATTTGCAAAGCTCAGGTTTTGGATTACAACTGCAATGCCCATACAGCCTCAGAGCACGCATATACCCTTTTGACTGGGCTCTCTGAAGGCTCAGTACATCTGAAAGTCAAGAGAAGTCACAGCCAAACAAGCACTTTGCATGCTTGCCCTTCTTTCGCAGCGTGTCAGTTATCCTACCCTTCTGCAGGTTTTTATAGCCATAAAATAGTAATGGGGCTATTTACAAAGACACTGCCACGTTAAACTAAGCTTTGTGAGTTATACTGAAATTAGCATAGTAAATTCAAAATGCAAACTGCTGTTGTACATTCATATAGCAACATTATTTTACTGTGTAAAACTTTCTACTAACCTTTGCTGTTTTCTTTCAGCATCATCCAGTAGTCCCCAGGGAACCAATTTCACATAATCACACCTTCTTGCCTGGACAAAATGCGTTTGGCATTGTAACTAATTGAGTTTAAGAAAAAGCCAAACCAGGCTACAATAACACAGTTATTGGCCTGTTTGATTAATTAGGTGCTTTTATTTGATTTTATAGGCTCTTGTTGTAGGCAGTTGGTCTCTGAAGCTCCTTCTCTTTGGGTTCATTTCCAGCCAGAGAACATCTGTTCTCCATGTAATTGGGGAAAGATGGGATAATGTAATTAGGCAAACATCCCCTAGCTGGTGAATCTCCTTCCTGATGGGAGCTGAGCCGAACGAAGCACCGTTTCTTTTATTTCAGTGATTATTCACTAATCTGTTTAGCCTGGCACGGGCTAACCGCGAGCTGCAGCCGTGTTTCGTAATGAATTATTTGTAAATTGGGCTCCTCCTTGTGGGTAATGTTTGAAGCACATCGCTGGGGAAATGCACACTCATCTGTTCACGTTGCCTAGGTTTAGAAACAGCAAATCATTAACGATTAATACGTAAAAAGCATTTCAGTGTTGTGTCAACACCTGCTTCACACCTGAGGTTCGTGTTCAGGCCCCAGAGGCCATTGGTAGTTGTGTGCTCTGCAGGTGTTTCTGTGATGGGCCGCATCAAGGTGGTTTCGAAGGGAGATGCTCTCCTGAGGAGAGCGGCAAGGCGTTGATTTAGAGCTCTGGTGGTAAGTTGGGCTGCAGCCTAAGTTTCAGTGGCTGCCGGGCACAACAGCTGATAGGAGCGAGTTTGCCCACCCCCCTTCAATGCACTTGGAATGAATTTTACGTAGCTCCTAGCAGCAGCAGGCATGGCAGCAGCAAAACCCTCAGAGGAAACACCTCTCTGTGTCCTGAATCAAAGCAAACTGCTGATGACCCAGTCAGTCCACAGTTTTATTTCATGGTGATTTTGGGTCTTTTTTTTTTAACTGAGGCTGAAATAATGTGCAATATCATATTTGAATGCTATGCTCCTGTTGAAGTGGAAACCATTCAAGTCTGAAAAAAACAGTCTTTTACCTTAATAGAATTTTATAGATCCTTCTTATGTGCAGTTTGTCTTTGATATTTTATCTTCTCATGTTTATTTCCAATTGTAAAACATCTGTTCTCCACACAACTATGAAAAGTCAAAACAAAATTAGGTCAGCCTGAAATAAAAATTTAGATTTTCTCATTACACACCTTTCAGATTTTTTTTTATGTATTTAAAATTGGGTGTTTTTGAAAGGCAAGCACCCCTGAAAAGGAAACTGTCACATTCTTTATTGAAATGATGGAAAAAAATCTCCCCCTCTTTCGTATTAACTGGAGTTTTTACGGTGCCTTTAGGAAGTATTGCTTCTCTTCGTACCTAACATGCAGATTCCCTGGGCATGAAAAGCTGCGGTGGATGGTCCTGGTGGGGGTGTTTGTGTGCCTCCCAGCTTTGGCAAACAACCAGAGTAACTTTCACAGTCACTTGTCAGAGAGGCCAAAAAAGCAGTTATTCAACTTCATTTCACTTCAGTGCTGGTTTCACTTTTAAGGTAGGAGGATGAGAAGGAGAAGCAAAAGCATGTCTCTGTCCATTGTCTTTATTCTCTAGCATGTGTAGTCCAGAGATTTGCCACAAAACCTCAGTGAATGGGATATGTAGGTGACTAGACAACATCTAACACATGCTCCTTGGCTTTGGTCTCATTCAGATTTTCACCCTAGACAGCCAGAAGCAATGATATTTCTGAGTACAGCAATGACCAGACATGCATCTGTACCTGTGCAATGTGGGCAGCTGCAAGTGCAGAGTCTGGCCTGAAAGCTCCATGCACCGTGGATTTGTGTGTACATTGGTCAGCTGCTATGAGCTTGCTTGGCAGCAGGAATATGGTCCAGTGACTTCTTCTCTCCCTTTCCCTATCTCGTAGCTTCACCTTCCTGAGTGGTGAAGTGCTGTCTGAGCCTCAGACAACCAGAGTCACCAAGCCAGTGAGCTTAATCTTCCATGGGGCTTTAACTGAGGATGTCCTTGGGATGTGATGATGATCACAGTGATGATGTGATTTTCCTAACCACAAAGCACTAGGCTTGATTTTTCATTGAGATTAGAGTTATAATAATAAGAGAGATATGCTATGAAAATAATAATTAAAAAAAACTAGCTAAGTGATCTCACTGCTGCTGGATACAGAAAAAACCCTACGTAGGTCACAGAATGATAGAATGGTTAGGGTTGGAAGGGACCTTAAAGATCATCCAGTTCCAACCCCCCTGCCATGGGCAGGGACACCCTACACTACACCAGGCTGCCCAAAGCCCCATCCAGCCTGGCCTTGATCACTCCCAGGGATGGGGCATCCA
>VWZZ01005998.1:8886-30962 GCA_013399095.1 Psophia crepitans | reverse complement strand
GCACCCCAGAGCTGGACGCAGTACTGCAGGTGGGGTCTCACAAGAGCAGAGCAGAGGGGCAGAATCCCCTGCCTGGACCTGCTGGCCACACTGTTTTGGATGCAGCCCAGGACATGGTTGGCTTTCTGGGCTGCCAGCACACACTGCCGGCTCATGTTGAGTTTTTCACCAACCAGCACCCCCAAGTCCTTCTCCTCAGGGCTGCTCTCGACCCATTCTCTGCCCAGCCTGTAGTTGCGCTTGGGACTGCGCCGACCAAATGAGGACCTTGCACTTGGCCTTGTTGAACTTCATGGGAAGCTTTTTCTGTATAAGTCTTTGAGTAAATGAGCCAATTTGTTTGCTCTTTTTAATGAGAGAATAAAGCATTCAACAGCTGTGAAAGGAACTCAAAGTAAGAATTTTAAAGGAAAGTTTTTCTTGTAATCAACCTGTCAATTGTCTTGTCAAGAAGGAAAGAATCAGTTATTGTCTGTGTCTTTATGTCATTGTCATGGAGATAATGAGGGCAATAAACAGCTGAAGTACTTGCAGGATTTTATAAGTGCATTTGGAAATGGGAATGACTCCCATACCTTTAAGATAAAAGCTATTTTGAGCACACTACGGAGTAAATTGTTATAACGGCAAGTTATTTTTTGACTGCATACTGTGGATTTCTTGTATCTTTCTCTAAAGCTTATGGTGTTGGCTGTGGAGATAGTATAGAAGATTGACAGTGATGGAATATGGGAAGAATGGTGCAATAAATATGATGTATGGCTTTATTGGCAATTGTATTCCTGGCTCAGTCAATAATCCAAACAAACCTTTCCTGAAATAATTAATGACAGTGTGTTGCACTTCATGCAAATTTCTCGTCCTGAAACACTGGTAGAAAGGTACCTTATAAAATTCAATATGCATACTCTTCCTTGAAGGAAGAATAAACTAGCCTGACCAGTTTGAAAAGAACTAACAAGATAAAGAATTGGAAAATATGTGAGCTGACAGACCTGATTAGGAGGTAAATATTGATATTTGAATAGATAGACATGAAATTATGACCACCTGCCCATCTCTCTGTTTAGAGCATGAACAGGCACTTTGTGACAAGGCATGCACAAGTGTTCTTTTCTTTAAGTTTTGTCTCCATGATTATTCTGTTTTATGAGAGCTTGATCCTGACACTTATGAGATATTATTTCCATAAATTATCCTGAAAATAACAGAACTGATGGTGCTAAATTCAGTCGGAACTCCTCAGGCAAGTGGCACAGTCTGTAACCCAGAAATCCACCTAGAAAGAAATAGTGCTGTCCCACAGGAGAGGCTGACTTTGGAAAGGGAATTTATTGAGACGGCTACAACTGGTGAGAGGCACTTTTAGTGCCTCCGGTAAATCAGATACTGACGGTTATCCTAGCGTCTTGCACTAAATGGTCTTCTGGCCTGAGCTATCTAAAAATTATTACGTTGCTAAATATGGTCAGTAAAAGTCAGTCTTCCTCTGGGTACCTTATGGGAATCAGGTTCACCCGCAGAGAAGCCAGATCATTTGTTTAATTTACTGATAGTGTGCTCTACTGCCTGCCAGAACACCAGCAAAGAATTAAGTTCCTGGAGGTGGGGTGTGTGTGTGTGTGCTTTTCAGGTTTTACTTGGCAGGTTCCAGCTTGTTCATCCAGCAGCAGAGCCTGACTCTGATAGATAAGATGGTTGTAGCCTAGGAGATTCAATTATTTCAAGACTGAAAAAAATCTCAAATCCGCTGAATTATACATGAGTTCACAAATTTGGAAATAAGCCAACGCATCTTAAATTTTTCTAAACCTTAATTTTGCTGGTGTTTACATTTCTAAAAAAAAACCCCAAACCAGCCACATATCAACAATAACTGTAGTTTTAGCAGAGGTACCATGGGTTTTCGTTAGGTGTACACCAAGTGCCAAATGTAGAGCCAGAGAGACACCGTGTAGGAAGCACTTTGTTGCCTTTGCTGGGATCTTTGCTGCCCTATGTGTGTACCTTCTGAACAGAGGCATAGCCTAAATTCAGCCTCTCGCTGGTGATGAAATGCACATCATTGTTCTCTGAAACAAAAAAAAATGTGTTTGTTTTCGTGATGCCTGATGAGCCGCCCTTCGGGTATTTGGCTCCTGGAAGGAAGAGGCTGAGCTACTGAGTGACAGGCAAACCGTGTTGGAGCATTTGAACTCTGCTTTGAATTTTAGAAAAGTGCCTGCGATGTTTGAATTTACTCCATGTGACTGCTTGAAAGCAGCATCTGACCATCATTTCTGCTTGTTATTTCTTACATCTGTCATAACATTTGGCCCAGCGACTAGCAGGGGCTGTCTGGAAAAGCTTACCCAGCTCACAAGCCTGAGTGTGGATGTGCTCTGGCTGGCACAAGCTGAATGACTCATGTGTCAAGAATGTCTCTCTCCAGATTCAGCTCAGCTTTGTAGCTTGAGATTGCTTGGCCTTTGCTTTTCTGCTGACAGCAGAGTGTTGAAATAGATGGGGTTTTGTCTCCAGGCATTTTCTTTGATTTAAACAGATCTCAAATATTTCCAGTTCACAGAGCAGCAAATACAGTATTTTGTGCCCAGAAAGTTTTTCCTTACGTGACACATGCTGAGCAGCCATGTCCTTCTCAAGTCCCTCTTTCCATCAACTGGCCTTTCCTCTTTACTTAAACAGACATGTGCTCTTAAAAAGATGGACTCTTCTTTATGTTTAAAATCATCTTTCTGAGAGGATTACTGGAAACCTTGTTATTCAATACTGAATGTAAATATTTTCATTTTTACTAGGACCAAGATCTGTGTCTCTACAGGCAAGGCCTTCATTTTGTTCTCACGTTCTACCTTCTAGCAGGCAGTAGGTCTCATAGGTGCTGACAGCTCTAATAGCTCCTGTTAGTTCTTCCATCCTTCTCAGCACATGAAAATTTCAAAATAAATTCTAAATGAATTTTTCATTTACAGTAGGGAAATCATAGAACCATGGAATGGTTTGGGTTGGAAGGGACCTCAAAGATCATCTAGTTCCAACCCCCCTGCCATGGGCAGGGACACCCTCCACTGGACTAGGTTGCCCAAAGCCCCATCCAACCTGGCCTTGAACACTTCCAGGGATGGGTCATCCACAGCCTCTCTGGGCAACCTGTTTCAGTGCCCCACCACACCCATAGTAAAGAATTTCTTCCTTATATCTAATCTAAATCTCCCCTCCTTCAGCTTAAATCCATTACCCCTTGTCCTATCATTGGTAAACAGCCCCTCTCCAGCTTTCCTGTAGGCCCCCTTAGGTACTGGAAGGCCACAATTAGGTCTCCCCAGAGCCTTCTCTTCTCCAGGCTGAACAATCTCAACTCTCTCAGCCTGTCTTCGAAGATAGTAGAGGTGCTCCAGCCCTCTGATCATCTTTGTGGCCCCCTCTGGACTCACATGGTCCATGTCCTTCTTATGTTGGGGACCCCAGAGCTGGACGCAGTACTCCAGGTGGGGTCTCATGAGAGCAGAGGGGAAGAATCACTGCCCTTGACCTGTTGGTTGCACTTCTTTTGATGCAGCCCAGGACACGGTTGGCTTTCTGGGCTGCCAGTGCACACTGCCGGCTCATGTTCAGCTTTTCATCAACCAGCGCCTCCAAGTCCTTCTCCTCAGGGCTGCTCTCGACCCATTCTCCACCTGGCCTGTAGTTGTGCTTGGGATTGTGCCGACCCACGTGTAGGATCTTGCGCGTGGCCTTGCTCAACTTCATGTGGTTCACAGGGACCCACCTCTCGAGCCTGTCAAGGTCCCTCTGGATGGCATTCCTTCCCTCCAGCACGTTGACCACACCACACAGCTTGGTGTCATCGGCAAACTTGCTGAGGGTGCACTCAAATAAACTACTATGGATAAATCTATCAGGTAACAGCTAGGATGGACAGGTGTCAGTCTCCAGTAGTGTTTTCCTTCTCTATAGTGAAAACAGTTCCAAAGGAAAAAAAAAATGTAGTGAAGGAAAAAAAAATAAAATAAAATAAAGAACAAAGAATGACATAGGTTGTGATAAAAAGCAAAGGGTGGGACAAGGATGAAAGGTATGCCAAAATGGAAATTGCAAGCTTTGGGTTAGGATATTGGTTTCAAACAGGCCATTTTTATACTGAAAATAAAGTGCTTGTTTTGCCAGTTCAGAGGTACTGCCCGACAGGGTCCCAGCACCATGCAGGAGTAGAGCAGACTCTCTGTGACCCTGGGATTAGTCTGGGGTTTAGATCTTTTTCCCAGTGCTTTCCTCATATCTGCATCAGAAAGCTGTGCTGGGGAGGGTGAAGGGACAGCCCTCGTCTGCCACGCTCAGTAAAACCTTTGCCACTGGCTTCTGCAGATTTCTCCTGGGACTTACCTGGTCTCCTGAAGTCCTGGAGAACAATGTCCTTCACACCTGTGTGAAGAGCAATTTCTTAGCAAAGTTCTAAGAAAATAGGGGACTGAACATCTTCTGGGACGTGTTGAACTTACTATTCATATCACAGTGCGAACATGGGCATATAAATCACAGAATCATGCAACAGATTGGAAGTGACCTCAAAAGATCATCTGGTCCAACCTTTTACAGGAAAGGGAGCCTAGATGAGGTTGTCTAGCATCCTGTCCAATCGCATCTTGAAAATCTCCAGTGATGGGAACTTTACCATATCCCTGGGGAAGTTGTTCCAGTAAATGACTATTCTCACTGTAAAAAAGTCCTTTCTTATATCAAGGTGAAACCTAGTGGGCATTTTCAAGTGTGCACGTGATGACCACTGTGCCTGCCTGGGTCAACAACGCATGAACAGTGCATGCAGCAGGTGACTTATGTGTCCTGTCAGCAATAGCAGGTAAGGGTCCTGCCTGGTGATCAGAAAATCTACAAAAAAGCTGACTATTAAAAACCAAACTGCTCAGTTGCCTTGCCACCATTTTTTGCAGAGCGTTTACCTGGGTTAATTATCTAAACAGGATAAAACCATCTGCAGAACCATTAATTTCAAGTCATACTGGCAATGTCTCATCATTAAAGGCACATTGTAACAGTGGTGGAGTTGCTCAGAAGTTGACCAACATAATCATTTTGCACTAGAAAGTGCTAATATCTCAAACTGTCTGTTGGAAAAGGACCATTTCAGTAAATGTGAATCCTCTTTAAAAGTGCCTTAAAGTTGTTCAGGTTTCCTACTTTGACTCTTCTGAATGAGGTTTTTAAAAAGACTGATTTTAAAATTTAAATTAGTTTTCAGTTAAATTGAAGCCAAATTGAAACAAATATCTTGATTGTAAAAAGAAAAAAAATGCCATGTCTGATCTAAAGTTATTCAGTCTTTAAGCATGCTTTCAGTCTTTAAGCATGCTTGAGATTCTGACTTTTGTTCCTATTTTGGTTGTTTAGAAATTTCAACATTTTTTGTAGGCATGGAAATAATTTTCAACTTCTCTTTAACTGACCACTTTGTTGCATCGATTTGGACAAATCATCCAGAATGCCCATCTTATAAAATGGGATAATTATATATTATAGGATATAAAGGGGAAGAGGAAATGGCCCCAAGTTGTGCCACGGGAGGTTTAGATTGGATATCAGGAAACATTTCTTCACTGAAAGGGTTGTCCAGCACTGGGACAGGCTGTCCAGGGAAGTGGTTGAGTCACCATCCCTGGAGGCATTTAAAAGCTGTGTAGATGTGATGCTTGGGGATGTGGACTTGGCAGTGCTGGGTTAACAGTTTGGCTCAACGATCTTAAAGGTCTTTTCCAACCAAAATGATTCTATGATTCTGTATTTTTGGCTGAAAACAGCTGATCAAATCTTGTCTCATTGGTGAAGGCAATGACAAAATGCTTGGCATTTTGATGGTGTCAGGATTTTACCCTGGTCTCTAAATAAAATGCTTTTCTACACTTTTTAAACCATTAAGATGTCTTTATATGCCTATATAATTACACATAGAAGTCAGGTTCTTTCAGTTCCTCCAGGATGTTTCTTGTTTTGTCAGTGCAATAGGCAAAATAAGTTTGAGAGCATTCTTGTCCTACAGTGGCAAAGTGACAACAGCACTTCTGAGTCACAAGATGACGCTTTGGTCCAGCCATTTGCTGCGGGAGTTGGGTCGTTCCAAGCACTTCCCCATTTTTAACCTTTGGGCTGCATGGTCCTCATTTTCCCCTCCGTTAGTGCAACCCCAGTTACCCTGCCCTGGTCCAGAAATGGAGGACAAATCTCCCCAGTCATTCAAAACTGCTCATGCTTCTCTCAGTTCCTCTTCTCTAATCCTCAGCTTTTGTCTATGCAGAAGGTGAAATTGCAGTCTCTGGCAGAGATACCAAGGTATGCAAACTCACATGTGAGCGTGAACAAGCCTGGGAGGTAGCCATGGTGGCTGCAGGTATCAGCAGCTGTAGAGCTGGTTCTTGGCTTCCTCCTGTTCGCTGCAGGAAGCATTCGAATTATGCTCCATGCTTATTCAGCATTAGCTAATATTGTTACTGCCGGCAG
Organism: Psophia crepitans; assembly: GCA_013399095.1. NCBI lineage: Eukaryota > Metazoa > Chordata > Aves > Gruiformes > Psophiidae > Psophia > Psophia crepitans. The sequence goes on along the minus strand of VWZZ01005998.1, from coordinate 24,452 downwards.
AATTTTATTGAAGAAACACCTCAGGGACAGAGTTTGGGCAACGCCTAATAAAATGGGGCTTGGCAGTGTAAATACTCAATGCTACTCTTAGCAATCAATGTAATCAGAGTCCTAGACTGCAAACAGTAACCCTTCCTCAGCTTTCCAAGGGAAAATATCCAAAATCAGTACAGGGTACTGCTAGAAGCCTTCAAGAAATGTTTTAAAAAGGTGAGGACTGTACAACCTGCTCGGAATATGTATTTCATCAGGATGCTGGGAATAGCTTTGATTAATTGTCCCTAGAAACACTTAGCTAAACAGGTGCCATGTTGGGAAGCATCTCCTCTGGAGGGCCCTGATGCCCCTAGCAGAGTTCAGCGATACAGACTGGTTTTTATAGGAAATTATTTTGTCTTATGTAGAAAAACTAAAACACATACATAAGCAATCCCGATTGTCTGAGGTCTGTCCACATCATTTAAGATTGATTTTGGAGTTTTTTGAAAAGAGGCTTCATTACTTTTGGAAGTTTAGCAGTCTGTGGAAGGAAATCAGTGGGGTTTGCAGTGTTGGTTTTTACAGCTGGAAAGAGCAAAGCAGCGAAGGAACTGCAGTGCAGCTCACCTGCCTTGGGTGCTATTTCTCCCACAAGCTGCAGGTTCCAGTAATGAGCGTCCAGTAATGAGCACAGTTCTGCAGTGCAGCTCCAAAGGATCTGGGATAATCTGAGGTTACCACTGTCTTGTGACATGGACTTAGGTCCTTCCTCTCCCTTTTAAATGGTGCTGAGCAATTCAGACACCTGTTTACTCAAAGTGGCTATCTGCTGCCTATGAAAATTATTTTCCCAGGGAAATAACCTTTTTTTTTTCCCTGTCCTTCACCACTAGCTCGTTGTTGGAGGTCCTTCCTCCTGTGGCATACCTGCCAGCTTGGGATGGGGTTGTGATCATGCCAGGACGGAAGAACTGTGAGCGATTTCCTTTGCCTTTACTAGATCTCAGCTGGGGCCAGGAATGGAGAAGGCAGACGGGGGAGGGCAGCATCTGCTCAGCCTGCAGCGAGCGGCCGGGCTCTGGCCGAGCTTCAGCTGCCGTGGGGGAAGCCTGCACAGGCAGAAATGCAGCTGTGGTTGCTTGGGTGCAGTCACTTGGATAGTTTTGCGAGCACAGGAAAGTTTCGATTCTTTTCAATAAGCTGCAGTAGCTTCTGTGGTGGCGGCGGATGACAATGATGAGTTATATAGGTATCAAAGTGTTCCGTGGAAGAACACCCAGTGCTGTATAATTGGTTTAGCATTCATGGCTAGAAAATTTGTTGCTAAAAAAAGAAGTGGGGACAATAAATGGAACATCTTACTGTGGACCTTGCAGTACCACGTATTATCCGGAGCACTGATTTCAGTCCAAGCAGATCAAAAAGTGACACCTAGTCCAGTTTACTGCTAATCCGACAGCTACTTCTTTTCATATATAAGTAGGTCTTTGTTTCCTGGTGATAGACAGGGTTGTTTGTGTAAGGACATAAAGAGCTGCAGATTGCTGCGATGATTTGAATAACAGAACGCCTGTACAGTTATTTTCCTCCACTGCTGACACTGAAAGACATAGATTAAGGTTTTAATTGCAAAAAGAATTTAGTCAGCTCCTGAGCCTCCTATAACACGAAAGGGCACATCTTAGACTCGTTAGACCACGAGTACCTAAAAAATCGCATCTAACAGTATCAGCAATCCTGAGTACTTTTGTGGAGTTGAGCCTGTGCAAAGCAATTAGCAGCTGTCATACATGGTTCGTTCTTTCTTTCATCTTATTCCTAAGAGAAGTGTGTAAGCAGTGAGAAGTTTGTGGGAAGTTTGGTCCTTGAGAGTGTCAGGCTTTGATCACCCAGCCGGGACAGTCTCCATCACCAGGCAGGCCTCTGCTCTAAGGCCCCAGCTCTCCTCACTGCTGAGCTACGGGTGCTGGGGATGCCTGCTGCAGCCTTTTTACTGGGGCAAAGTTAGATACTAGCCCTGCAAAAATCTGCGTCTTCCTGGAAGAGGGGCTGTGGCAGAGCAGAGCACTGGCTAGAGACCCAGCGGCTTGAGGCCAGGTGAGCTCCCCACCCTCCCTCGCCAGCCCCGGGGCTTTGGGCAGCACCTCTGTGCGGCAGCACCTCTATCCCTCTGGCTGCCAGGGGCCGAGAAACCTGGCAGGTTGCTGCCCGCAGCACCAAAGCAATTCCCTGCTGCGGAAAGGTCTGCAGTGTGCCAAAAGGGAGAGGTGTCAGCTGCAGTCTCCATCTTTGTGTGGTCCGTTGGGGTCCTGGTCCACGCCACAGTGACCTTCAGAAGGAGGGACAGGGGATTCCCAGGAAGCCAGGGCAGGCTGCTAGGCTGGCGCTGGTGGGCCTGCAGCAGGGGCAGTGCAGTGCTCTCCAGCAGTGATTTAAGGGGTGATGGCCCTGTGCCCACTCCTTCCCTCTGTTAGCACCCTGGGATTCACAATGCAATACACAATTACAGCCCAGCTGTTCCTCAGCCAGGGCGGGACGGCTGATACCGTCCCTTCCACAGCCCGCTGGAGTGCAGGAGAGGTTTGTCATTACTTGAAATTGAAACAAGATTTGTCCTTGAGGGCTATATTCAGAAATTAATTTAGGCAGCCTGGAGGTATCTGGTCCAGAAGTAATTCGGTACTACTCTTCCTAGACGTTTCCCTTCAGCTCCTATGCTGCCTGCTGAGATGTTCTCAGTCCAGGACAGCAGGTACAGGGTTTCCCTCACAGCCAGGTCAGATTAGGGGAATAGCTGGCGTGGAGCTGAGTTCACTGAGGCACCAAGTCCAGAAGACGTAGACTACACATGTTCATGGCAAAGGACACGCCAGAACAAAGTGCTGCAGAACTGTTTCTGCCTCTTATCTGTGACTGCTTAATATAAACAACAGTGCTAATCTCACGAGAAGGAGCCACAGTGCTCCCTCATCCTTGTCAAATGCCCTTACCAAAACCAGTACGTTTTGTCTAAGTCTTCTCAGTCCCTTTCTGTCTCAAGTCCCACATGTCTCCCAACCAACCCTGAATGGATGCAGTTTTTGCAGAAGGAGGGCTTGTGACTCTGTCTCTCCTCCCCTCCCCTCCTTTAGCAGTTATTGCAGTTTCTTGTGAGCTGGCAGAGATTTTGAGCTCTGGTCTCTTGCTTCCCAAAGGAGTACTCATCACAAGTCAAACAGGTAAAAAGTGAGTTTCACTTCAAAAGAAAACTGAATCTTGCTACATTCTCTGAAAGAAATTATGTAGGTACCTTTTCTCTGAAGGATTCCTGGCTTTGGGTACCTCAGGGATGCAAGCACCTACCTGCAGTCCTGAATGAATCCTCTCAGATCCTCAGAATTGCAGCCTCCTTCCTCCACTTTGGTTTTTATTAATAAAAAGTCAGATGTCCATACACTTTGTGGGAAGGGGTCAGACATCTCTGAAGAAATATCCAGAAACCCCCAACTCAGAGATGCCTGACCCCATCCCACATAGTGTATGGACATCTGATTTGTAACAGTGAATCCTGTATTCTACTCAATGAGTTCAGTATTGCCTAATATCCTTACTGGTTTCCTAGGGATTTGGGTGGCTCTGTTAGTATTTGTATGTGGGTTATTTTTTTTCCATAGGTTATCTATTTTAAACTGTTTGTTGGTTGCAGACCCAGCCTGCAGCTCTTCTAAACATCTTACTGGGTTAAACCAAGTGAAGCCAATCGTTTCGTACCAGGGATGCAAGACTCAGTTTCTCCAGCCATCCTCATGTCCCATCACCTGTCCCTACTTCTTTAGTGGCTTCCAGTTAGTCCATCCTCATGTTCAAAGAGAAAGAAAATGCATTCCATTAAAAAGAAGTATCTCTTTCCTCTTCTTTTCCTTGCATAAATTTGAAAGTGTGCATAGTAGCACTGAGAGCAGGCTGAGTGGGGGAACACAAAGCAGCATTACAACTTACTCAGGGCTGAAGGTTTTGTGCATTAGATGCTTACTTCTTCCAGTAATGGGAGCATGATGAAGTTCTCAAATAGATTTTTTTTTCCCCATGAGTTGACAAGCCACCGTAAGTAATGATTTGTAAGATCGAATGCTCGTATCATTCCCTACAAAGTTAATTCAATTCAAGCAGCTTACACTGCATGATTAGGATCTCAAACTTCAACTGCATATGCTTCATTGTTTCACATACAGGACAGGTTGACAAAATTCATACCAAATATTGTCCTAGCAAATTGCAAGCATGTTTGGTTTCACATTAAATTTTAATTAGGACAAGACCACTGTGAATCATTTGAAAGGTTCTTGGGACCCATTTTAATGACATCCTTTTGTCTGTTTTTCCATGCAAACTTTAGCTGGTGTACTCATGGAAAAGATAATTAACAATATACAAATATACTCCCCAGAAAGCAAAGTTGTCTTTGTTACTTAGTAAAACAAACAAACACACACACACATGGCTCTCATTCAGGCATGGCACTTTTCTCGCTAGTAGGTGTGCAAGCGAGAAACTGAAGTGAAATGTTTGGTATCTCTTTCTGATTCCTTACTCACGTGCACTACAAGGATTTAGATGAAAAAAGACAGCGAGGACTTTTCCCCTGCTGTGGAAGTACATGCTAGAAGAAGATTGTCACTTCCCACCCACAGTTGCTGAAAGGGAAGCAACAACCCCAAGTTAGCTCTGGGGGTGCCTCCATCAGACAGTGGGTACCTGCTGTCTGCCCAGAGGAATCTCATCAGCCATTGCTCAACATGGACAAAAGCAGAATTAAAAAGCAGAATTTCTCTAGCCACTTTTGTAAAGTGGTCACACACATGATATACAACGATGCTTTGCGTTTTTATAAAAGTGAGTTGAAACTGTTTAGAAAAGATCTGGCTGCCTTCACCGTGTTCTCTGGTATGGTCATTGCCCCGTGAAGTGGAGTGAGCTGCTGGATTATCTTTTGCTCCGGTACTTAGGAGAGTGTTCTATTGCTAACCTGAGTCAGTAAAGTGTGGCTTGTCTTGGTCTTCTTTAGGAGAATTTACAGAATTTATGCATTTTTTCTAAGCATGTACTGGAAAAAGATGTTGCAACACCAGAGAATGTCACACTGTCCTGTGTCCTCCTACTTGGAGCTCTTGTTCTTTATTAATCAGTGCAAAAGTCTTCTGCTCTAGAATAATTCCTTGCTACCATGATTGTTGTACCTTTTCCCAGTTCATTTACAAGTTGGATTATTACCATGGTAAAAGTTAAACAATTCACTGTAACCTGCTTCACCAGCAGATCAGTTTTATTTTTCTCAATTAATCTTGTGTGCGGGACTATCGACTATCCGGATGGCTCTTCTTCCTAAGTTGCAGCTGATACGCTGTCCTGTTTTGCACGCTAACTCCTGTCATCAGGTCAGCCTGGTTGTTTTTGCCAGCATGACTTGCTAGAGTGCAGACAGTGCCAAAGTTTGTAAAAATTTCCATGCAACTGAGGGGTATTCTGCAGGGAGGAGGAGAAGGAGGAGGAGACGAGAAAGAAGTCACCTTTCATTAGTGCGGGTGTCTTGAATGCAACATACAGAGAAAAGTGCTGTAAGTGGCAACTTCCTTAGTTTCTGATCTTTCTGCAAGGGTGAGCCCTTGGTCAAGGAGTCAAAATGAGTTTCATGCACATTTATAGAAACCCTTTAACTCTTGGAGTGCTAGAAATATCCTGTGAGATGCATAAAAAACTTTCCCTTCTGAGATTTCCTATTTCAGGAAGTGGCCTCCTGTATTTACATACGGCCCGCATCTCATACATCCGCCCTTTTCTCCCGGCCTTTGAAGGGCGCTTCTGGTGGAACCTCCTCCGTGGTGCAGGTTGACCATCTGTGCAGAGCAGATCCTTGAAACGTGTTGTCAGTCGTATAGGAGCCGTGGTGGGATGGGTGGGAGGCCTCCTCCTAATCCCACTGAAGTCGGAGGAAGGACTCCCATTAACTTCAGCAGGCCTTGGATCAGTGCCTGTGGGAAGCTATTTTATAAATCCCAGCTTGCCTTGCGCAGCCTAATAATGCCTACAGTTCTTATAACTTACTAAGACATGTTTTGATACAAAGCCATTCTTTACTTCAGTTTTTCTATGATTACTTGGAAGAATAAGGTCATACTGCTTAGCTAAAATCTGGGGTCTTGAAGGTTAGGAGAAGAAACTGGTGGTAGGTCCAGTATTTTCTTTGATGCAGCCCTGTTTATTTGTGAAGGATGTAAATAGCTCTTTTTTCCCAGACCACAGCTGGGATCAAGAGGGTTATAACTCTCTTGCTTCTAGCACCAAAATCTGCTTGCAGAATCATCTCTTTGTCTTTTAACTAATGCACTCTTATGCCTGTCCACAATGCTGCCATTGTCTGACCACGTAGCACTCTCTTGTGCAGTCTGCTTGCTTTCTCTTCCAGTATTAATTAGATCCTCACTCACAGCACCTCCCACGAGTGACTATTTCCCTACTTATCACCTCCTGTTCAGAGTCCATTTGTGCTGAGTATTTGTGTTTACAGTGCAAGCTTCTGGGGGAAGCGACCATTTGGCGTTCTGTGTTTATACATCAGTGGTCTCTTGGTCCACCATAATGACAATAAAAATAATAAAAACAAAACCATAATGCTCAGTTTCCTGCCTATTTTCCCACCACCCCCTGGTACTGCTCTGCTAACAGGTAATTTTCCAGCTGCAAAAGAGCCAGCGGGGTGGCTGCTCCCAGCACCGTATGTCCCAAAGTTAACTGGAAGGTGTCAAAAGGGTAAGAAAAGTTGACAGCAGAAGGGGAAGGGCCTGAAATGGCGTATCTGGCCATTTTTTGTCCCAACTGAAGCCCACAAAAGGATAAGTCACCTGATTTAGGTCTAGGGGCAGGAATTCAGGATTCCTGAGAGGAAGGAGTGAAGAGTCCTGGCCAGGATCAGCAGAGCTGTCCCCGTGCACGTGGGCAGCTTGTTTGGAACAGCCAAGTAGTTTCTGAGAAGGATCGAGTTATTAATGTGAGTATATAAGAAAGAAATATTTGTCAAACCCACTGTCGACAGGATTTCCCAACTTAAAGCTTTGTAAGTAAAGGGGGAGGGGGGAGAAGACTTTCTGGAAATTAATTCTTTTCCTTGAAGAATGACTTGGCACCAAGGAAAGAATTCGCTGTGTTTGCACCGACCTGTCAGAAGGTGAATTTGGACTCATTGCTCTTGCTTATCCTGCTGGAGCGTGGGGCTGGTTTGCCAATGTGCGGCGTTTACAGAGGGGAACATGAGCCGGGCACATCCAAAGAGGAGAGTTACAGTTTGTCAGCGCAGTCTCTCTGAAAGGAGGATTGTATGCAAGAATTTGTAATGTAGGTGTGGTGCCAGCCTAATTCTGGGGGCCTGTGGTGTTCATTATAATGGTACATCGCATTCCTTAGTGCTGGGAGATTGTTTTATCACAGCATTTCAAGTATAAACTGAAGTCAAAGCAGAAGCCGGCTTTTTCATTGCTGTTGGGAAGGTCACCATGTACCCTGCCAACGAGAGTTCAGGGCACAGCAGAGGGCGTCATTAAACAGAGGTACCGATCCGCCCGCTGACGTGCCTGCGCAGGCAGCAAAATTTATCGTCAGCTGGGCAATCGCACCGATGCTTTTCGTACAATCACTGCGCTGCCCAGGGCTCTTGCTCCCCTTGGCTCTTCTCGCAGTGGGACTGTGTGATACTTGGCAGTGCCGTGCCGAGACCCCAGCTCTGAATGAGCTGCCGTGGCTACTAGGAGCAGTTATAGTCGCCTTAATGCAACACTTGACCTGTGTTAATTGGCCTTTCTGAGAAACGTGCGGTTGTCCAGCAGGCTCTGCGATGACACGTCTGTTTTGTTTGTACCCCTTGCTCTACCTTGAGTATCTTCTGCTGAGCCGTAGATACATACTCTTGCGCAAGCTGTACCCAAGCCATCCTCTATGGCCCTGGGTACTGAGGGACAGGGTCAGTGTCACCTTCTCGCAAATATGAATTACAGATCATTCACCTTCTTTGTTTATTTCAGAGCACTTTTGGCCTGCTGATGGTTTGGCCCATGTTCTTCCAGCATATTTGAAACTCTGAACAGTGAGTGTAGGAAAGAATAAGGTTACACTGAAAATACAGGCCACTGCAGAACAGCTGTGTTGTGCCTCTCTATCACTGAATAAAGAATAGAGCTCTAAAAGTGTTTACAGATTGTAAAACAAAAGCAGATTGAATATGTTTTAAATTCTAGGGACTAACCTAAAATTTGCTATAAAACAAATATATGGCTTACAGCTGGAAACCTGTCAAAACACCCAGATGATTGCTCTGCACTGTCTGGAAAGAGTTTCTGTGCCCAAAGACTTTAGAACAGCAACAGATGTACTGTTGCATAAGAGAAACATCCCTGTTTTGAATTTCAGTTTATAGTACAGGGAGCCGTACAAGAGAAGTAAAGTTCTTTTCATCTTACCTAGGTCCCTCTGCTTCTGCCTTAACATCTTGCTCCATGTACTTCTCCTGTGTTAACGTGAGTAGCAGAGATATAGAAAGATGAGAGCACGCATCATTGTAAGAAGAGAAAAAGCCATCTGCCTCAGTGTTTGTGGCTGGCTCTTAATTCAACTGTGTTGGGTTTTTTCCATGCCCCTCAAGCCCCTCCTTTTCCAGAAACAATCTATGTGATCCCACATCTCTTCTTCAGTAACGTGTTCCAGATGGTCAGCTTAGTGCGGAACGGATTTTTCCTTGGCTTCTCAATTTTTCCCTGGTTTCTTTGTTTTCAGATTGCTTCCCCTGTCTTTGAAACCCCTTTACCCAATCATCTAGATCTCTCTGGGTCTTTTTCCTAGTTTTTATAGTGTAATCAAAAGATATTTGTGTCACACAGATGTTTCTACCAAAACCCTAGTCCCTACCACACAAGGGTAATGAGGCTTTTCTTGTCTTTAAATGAAGGTGTGGAAGAGAGCTTGTGGGAAGCTGTGCAAATGGGCAGTTTTATAGAGCATTCAATTAATCAGTATGAATTAATCATTTTCATCGAATATTCTAGCCAATGGATTAAATAATATTACTAATACCAGTCAGCAGTATCGCCACTTGCGCTTTAGGATGGCGGCTACCTTCAAACAGCTTAGCTCTGCACTTGCATCTCCTGAGATCCCTCCCAGCAGCCAGGGAGGACGATGCTTACCCAGCTTGGCTGCATCCCCTTGCACAGCCCTCTGGCAGTGTCCTGGCAGCCTTTGCACGCTCAGGCAGCCTCACTTGTTCTCCTGTGCAGCCCAGGACATACAACATCTACCCTTCGTTACGTGCCCCAAGAACACTCAACATATTGCTGGGCTGCAGAGTTTTTTTGACATTTTAAACTGAAATAACAAAGCCCATAAAAGATAGTTCCGTCACTGGGCACCGCACTGGGCTCAATGGGCTGTGTCTGCGCTGATGAACAAAATCTCCAGGCACTGCCCTTCCAGCCCGAGGGCAGGCTGCGTGTCATGGCAGGCACAGCCAAACCGCTCACACGTCCACTGTCCCCCGTGAGCGGAGCGGTGTTATCCATGCGTGTTATCCCAGGAATAGTCCCCCAAAGGTGCCCAGGCATTGCCCATGAGGGGATCTGATGGCCAGGGCCAAAACTGCAGCAGGCAGCCGAGCTGGGCGGGGGAACAGCCGTGCGCCAGTTGTGTCAGTGTTCCAGCCCCGTTTAGCCGGTTCCTATCGGTGGTGCTGAGGAGTCTGCATTTACAAGAAATTTTAGAAACTGGAAATAATTATGAAAACATCCCAAGGCCTCATGGGAGTTCAATAATTCTGAAGATGGAAAAAAATGGTCTTTTATAACTGGAGTGTTATACCCTCAGTCCTCCCTGCAAGGAAATAGCCAGCTTTCCTGGACAAATAAGACAGGGCTCATTAGGTTAGGGAGATTTCCCACATTTTCCATCTGTTGGTGAAAATTTTTGAGGCAACGAATACGTGACATTTTACAAAGTCAAGAGACTCTCTCAATCTATAGCTGGGGGCTATTCCTGCTAATGAAAGCTCAGGCTTTAATGTACAGTTTTCCAGGGAGAAGTGGTCTGCGGCGCCAGGACAGTACAGCTGGAGACACCCGTGCACAGCCTGTCTCCGACCCTGCCACGGCTCGGAGGTCCACATGGGAAGCAAGCTAGTACCTACCCAACACCCTTCAGCACAAATCCCCTTCTGAATTGCTGCTCCTCCCTGCCTATTGCCACAGGAGTGAATAAATTAAAATTAGAGGCATAATAAAATGCAAAATAAGAGAATGACTTCTATAAATACACCTTAGAACAAATAGGCTTTTTTTAACATGGAAAAAAAATTAGCCAAAACAGTGGATATCTCACAGCTCTTATTGTTTAGAAACAGGGATTTTATTTTTCCATTCTGCTCTTAATTTTTCCATTCTCTCTCGATTTGGAGTGCAGTGCAAATACAGTGCAGCTACATTTCTGCTTTCCATCCCACACCTTGCAGATCACATTGACAACAATTTAAGCAAACGGATTGCTCGGAGTTACAAGGATCATGTGATTTACAGAAACTCCTAGGCTGGAGACATACCATACTCCCCTGTAGGAGACCAGAAAAGAAAGAATTTGGTGTGGATTATGTTTCATATTTTTATTAATATCTTGGTTGCCTCTCTCAGTTCGTACCAGTTACAAAGGAGAAAAACTTTCAGTGGGAAATCTTGCGTATCAAAGTTGTTAAGTAAGCTCAGTGCAATGACAAGAGCAATCAATCAAACCTCCAGTTTCATGCTGCAGAGTATTCCATGGGTAATATACACATGTACTTTATAAAGGATTATCTCTGCTTTTTTCTAAATTAGCAATTGAGCAACAAAACACTGCAAGCACATTCACCTGATTTGAAACAGGACATTGACTGAACCACATTTGTAATTGTTTCATTTAATTTACAAAAGCTTTTGAGCACCTGAGTTTACCTAGCCCAATGTCCTGGTTTTGCTTGAGACAGAGTTAATTTTCTTTCTAGCATCTGATACAGTGCTGTGTTTTGGATTTAGGATGAGGATAATGTTGGTAACACACTGACGTTTTAGTTGTTGCTAGGTAGCTGTAGTGTCTACACTAAGTCAAGGACTTTCCAGCTTTCCATGCCCTGCCCGGTGCAGAAGAAGCTGGGAGAGCACAGCCAGGACAGCCCAGACTGGCCAAAGGGACATTCCCTGCCACATAGCATCACACTCCCTGTAGAACTGGGGAAGTGATCTGGGAGCCAGACTTGCTGCTTGGAAACAGACTGGGCATCGGGTTGTGGGTTTTTTTCTGCACATGGTGAACAATTACATTTGTGCATCACTTGTTATTACTGTTATTACTATTATTATTCTCTTCCTTTGCCATCCTATTAAACTGTCTTTATCTCAACCCATGAGGGTTTTTGGTTTTTCCATTCTCCTCCACATCCCCTTGTGGGGGGGAAGAGGGAGCGGGCAGCTGCATGGTGTTCCGTTAGTGGGGGGGGTTAAACCACGACAGTCCTTTTTGGTGCTCAATGTGGGAAATGAGGGGTTGAGATAAGGACAGAGCTGACCAGAGCGTGTTAAAACAAAGTTGTTATAAGCATTTGTTATATTACTTTGTCACTGATCTGCTGGTCACAGTGTTTTATTTGTTCTCAGGGTTGCGCTATGCAACACCTTACTTGCTGTATATACTGGGTATCAGTGTTGATTTGTGTGTGGCTTGTCACCTCTGGGTTTTGGATTAAGGTTAGAGCTCTGCTGTTCAGTGTACTACTGGCTGATGGTATGATAAAATCATTGACAGATCAGCTTTGTATTTGCATTCAGTGGTGGATGAATCTCTAGTCAGCAGCAGCAGAGCGACAGTGACAGCTTCACCTCTGTAGTTGGGGAGCCATCTGTCACAAACCTTAATGTTAACCTCACCGGTTAAAACAAAAATTCATCTTCAAATATACTTTTCATTGTGATCATGAGCTTTTTCACCATATTGTTGCTCATGAAGATGTCTCCAGCCTCTGACAGAGACCATGTACCTTTGCCCTCTGCTTCTCTTTCTCTACTTACCTCTGAAAGTGCAACTGAATTGTGGAAATCCACAGCTTGAGAATACCAGGGTTACACTCACAGCGCTGCAGGATGAGGGCTGCAGTTTTGCATGCTGTAGTGTCTGAGCACCGCTGTCGCGGAGTGGTTACTTTCCACAACCTAAGCCATAGCTCTGTTCCTCTTCTGGTTAAATACCATGATCCACTATATGATCACTTCCAGATTCAGACTGTCCAGATTATGTCTTTTGCAAAATTTTGCCACCTACACAACGAAGCATGATGCACTTTGCAGCCTGTAAGAAGCCCAGAGGTAAACTGTGGTCTGCTTCTTTTTTGATCCACAGTCAGGATTGTGCCTTTGCTCCGAGGTGTTTGTCTTGTGACATATACAAGTGATTTTACAATGTAAACACCACGGTTTTAAAGGTTACTTTCCCTATGTTTTTGTACAAATAAAGATCCGTTCTTTAATCTGGTGGTTATGCAAAAGCCATAGGGATAACTCTTATCTGTTAGGAACATGCCCTCCCCATCTGGGAGGACAAGGAGGTCATGGCAGGTAGATAGGGCAGCCTCTGTGCTCCAGGGAGCAGGGAAGGGCATGTGTGCGTTTCGTCTTTTCCCTAGATCTGCATGTCTTGTGCTAGCTTAAGGGTTTGTAACCCTTGCGGAGTTCCCTAATGCCCTTATGGAGGTGTTTAGGGAGCTGCTGCGCGTGGGCTGACTCAGTGGGTCAGTGCAGGACTGACCACAGCCTAGGTCTGAGCTCTGGGGACCTTGACGGCACTGGCAGGGGATGACAGCAAAGTCTCACAATAGCAGGGAAGGTGACTACACAGCAGGGGTGGGGAGCCACAGAAAGCGCAGGAGAAGACTGTGCTGCAGCCCCTGTGTGCTCACAGCGCAGGTCTCCTCTGGTGGGAGCCGCCGTGGCAGCCCTGTGGCTGCTGCCGGCCCGCAGCTTGGCCAGATCCATGTGACGTTAAGTCTTTTGGCAGGAAAAACTTTGTGGAAAAAGCAAAAGTTGCGCTGGATCTTGTTTTGATTATTTGTTTCTAGCCTCACTACAAATGGAAAAAATTTCTCTGGCGAGCGTCTGCTTGTTATTTTCCTATTGTTTTATCATCCTCCCAGCGCTCAGTAGGGATGAATAATCCTCAAATGCCACTCCGAAGGCAGACACTCAGACTAGGTTATAGAGCTGCAGCACTGGGGAAGGATCTTTTACTTCTCTTTTCTTTTGTTTGTTTCCCTTCACTTTACTCTGCTTCTGCTCCATTGTCTCCTTCTCCTCTTTTCTGTCTACCTTTCCAATAACTAAGGGCAACCAGCAGGTCCTTGAGCAGACAACACCTTCCTCTTCCTCCCAGCTCTGTTTGGAGGTGAGAGATGTGGTTTGGTTGTGATAAACTCAAACGCTTCCATAATCAGGATGACTAAGCAGCTCATCCATATATAGGCAAGCAGTATAAAGTAGGACATTTGGTGAGTATTTTTCACAAAAAAAAAAAAAAAAAAAAGGTTTCTAGGAATATAACTATAATTTGTAGTAGATTTGCAGCTCCTGAATCAAACTGAGCCAAAGGTTATGTTTGAATTGACTTTTCTCAAACACATATGCCTTTTGAATTTCAGAGACTAAGCAGAAATCTCAGGTAACTATGAACTCTACACAAGGAGAAAATTTGATGTTGAAGGATCGAAATACGGATTTTCTGCTCGAGGGTCAAAATCTAACATAGGAGAAGATGGGCAATGGTGAGACAAAGGGAGAGGGAGTAGAAACAAGTAAGCTTTACTGCAACATCGGTGACCTAAGTGCAGTTAGATATCTCATGTCACTGGGCAGATACACTGAGTTTTTTACTAAAGTGTGAATGCATTTTTTAAAGGCATTAAAGATGTTATTTTAAATCCATAGGATTTTCCACTCTGTAGTAATAAAAGCCAGTCAAACTGTAACCTAAAAGAAATGTATTTAACATTATCCTGAGACATTATCTCTGCTTGATGCCCACCAGACAGAGCAGGATCCTTGCTTCCCCACCCCGTTCCTCCCATGGCAGAGTGTCGAGCCACATCCCATCTCGTGCATTGTGGTACCTCTCCCCTTGCTGAACTCTCCGTTGCATTCAGGGTGATGTCCTGTAATGAAGAAGTCCGGACCACAGAGAAGCCTGGATGGAAAACAGCTGAATTTCAACTCCTGCAGCTAATGGAATATTGTTACGATATTTCAAAATAGAAAATATTTATGGTCAAAATGTGCTTTTTGTTGTTTGCGTAGTGGCATGAACGATTTCCACAGTGGCCACCTATTTTTTGTGAAAAAATTTGTTTTTTTCAAACCCCTAATATTCTCAGTAATTTTTGGAGGTGGGAGACCAATTCCAAACCACACTGTGTTTGTTTACTATAAACTGCATTAGTTCTCTTTGTTAAATTTAAGAATGAGATGTTTGGCTTTCAATTTTGAATTTAATTCCTCAGTTGGGTGAGAGCTGCCATCTTCCCACCAGGTTTCTCCAGACACATCCACTCAGCACAAATGCTGTGATGGAGCACACCACACACTGCTGTTTAGACAGTCACCCTCTGGCTCTACCATGGAGCTACCAGCCCTTCAACCCCAGTGTGCATCCATGGGCCAGGATCTCATGTCCTCACTATAAAAAGACATTTTTTAGATGAAAAGTTTGAGTTTGGAGCTTCCTGTATGTGCTGAACACCACACAAAACTGAAACACATTTCAGATAAGAGATCTTAACCTCACAGAAGAATGCAAATATCTGAATGATGCTAAAAATCTTTTCTCCTCTGGGAACAAAGTACCCCTCTCCCAGTATGCCCCAAGACCTCCTGTTCTGCTAGTCTGATCGCAGGAACTTTAATAGAATAGGATTTTTTTTTAAGCAATTCCTTTCTTTAAAAAGCAAACCTCTCTTTTTTTAACTTTTGCTGAACACTAATCTTGGTAAAATCTAGCGCTCATAAAACTACAGAACTGCCCTAGGAATTTTTTGCAAGACTGAGTTATTTCTTCCTGCTGAACTTTCATATTACAAGAAAAATATACTACCCTTTTCTAAAAATATATTCTCCTAGCTACACTCAGAAATAAATGTCAGCAGGTATCCTGACAGATTCAGACTTTACTATTTACTAGATAATACACAATGAGTTTTTCTTTCCAAATCTTCTTATAGTAACTTATAAATGGCCTGTTTATTTTATCCTTACCTGAGGTTCATTGTTCTGATGTTAGATAAGGAATTATAACTTCCATTTATTTTCCCTTGTAGCATATTGATTTTTGATACCTTACTGAGGGCACCCTATCATATCCTTTTGGTAAAAAAAAATAAGTTGAAACAGTATATCTAAAAATATATATATTGCTTCTTCAATTTACTTTTAGAAATTGCAGTTATAGAATTTCCACTTAAAATATTGTGACCTTCCCTTCCCTTCCCTTCCCTTCCCTTCCCTTCCCTT
>VWZZ01005996.1:212615-260209 GCA_013399095.1 Psophia crepitans | reverse complement strand
GCCCGGAGAGGTGGCCCAGCCGCTGGCTCCGTCCTCTCCCTTCGCTCTCCCCCTGTCCGGGCGCAGCGGAGCCGCTGAGGTACCGGTGCCACGGGAGGACGTGCCCGCGTTGGCCCGGGGGGCCGGCGGCACCGGGCGCTGGCTCCTCTCCCGGCCTCAGTGGCCCTGCTTGCGCTGCTGTGGGGCTCAGCTGGGGACAGCCCAGACCAGGTTAGCCCACCTTGGTCTTGGAGCTTCCCGAGAGTCTCGGAGGGCTGGCCGTGATGCCGAGCTGCTCCATTGCTGGCCTTTCCCAGGGTTTAAATTTAAACATGAGTTTTTCCCCTGTGTTGGGCAGGTGAACAGATGTGTGAATGCAGAGATTCGGGCTTTAAAAAAGTGTTTTTAGTGCTACGTGCTTTGAAGGTGGTTGATCTTTTGCGGGATTAAACATTTCTGCTCACTATCACGGAAGAAACGCGCCTTTTGGTCGAGAGTTGCCATCAGTTAAATCCTGCCAGCAGTCCGCCCTGAGTTTTAATGCCATTCTTACAGTTAATACAGATTTTTAAGGTATGAATGTAATATCTCACTTATTCCTGCTTGCTACAAAGCCTGGCCTCGTGGTGGTTTGGGCAGCAAGGTTCAAAGACGGGCTGTGGAGATGGAGAACGTTTCCTTCCTTGAGATAAACTTGTCGCTTCACAGCTCAGCAGTCCAGTTGGGTATGACTACAGAGGCACTAAGTAAGAGGGAGCTGAATTTAAAAGATGTGGCTTACTAGAAATGTGAAAACCAGTGAGTTAACGTAACGTGTGTGTTTGGGGCAGCTGTGCCATTATTTCTCCTCAGATGTAGAGTCTGGATTTAGCCTGTGGTGGTTGGCAGTGCCGTCGCTGAAGCCGCAAGACCAGAGAGTGTGGCTCTTTACAAACCCATTTCGACATCCAGGAGCCTGGTGAAGAGGTGGACATGTTATTGTTAGCTTGGACGCAGAGTTAAATATTCTCCGCTTCCAAATCGCTTTCCAAAGTCTTCTTGCAAAGCCCGTTGGATTTGTCCACGTTTGGTTTTGTGGGTTTGTTACGTTTTAGGCTGAGCAGTCTGAGGGTTGGTCTGGGTTGCGTGGTGTGGGCAGCGCAGGCCCTTTAGAACAGGAGGTTGGTCTGAGGTAAAAGATGCCGCTTTTACCTGACTGGAGGCCAAGGACAGACCAAATAGATTTTTCCCAGAATGTGGGAAAGACAAGCTGATCCAGCGTGGAAGGACCATCTTAAGGGAGTAAGAACAAGAACCTACGAGCCGTGCATGATCTGCTTTCAGTATAGGATGATGGACTGAAGGATTACCCATGTGATGGAAGAATTCGCAGCTTGTGATCTCAGCACGGTGCAGCGGAATTTCTCAGCGATCATTTTGTGTGTGGACTTTCGGTGTATCTTTTCTGTTCTGTGACTTGAGGCAAGATATGTTCGTGCCTGACTTCAGGTGGCCCAAAGCTTAACACAGAAGGGTCTAGGTTTCCTCCACGGTTGGGAGAAAGTTACGTTTGGAGCCAGTTTTCCTAGAAAAAATGATGGGCTTCTCATCACTAACAGATTTTTCAGCTCAAGGTTGGATTTACTTGCGCATCACCGTTTTCATAAAATCCGGGTTCGGTGCAGCACGTACGTTTTTCTCAAGCGGTTGTGAAAAGTGGTGTGCCCTGCTTTGGGCTGCGACCTCGGTTTCATCAAAAAGAACTTGGAAGCGGCTGCAGCGCCGCTCAGACACCTAACAGAGTTTTGGTGGGTGATTTATCCAACCAGCCTCCGATGCTTCTTCCCCAGAAGACCCGTGACTATTGTCTGTTCGTTGTATACTTCCCTCTCTTCCTTGGCTCTCTAAGGCTGCTGTTGTCTTGCATCGCTTGCTAACCTGATCTTACCTTTTCATTGCAGAAATGTCTCATCAGTGGCATGTGGCTGATATCCAGAAGATACCCCGCTCCTGCGGTCCCCAGGGGTACAGCATATAGAGTGAGCAGCCCTGTTTTAGAGATCCATCAGGTTGGTTAACGGATTAATTATTTTTTATTTCCTATTAGAGTACTGGTCTACCAGATGCGGATATGTTTGGAGAAGCAGCAGTTCTAGGTTGAAAGGTTCCACTTTTTAAGATATAGCTGATGAACTCAAGGAATTCTGTAGTAGCTGAGTCCAGGTGACAGAGTTCAGGACCCGTGCTCTGATAACTTCATCTCCCAAATTGTTTAAGTCTGAACTAACCTCTGGGGTTGGGTTAAACTTCCTCTGGGGTTGAGTTAAACTTCCTTTGGAGAAATATCTTTTTTTAATGTCTATATGGATGTACTTCACAGGGTGTTAGAAATGTGTTTGACATGTGGCTGTTTTGAGGGTAAGCTGCTTCTTTTTAAAGGTAGCTGTGTGTTTTCCAGAACATTTAATACGTTAGAAGTGACCCAGTGCTGGGCTTAAGTAAATCTCCCTGCTGGCTTTGCTCCTTGTTTAATTTGACGTCTCTTTGGATTCTATAACATGTAATGATTTTCTTTAGTCTAGATGCTACTCTTCTGGAGGAAGAAAGGGTTTTATATCAGGTTTCGTGGAGAACATCAAACAGGAATTAGCCAAAAACAAGGAGATGAAAGAAAGTATTAAAAAATTCCGCGATGAAGCTAAAAAGCTAGAAGAATCTGATGCGCTTCGAGAAGCAAGGAGGAAATATGTAAGTGTTCCTCATGAATTCCTTTGATGTTTTCATTGCCCAGTTGCTGAGCTGGTATTGTTCTGAATGTAAATTTGAGTCTTTCTGCGAATGAACTGTGCAGTTCAGCATGCCTGTTTTTATGAGAAGTTCTGCTTGGCTGGAAATACTGACTGGTAAATGAGTGCCTGAGAGCAGCTGGGTTCTGGGGTATTTTTTAGTGGAAAATCTTTCCAGCAGACCCTTCACTGGATTTCTCAAATAACGAAAAGATAAAATAATGAGACATGAAATTTAACCTTGGCAGTATTTAAACGCTTCTTTTTTGTTCTTTGAAGAACCAGAAAGAGCATTACTTGTTAAAATGAAATGCTGATGCTGGTTACTCAAGTAGTGTGCTCCCTAAGACGCAGCTCTTTTTGCCCTCAATTACAGCGTTAATGGGGTTTGCTACGTGCTAAACTGTTCTGGAGTGTTTTCTGTCCTCATAGTTACATGCAGCATGTTTGTTTTTTCTGCAGAAAACCATTGAATCTGAAACAGTGAAGACCTCAGAAGTGATTAAAAAGAAACTTGAAGAAATAACTGGTACAGTTAAAGAGGTAAAGCGCAGCTATGGAAGAACCTTTCCCTAAGGCAGTTCTGCTCTAAGGTTTTGTGTGCATTTGAATTATCACCGTTTCTTTTTTCTTGGTGAAAGGTGGTTGCTATTCCAAAAGCAATCACTATTCTGAATCTTTAAGGCCAGAGTCAATGACAAAATTGCTTGTTCAGTTAGCGTACGGTCAGAGGACAGGCACTGCCAGACTTGGAAATTCCTCTCGGATTTGGAGACTGGAGATGGTCCTTGTGGTTCTGCGCTGTGTAGCAGTAACAAAAGGCTCAGGGTGGATCTTCCATGGTAGATCACCCTGGAAAGTTGTTCAGGAGGTGTGATGCTTTTCACACTGGCGCTTTTTGCTTCTAATGCGATAGGGCTTCTGGCTTCTTCCTGCATGTTGCAAGAGACTTGTCACATTGGATGCTCCAGGTTTTGTAAGTAGAAGTGCTGGTGTGGTTGAAGTGCTGTCCTCTAAGTCAGCGTGCTGTCGGTGATCCTGTGGCTCTGCCTGTCTTGGGAATAGCAGGATGCCTGGAGGAGCAGGCACCGCTCACACCTGACAGGTACGAGCATCTTCCCCTCTAGGCTCAGGCTTCAAAGATCACTGTGTCTACGCAGATCAGCTTTCAAGTGATTGAATTCGGGTTATTTTTTAGGCCAGGACTAAGTGCCGCAGCTTGTGCTCATTTACTTCATTTCTTGTCTGAGTTCATCCAGGCAGCAGATGTGTTGGAGTGTTTAGTATGCTTAGACTTTCATCTCTGGAGTAAATTTCTGAGGAATCTTTCTGATAGTAGTTTAGACACGCAGAAATCAGGTGCCTCATGTACCTGTAGAAGCTGATCTGCAGTGTTACAGTATCTGAATTCAGCTGGTGCAAAACTGGGCTATTTGGGCAATCCTTTCATTCCTTCTTCCCTCTTTTCTGCCCCTTTCCCAGCGTGGGCACCATTGTGAAGCCAACTAGTCCACATTCATTCAGCCTCTCCCTGTTTCTCCCTGAGGAGAAAAGGAATGACTGGCAGGACAGGGGCTGCTGCTCTGCGAACCCAGGGATTCCTGCGGGCTCAGACTGCACCAACCGCTGTGAATCTCTGGGGCTGCCACAAGGAAGAGGAGAAGGAGGAGGGAGCAGATCCGAGAGGACACTGCCAGCCCTGCCTACTCCTTTGGCGAAAGTCCCTGCTAGTCACCTGGCTCTAAGACTCACCGCTGGGTTTATTGTTACCTGCTGCTGGCTTTATCTGTTGCCTTTTTTTCTGCTGTAGACCTGTTGGTACCCGGGAGGTGGCACTGGGCGAGAACAGTTGGAGAAGGGCTGCTGCTGCAGTGTCTGCTGCCCTGACAGTTACTGCCAGGCACCTAAGTCTTGTTTTTCCCTCCTACTGATTAGAATAATTAAATCAGCAGTGACTGAAAGCTCTTTCTTTTAAAGGGAGTACAAGATTTTCTGCAGTAAGTTACAGCTGAGAGGTACTACAGGAGGCTGTTCCTTGTCTGTCAGTTGAAGTGCATGGACTTGATGGTTCAGAGCAGAGTGAACTTAGCTGTTTAAGATCAAAGCCTATGGGATTGTTCCCAATGCTTGCAGTCAGGTGCAGGATCCCCGCTGAGAAACAGCCACTCCCTGCAACCCAGAGTTTGTGTGGACCCAGTCCCCGCTCTCTGCTGTTCTCTGTCACTCTCTTTCTGTCTAAATGTGCTTTGGTGTAACTGTGTGTACAGTTACGAGCTGGACGTGATGCTCTTTGCTGATGTGGATGTAACCGTTATCTTTTCAGTACTGTTGAGGGTGCTGTAAGCATCTTTATTAGCCAAATCTCATTGAAAAACAGGGAAAACCATTTGGTGCTGTTATCCTGTTGTTTCTCTTCCTCTGAGGTTGTGGCTTCTGACCCATCCAGGACTGGTTGCCTGCTGCCAGTGAGATTTCAGAGATCCTTGAGAATCTGATGTGTGCTGGTGCAGAATGAAAGGGTGCCCATCTACTGGCAGAATCCTTTTAACCTCTTGCATACAAGATCCTGGCTCTGTAACAGCAGCCAGAGTGATGTGTGTGAAGATGTTGGATTGAGAGGAGCGTTTCCTAATTTTGCAGGAGGAGCTGCGTAGCAGAGAGCTGTCACAGCCACTTCTGTACCTTTTCTTAGGATGTGCGGAGTATCTGATTGTTTCAAAGGAAAGGGCTAGGGTATCTTCACTCTGGCATCATCGGTCCTTCTCTCTGATGTCAAGAAAAATAGATATATTTTTTTTAAAATCTGCAGGTAGCAGCTTTTATAAATGCATATGGTCCCATGAGTATTCAAATTACTTGTTCTACACTGAGGTGTTGGATAATGCTGCAGTGCCAAGCCGCGGTGTCCCCGTAAGTCTTCCCTGTGTTCACCTTAGATTTGGTTAGTCTCATCCTGTGTGCGTTAGGAGGTCTTTAGCATTCACAACGAGGAGTTACTCAAAGTAAGATTTCACCTGTTTCACCATAAATGACCTTTTCTTTCCTGTTCTGTTTTGTTGCAGAGTTTGGATGAAGTAAGTAAAAGTGATATTGGCCGAAAGATAAAGGAAGGTGTGGAAGAAGCAGCGAAAACAGCGAAACAGTCTGCGGAGTCGGTGACAAAAGGAGGAGAGAAATTAGGCAAGACAGCAGCCTTCAAAGCTATTTCTCAGGTACGTAATTCCTGCTTCCCTCTAGGACCCAGCGTTGTGGACAGGGCTCGTTAACTTAGAAATTATGTGCAGAGTATAAAAATAAATGCAAAACTCTTACAGCAAGACCTTGTGAGCCGTTGGAATAAGCTGATGAATTCAAGAGATGTGTTTCGCAGGTCTAGCATTCACTCACCGCCCTAGAAAAGTGTCAGTCTTGAGTAGCTGAGCTTCTGCTGAAATGTGTTACTGGAAAAATTGGTTGCTGCAGAGCAGGGTAGCACATGTTTTCTGTAGACAGGTACTGGTGGTACTCTTGGGAACAGACTGGCTTGCTTAAAGCTCTCCTTTTCTAGGAAATGTGTAAGCGCTCGTATGTTTTGATGGCACCCAATGAATGGCAGTTAGGCTAAAGAGAAGTGTTTCCCTTGAGTGGTGTCTCGTACCTCCTCTGAAGCCTTGGCTTCAGCCCTTGTACGAGGAGGTACCAGGCAGAGTATCGGTCGCATCAGTCATGGCAGTTCCCCTTTTTCTGTGTTTCTAATAAGACATCGTCTGCTAAAGGTCATTTCTAGCTGTCGCTGCAGATCGCATTATATGCCATTTTTTTCTTTCTCTGTAATGAAACCTCTTCTCTTACTGCAGCAGCCTCCTAATCTGGAACCATTTGTTCCTTCTATGAAGCAGGCTACTAGGCCAGACCTCATAAGCAGGCAGTGGTTTTATGAGACCTTAAAGTAAATTTTTTGAGGCTTAAAGGTTTGTTTTTGCTGTAAAGAGATTGTCAGCTTTAGCTGATTCGCAGAGCTTTTATAGGCTGTGAACAGTTCTTGCAGCTTTGCTATACTTCCTAATATATATGTAGAGTTTAGAATATTCTGTCTACTGCTGCAGAAAACCGAATACGTCCTCTTAGAAATACGTCTCATTGTGAGTTTCTCGTTGCTTCAGTGTTTAGGAGATATTTTATTTGTATGATCTAGAGCTGGCTAGTATCCACAGGGGCTTGTGTCTGGTTCTCTTCTCTGCCATGTCCCTCAGATGTTTCTTTATAGTCAGTAGGAACAGACTGAGCTTTGGAGCTTTTTACTTGTCCTTCGTCCTTAAAGTCACTTAAACTCCAATTTCTACTTCATATCAGATCTCTGGCATCTATTCCATCTAGACCCTGAGTGCTGTTGACTTTCTTCAGGCAGGAGTCGCACTGACTTTCAGCAGGGGAGGATGGTGTATGCTGGCAGAGCTGTGCTGGACGCTTTCTGTGTTATCCAGAAAATAAAGTTGAAAGACACCAGCCCCCATAAAGCCACGTGATGCTTTGAGCTACCTAACTTAGGTGTCCTCAATAAAAATGCAGATTGGGAGGAAGCTGTATGTAGAGTGTATATAAAATCCCTTTCTGTCTCCACGTGTCTCGGTGTAATGGGAAAGCGTCCTTATTGTGCGCCAGATCTTTTGTACGTAGAGTCCTTAGAGAAAGTACTGCTCAAAAGTTAAGTAGAGCGGCCAAGATGAAGGAGAAACACTAAAAATGCCTTTTAGTCCCAATTCCTCTTGAAGCGTATGACGAAAGTTCCCAGCAATGGTTGCGGTAGGGTGCAGCTTCCTCTTGGCAAAATGTGAACTGAGGATGTAGCTGCTCCCTGAAGAGACGTCTTCAGTCCAGGTTTATCAAATCCTTCGTCTTCGTGTAGCCTTACCCGAGAGGGAGAATTACCTCCTGTCTCTGCTTTAGTATAAGCTGTACTACTGTGATTATTTCCACATCTTTTCTTTGGCAAAAAAAGTTTGCTTCAAAGCTACTTTCTCAGCAAGAAGGTGTGTAGAGTTCTAAAAAATGAGGCTCCTTTTTGTTTTGGGGACAGCAATACTCCCGTTTGTTTAAGCTTAGGCCTAAACCTCAATTTTATTGATTTTATTTTATTATCAGGTGGCTTTACAGTTGATTGTTGGTGTCCTGAAGTCTTTCTTCTCCCCTACTTTTGAATACTGGGAATCATTCTTCCTTTTACCTGGGGCTGAGGATTCTATCAGCTGCTGGCTGCTGGTGGGGGCTGATGTGCCTGCTTCCCTCTGACTTGATTTATTCCAGTATAAACTCCTGATAGATCCATAGCATCTACTATATTGTGGGTTTTTACTTCATGTTGATTCAATACATCTGTCCATTTGCTGTCTTAAACTGTTAACTTCTCAAGCAGAAGGTGCTGCTGTGTTTGTCAACAGACATCAGCAAAGAAGCATTTGCTGAGTATGAGAGAGGAGAATAACCTGTGGTCTCTCATCTTTTTTTTAATCTTTTTTTTATTTTTTTCCTGCAACAGAAGCGGTTTTCAGTTTCTGGGAAAGGGCGGGGAGGAATGGTGAATGAACCTAATAGGGATATTTTCCTTTCAGGGAGTAGAAACCGTTAAGAAGGAAATAGATGAAAGTGTTTTAGGGAAGACTGGTCCTTACAAACGTCCGGAGCGACTACGGAAAAGAACAGAATTCTCAGGCGAGAGGATTAAAGAGGAGCGAATATTTGAAGCTAATGAGTACGTATTGGATGTAATTTAGGGTGACTCTTTCTGTGTATAACTTGGTAAGAACTTTAAAACTGAGCTACAGGTGAGGGACGGTTAAAATCCAAGTGCTGAAGTGAGGCTGCAGGGTGAGGCGTGACCTAGCAGAGCAGGTAGGTCTGAGAGCGGATTTCCAGCACAAGTTGATGATACTGAACTTTCTGGCAGTGAAACCGGGCACTTTAAATTATAAAGTATACACAGTATTCTGATGTGAAATTTTCACTTGTGCACGTGTTAGGTTTGCTCAGTTTTAGTGTCTTGCTATTGAATTCCATTCGGCAGGACTGAGTCGGAACTCCTTTGCTTTCTCTGCCGCCTTGCTCCACTAACTCGTGTATCATTTCTGTGGTGTGTCAGCCTCAGTGATACTGCATGCTGCAGTGATAGCCCTCAGGATGTTCTCCTCTTTATTCTCAGTTTATTATTGAACAATGCCAGTTGTTCACAAGTACCAATCCATGTTTTCTGTACGTTCTAGGGAGGCCATGGGTGTGGTGCTGCATAAAGACTCAAAATGGTATCAGCAGTGGAAAGATTTCAAGGACAACAATGTGGTCTTCAACAGTAAGTGTTCCAAAGACAAAGGAGTAGCACGTTATTTTCCCTGTTCTGATTCTTGCTGTGTTGGATCTGATGCCATCTGTGCAACTAGTCTCAACATAATGCAAATCATAGCCCTTTTTTTGTTGTTGTAGCTGTTGCTCTGAGGTGGTGTGAATGGGAGGTAGGCGTAGCTGACAACATCGCAGCTTTTCCAAGCTGCTCCATCTGTGTCCGGACCCTTCCCCCAGTCAGGCATTGTTTTTGATCAGTCCCTGCTCCCTGTAGGTACCAAAACCTGCTTTTGCCATTGCTTAGAGAGCTGAACTCTATTTTTTTCCCATTTTTTTTCTCCTGTCAGATCCACTCTGGCACTGGGAAGAGGCCAGGACACGCATGCATGCATGTCACCAGGGAGAGGGCAGGCAGAGCTCTTCTTCCTGACCTTGAGCTTATAATGAGGAAAAAAAATCTTGTCTTCAGTGGGCTGGTTTTTGTTGTCATCTGTTTAGAACACCGGAATGTGTGGGACTTTGCCTCCTTATTGCAAAACCTAAAAGCACTGACTCTCTGTACTGCAGCAGGCAATAACTTCTGATAGTTATCGAGACATTTAATGTTTCTGAAAGGCACAAAGAAGCCTGAGACCAGAATCCTTCAACAAACCAAAATAATCGCTGACAGTGGTAATTGCCAGAGGGTAACTAAGGAAAAAAAGATTGTGTGAATAGAATTCACTTTGGATTGTGTTTCTTCCCGACTCCTTTTAAAGCGGAGCTCTGTGGGAGGTAACCAAGAATGGGGTTTTACATCCCATTTGTTAGCCTTTCCAAGGAGATGCTCATAGCTCCTAGAACTCCCCACGTCTCTCATCCTCCGCTCCTGTGCCATCTGCACAAGCTCTCTGCATTCTCTAGATTTTATGCATATTTCCAAGACTGTGGTTTTGCACTCAGGGCAGTGCTGCAGGTGCGGCTGCAGCAGGCTTTACGGTGTGTGCTCTCCCTTTACCTACCACCTGCACCAAGAATACTCTGTGGTTTTTGGAAGGAGCATAAACCTGGGGCCAGGATTCCAGTTGTTAATTGATGTGGCGGGAAGAAGCTTCCCTGCAGGGCCTGTTGTCCCTCAACTCCCCTGCAGCTCTGGTCCATCTGATGGTGTCCAGAGGCAGACAATTGGTTGAGCCCTTAGTTTGTTGCCACAATACCTGCTTGCTTAAATGGCTTTTTGGTGTTGCTTTTTTTTTGCTTCAGCCCCTGCCCTTCTTTCTGCCTTTGAGATTTTGTTTTGCTGGAGTTCTCCTTCCCCATCAGTGACTTCTGTCGTTTTGTGACGTGCTGGGCTTGCTTTCTTATCAAGGTTGAGAAGTACATAGAGCTGCTTAAAAACTGCATCCTCACTGATGTCTTGCTATTTTATGAAAAATTGGCAAGTTTTAAGGTCTATTCTTGATCCCATCCCCCCCAGTTAAACGTTTCGGTGTTGGTTTCACATCCTGCTACCCCTGGTTGGAGATTGAATCGGGGGGCGATCAGCAGACTTACTGGTGTAAGCAAGTCTAGTGTATTTTCTGTCTGAAAATCTGCGTAGAAGGTGTAGAGTTTTTGGCAGCTGAAGTCAGAGAAACCATCATTCTCCTAATAACAGTTATTGATAGCTAAGAACATTGCAGGAAGATGAGAGAAAAGTAACTTTTGAAATTGATACTTGTTAATTAACAGAGAGATGTAGAAGAGAACTAGTAGGTTTGATCTGCAAACCATTGCATGTTGTTTCCGAATTCAGGAACGTAGTGGAAGGACACTGCTGCTCACGTCTCCTCTCCTTTCAGGGTTCTTTGAAATGAAAATGAAGTATGATGAAAGTGATAATGCATTCATTCGAGCTTCCAGAGCTGTCACAGACAAAGTCACTGACTTAATAGGTAATGTTTCATCGCTGCTGTGAAAGCGCCTCTCTAGCGGTTTAGCTCTGTTCCTGGTGACTGTGAGTGCTCCCGTCCTCCATGCATTCCTAACCTCTGGGACAGATTCCCGAGCGTTAGAGCATTTCACGTGGATCGTTATCCAGTGTCGTGCAGTGTAACAGCCTGCTGCTGGATCAGAACTGTGCTGCGATGACAAGTGCTTGTATGGGATAAATCTCCAGCTTAACTCAAAGCCTGTGGTTGTTCCCCGGTGACTGTTCCTTCCCTCATTACACAGCCAAAGGTCTTTCTCTGGTTTTCTGGCGACAGTTGTCGTGCCAGCGGTCTCACTGAATTGTTTTATTAGGTGGATTGTTCTCCAAGACGGAAATGTCCGAGGTTTTGACAGAGATACTCAAAGTGGATCCATCCTTTGACAAAGATCGCTTTTTAAAGCAGTGTGAATACGATATAATCCCCAATGTCTTGGAGGTAAGGTGGGGTAGAGTATGATGCACTTATTTTACTTTTTGTCTTTTGCTGTAACATGGAAGATTTTTCTTTTCATTTCTGATGCTAAAATTAAAAGCTAGGACAGTATTTGCTTCTCAAGCATCCAGCTTTGCACAGCACATGAGATAACCTTGGGAGAAGGAAGTTGGATCCCACATAACAATTTGGTTTAAAACCATATTTCATAATTTAGTAGACTAGCAAGTTTTTTTTCTGGCCTCAAACAACTAACCATCTTCTCTCGTGAGAAGTGATACGGGTGTCTGGGAGATCGGACTGTAGTAGGTGAGTGAACAGTCCTGGGCAAATGATGATGTCAAATGTTGATAAGGGAAGGAAGGTAGCATGTACTACTGGATTCTAAGTGATCTGTGACTGCTTGGGAAGAAGACCGTGGTGATCATGACAAATGGTTTAGTGCAAATATTTCTGATGCTAGTTGAGGAGGTGTGTGAAATTTAATGTTTTTAAAGACTGAAGGATAAAACCGCTCGGAGGACAGCACTGATGAAGGATGTGACCGCAAGTATAAATGAATATGGTTCCTGCTCTGTAGTAGTATGTCAAGAGAAGACAGAGTGGAAGTCAGGGATGTGAAAAAGTACAGCAGAAATTGTTTTGAGAGATTTGTACAAGCCTGGAAAAAACGAGACTTGAAGAGAGAAACAAATGCTGAAAGCAAGCAAAGTCTTGTTTTCTCATCCTACAGTACAGTGAGTGATCGTATCTCAAATTAATATCCTAGCAATATTTATGATAGCCCTAGTTATGAGGTAGCATTATAGGATGAATAAAGAATGACTTGATGCTTACAGACCCAAACATCCAAACTGATGTGTAGTTAGGTTTTGTCACTGCTGTCTTTGCAGTGACTGACTTGTGTGTCAGATGTGGGACTGGAGCTGCAGCGCCGACAGTGAAATAAGACAGATCTGTCAGAGTGAATCTGCTGTACCTAACAGCGCCGTGTCACTGAGGCGAGCTGCAAAAAATGTGCTCTTGACTTGTGGAGAATGAATTTTTCACAGGAGAGCTTGCAGATGCCATCAAGTAGGAAGATTTATAGGTGTTGTATTGCAGAATGCCCTGTCACATATAACGAACTTCATTTCAAAATCTGCTAAATTCCCAGCATCCTGTTTGTTATGAATTCCTGGTGTTTATCACACGGTGTTTTGAAGATAAACCTTTTCATGAGCTGCACCATGATTCTTCTGTTCATTTTGTGCCCTGAATTTTTTACAGTCCTGAAAACTGTAGATCTACTTCTGGTGTGTACTCCCGCCTCTGTGAGATCCCACCTCCCAGGATTTCTGGGTAGCGTGCATTCTGCTGACTTTCTGGACAGGAAGGTTTAAGATAGCTTTTTACCTTAAATTATCAAAAGATTTCTGTATGTCTGAGTCAGTACGTGTGTGTTTATAGATGTTCTTGTTGCTGTTTCTCTTTGAAGCTCCTATCCTTCTTCAGGATTTCACAAGATGTAGGATTTAAAGTAGTTTGCTGCTGAAGGCACTGATAATTTCAACTCTGGTATGGGAGGTGTTTTAAAACGTTCATATTTTATTGGTTTTTCTCTTTTAGGCTATGATGTCTGGAGAGCTTGATATCCTCAAAGATTGGTGCTATGAAGCGGTAAGTAGAGCTACTAAAAATATCTGGAAAGATTTTGATTCCCTCGTGTGTGTGTTGTGGTTTTGTTGCTTACAAGCTGTCCAAGGGTTGTGTGTGTGATGTTGGTTACCTGCTTTGCCCAGCGGTTTCCCCATCTAACCTGTTTGTACTATAAATCACTAACGCAGTCGAGTGCACGTGCTGGACTTGTGGAATAGTCTGACCGTGAGAGGAGAGCTGGTTAGAGGCAGAGGGTAAATGGAGAGCTAAGCTCAAACTGGTTTTGCTTGTATACTGGGATAGATTGGATCCACTTCTTGAACCAGTGAATAGGAATGGGTTGCAGTTCAGTGACTGTGTTATTGTCCACTTAACTTCATGAAAGCAGACTCTTTCCTGACAGCGTAGATGGACGCGTGTTCTGGACTTCGCTCCATAATAATTGTGTTGTGGGCAACGCAGAGCCACAGTTGTGTTTCTGAAATATTTAATTGCATAAAGTGAATGTTCTCCTTGCTGATCACCACCACCAGAGGGCTGGAAATGCACATGCTGGAAGAGGCAATTCTTTGTATGCAGCGTTTTTGTGATTACAGTCTTCGTAACAATATTGCAGTATGTAAGAGGAAGATATTGAAAGCAGTGTGAAAGTAAAGAAAGTTCTTTTTTGGTTCAAGCAACCTTTGAAATCACACTGTAGAATTCCTTTCCAATCTCTGGAGGGAAGTAGCAGATTCACTGCAGTTTATAAGACAAAAAGTAAACCCTGCTAAGCTAGTTGTAGTTACAAATTAAGCTCGTAAGTCAAGAATCACCCATAAAATAAGCCAAGGGAGGAAATGAGAATCCTATTAATGAGAATTCAGGAGATAAAGGCTCTTGAGCAGAATCATACGCAAGCGTTAAGTTCGTGCTATTTGTCACTAAAGTGTTGCGTTACAAACCAGTAAAGCAAAACCTCATTTTAAGTGGCAAATACACCGACCGAGCTGCAGGTTGCTGTCAGCCCGCTGCCTTAGGTGTAGTTTGTGGGTCACAGAGCTGTTTCTGCCTGCTGTCCTTAGAATCCCTATCTGTAACTCCAGCCCCGCTCTAATGACTTCACCAGTGGCTTCTGCAGGATATTCGTGTTTAAATGCTTGTGATGAAGGTTGGAAGATCTGTGGTGGGGAGGTGGGCAGGGACTGCCTCCTGTTTGTTTGAACCTGCCAAGAATACGGTGGTAATGCTGGAAGCAAGCAGAAAATCGCTATCCCCAACAACAGTTCTCGATGCATAAATAATGAAGCATATGTGCATGTGTTTAAAAGGAGCCAGGAAATGCTGGTCTGCCTCCAGGGCCTGGCTGGGTATTAGGAAAATAGCTGCGTTCCCAGACTGTTTTCTCCTCCTCTGCTGTCAAATCAGAATCACAAGTGCCTTGGCTCTCGGGTGCACTCGATGTGCCTTCTCCGTTGTGAATGGTGGATCTCCTGTTCCGGCCAGGGAAGGTGGGATTTTTAGTGAGCATTTGGTTACACGAAGCCCAGAGCATTTGATGGATACCTTGCAAGACATATGTGTTCAGCATATTTGCCAAAAAATTGACTTTTATTCATTTTGATAGTTCTCTCTAAGCAGAAAAACCCTTTTTCTTTGTGACAGAACAAATTCAAATGTGTAACACAAGTTTGTTGCTTCATTTAGACTTACAGTCAGCTTGCTCATCCAATCCAGCAAGCCAAAGCCATGGGTCTCCAGTTCCACTCCAGGATTCTTGACATTGACAACATTGACGTGAGTGTCCTTTTCTATATTTCACCTTGGGGCATGACTTAGAAACTCATGACCTGTGGAGGGGTTTTCTTTCTTTGCTGTCACTGCTGGGTGTTTTGCCTCATGTTACTCTGGCGTTTGCCATTTCTGCGAACAGAGGAACAGGTCACTGCTGCAGGGAGAGCTCGTGGTACAGATCACTACTGTGTGAGCAAGTCTAAGTTACAGCATTGTGGTTTGTCTCTTCTCTGCCAGGCCACCTTGGCCTTAATTGCCAGCACATAAATTGGGAAAGGCTAATAATAAAGGCAAAGAACACTGACCCAGCGCTTTCGTGAAAGGCTTAGTCTGGGTGGTAACGCACAGTGCTGCTGTGACTCAAGGTTGTGCTGGGTTGGCTATTAGAGAGACTTAACTGCTGTCTGGATGGCTCTTGATGAGAGGGGAGGTAACGGCTCAGCTGCGAGCGGAGCCAGTGCCTCTTAAGAGCAGTGTTGGTAGTGGGGGACTCTGGCCAAACCCCTGCACTTCGTGATACTCTCTGCCTTCCCCTTCAGCGAGGAGCCAGAGGTGTTTTTGTTGCACTTAGCAGTAAGTCTACAGTAGTATGTTCATTTAATTAAGTCTGTAGGGTCATCTGTCACTGGCATCCCAGTTTTCCTTCTGATCTTTCTTTCCTTCAGTGGCAAAGGTATCTCAAAGAAATTACCACTTGCTGTATCCCCTAACCAGCTCTGCCTCCAAGGAAATGTGCAAGTAGTTTGAAAGTGATTTGAAGTCAGATCAGTTCTTTGCCTTTATCAGCAAAGGTGCTTACTCAAAGGCAGCAACATTCAAGACGTGTTTCTGTTGAAACCAAGTATTATGGTATGCTTGTCCAATCACAGAATCACAGAATCCTCCAAGCTGGCAGGGCCCCCCCAGACCCACCAGCCCAACCCCTGGCCCCACACAGGCCCAGCCCCATCNCGTTCCCTGGGGTTCTGTCGCTGGGCCCCAGAGGGAGGAGATCAGCGCCTGCCCCTTGGCTCCCCCTCGGGAGGAAGCTGGAGGCCCCATGAGCTCTGCCCTCAGCCTCCTCTTCTCCAGGCTGAACCAGCCCAGGGCCTTCAGCCTCTCCTCACACGCCTGCCCCTCCAGACCCTTCCCCACCTTTGTTCCCTCCTCTGGACACTCCCCAACAGCTTTATGCCCTTCTTGTGCTGTGGCGCTCAACCCTGCCCCCAGCACTGGAAGTGAGGCCGCCCCAGCGCAGGGCAGGGTGGGACCATCCCGTCCCTGGCCCGGCTGGCCATGCCAGGCTTGGTGCCCCCCAGGACACGGTTGCCCTTCCTGGCAGCCTGGGCACACTGCTGGCTCATGGTCACCTTGCTGTCAACCAGGACCCCCCAGTCCCTCCCAGCACGGCTGCTCTCCAGCATCTCGTCGCCCAGGTACTGCAGCTGAGCAGTATTATCCTCAATGAAATTGTAAGCTGGATCCATTGAGAAAATTACCTTAAAGCCAACTGCAGGGTCATTTCTGTAGGGACAGGGAACGCAGAGCTGCTTAATAGGGATCTAAACCCAGAGGTGATCTAGTCCAAGGTAAGGAAGTGGAGGATTGGAAGACTTCAGGTAGGGATGGAAATGGAGCATGGTGATAAAAGGATGCTGTTCAGAAAGTGGGATGTTCCAGATGCTGTCAGGTGTGTCGGCTGGCCAGATGTCACTTACCTGTTGTCACACTCCTGCAAGACCAGAAGCCAGGAAGAATTCAACAACCATTGGGAAAACCGAGAGAATAAAATCTAGTGCTGGTTTGCTGAAAGGAGGCCTACCGATGGTGGTTTCCTCTGTCTGCAGCCCTGTGCAGGAGTCTCTCTTTTTGTGCCCACATCATTAAAAACCCACAGTGCGTGCAGGAGAGCTCCAGAAACACCTGAGCAAACGCTCTACAGCAAGAGACTTAGTTTGACCTGTGTAGCCCAACAAAAGAACTGTGGGAACTGCCTTGATTAATGACCACGTATCTTCACAGGGAACAAGATGATCAGCTGCAGGGCATCTCCTAACACAAAAGGCTAATGTCTGGTCCTCTCCCTAGGACCCTTTTACCTCGGTATTTGATAGGTTTCTCATTTTCTCATCCGTCTGGGTTAAGAAGAAGCTATTCCTACTTCTTTGGTAACGTTGGATATTAACTGCAAGCATGTGCCAAATGAGGAGGAAAATTTCTGTGGCATCTGCAATTCTCTTGATTATCTTCAGCAATAAATAATGTGTTCTAACAAAATTGAAGCTGTGGAAGTAATAAACACGATTGCTTTTTTCTAAGCTGCTTATTTAAAAGGTTTTCCTCTACTGTTAGTGTCAGAAGACTTGATTTCATTGTATGCTAAATAACGTTTTTCCTCTGTCGGTGCTAATTAGTATAGAGCTGGGCAAGGATTCGGAGTGGTGGCTGGAAAGACATTTAACTATTAACTTGTTTTAGATGCCTGTATTTTCACATGAAATTTCTCAAGAAAATTACATCTTAGCTGGAAAATGATTGATATGGACCATAAATGAGTGCAGTTCTTGTTAGGCTGTCTGTATTGCAAGAAAGGGGAAATATAGGGTGTTGTGTGTTTAATTTTTTTAATGAGTTTTCCTAGAGGAGATTTATGGGAGTATGGTAAATGATCTCATCCAGAAAACCAGTTCAGTGCGTTTGGGGAAAAAAAAAATAAAAATGAGAAGATTTAAGGGAATTCACATGCCGCAAAGTTGGCAGCATTAAAATTAAAATCAAGTCTTTCAAACATAAGCATCTGAATGTGGGTTCCAGGTACTTGCTTAAGCCCTCTCTCCTTCACTAGACATCTACTGCCTCTAAATTTAATGGAATTTTGGATCCTTGCTATTTCTTAGGACTATTTATTTGGCTGCCTACATGTAGTTTTAAGTATGTGACTTGTGAAATTGGGTTTCTGAACTTGGTGTGGGAGGAATGATATAAATACTGTCTCAGTGATAGAGGTTGTTCAGGCTCATAGTACTAAAAAATAAAGCAATACCAGTATGGAAGTCATGGTGCCTTTAAGGGATGCAGCCTAGTCAGTGATACGGTCGTCCTCCTTGAAACCCACGTGCTAATTTATGTTGTCAAATTATCAATGCCAAGTGGTGTCGTATAAAATTGTCACGGAAATTGGTCTGACAAAGAGCTGTGAGATCTGGGGTTTGATCCTTGGGTGGAAGGCGTTACGCATTGCCGAGTGAGTCAGGCCGGTTCCAGAAAGGCAGCGTGGACTGGGATGGCGTGAGTTGTTGCAGAGCTGGGGAACCGACTCCCTCAGGTTAAGCAAATGAGCACTGCAATAGTGCTGAGTTTTCTTTGGGGGAGAGTAAAAACAGAAAATAAAAATTTTAATAAAATAACGTACGCACCTTTGTGAATTATGGCACGGTCTTGTAGCTGTCTCTTGTGCTGCAGCCTTTGTTAGGTGATAAAACACAATGTTTTTGAAATTTTCTCCCATACACAGAAGAGTAACTGTGCTACCTTATTTGAGGTATTTGATTGCCTGTTTGGGTAACACAGCCAGTAACTGGAGTTACTCCAGAGCAAGATACTATTCTGTAGCACACAGCATTTCCACAGAAGAGGCAGAAGAAGGACTGTATTTTTTAAGAGCACGGCTTTGGGAAACAAAACTTCATTTTCCATTCCTCTTTGCATTTCAGTTAATATGTTCTTCAAATATTTAACAGAGTGATCTTAGAATGGAGAGAAAAATCCTGTCAAACAAAAGGTTCTCACCTTGAAGTCTTTCTGCTTCTTCTCTTTATCTCGTTCAGTGCAACTTTATCTCAAAGATTCATTTAAAAGCAAGAGGAAAAACAAACTTTGATGTACTTCCTTCAGAAAATGCCATTTTTTTTGAGCAGGATTTCTTTTATTACTGATTTCTGATTTGGAAATAACGAAACAGAGTTTGTTCATGTTTTCCAGATTTTTAGACTTGCAAAAACTGTGAAAAGTTTCGTGACAGTTTTGGGAAAGCTTTTAAGTAGAGGAAAAGTTTTTGGGAAAATGCTTTGCAATAAGGTCTACAGCATCTGTAGCCAGGTAGAACCTGGTTACAATAACTAGCTTCAGATTGGGATGAAGGTCGATTGTGAGCTGCATCAAGCCATAGCAGTTGTGTTAAATATTCGACGCTTTTACATTAATCTGCAGAAATCGTCTGTTTACTAATGGAATTTTCTTTCGTTGCAGCTGGCTATGGGGAAGATGATGGAGCAGGGACCAGTATTAATCATCACTTTCCAGGCTCAGGTTGTGATGGTAATCAAGAACCAGAGAGGGGAGGTGGTGGAAGGTGATCCGGTAAGTGATGCCCATTGGCTGCCTACACTTTCCCTGGGCGCCCCGCAGCCATCTCAGTTGTTGGGGGTTCATCTAGGTGCGTGGGGAGCAGCGGGTGCCCAGACATACTGCGTTCAGCAGTCAGACATTGGAACAGGCTGCCCAGGGAGGTGGTGGAGTCACTGTCCCTGAAGGTGTTCAGAAAGTGTGTAGCCGTGGCACTGCGGGACATGGTTTAGTAGACACGGTGGTGTTGGGTTGGCAGGTGGACTTGATGATCTTAGAGGTCTTTTCCAACCTTAAAGATCCTATGATTCACTGGTCTGCGTAATATTGCGTCTTGTGGGTAAGGTCTGCGTTCGGCTCAGTGTGCGACCTCTAGAATGGACAGGTAAAGGGGTGTTTTAAATTCACAGTGAGGAGAGGAACTGGAGCTGTGGCCACTGGCAGCACTTTCTCTTCCGCTGGCTGCTGCGCCTGGCCAGCCCTCTCCCTGCCTGCGGCCATCGCCTGCGAGTTCTGCTCCTTTGGCACCCTCTGGGACAGAGCCGGACTGTCGATCAGAGCTCCATCGCACAGCTTCCACCTGATCCTGTTCTTTTTTCCTCCCTTTTCCTTTCATAAGTAAGAACAGAGCGCAAAGATGTTCAGTAAACGAGGTGGGGGCTGGAGTTAAGTCATTTGCAGGAGATGGGGCAAATCAACAGCTGGAGGTAGAAGTTTGTGCTTTTGGCTGCTGCCTCCCTCCAAAATAGCTCACGGCACCGCAAGCCTTTACTTACCGACGCCCTCCTGCATCCAGTTGTGTTAAATGCCGTTAAATACAGGCTCCTAATGGGAACTCTGACACAGGGTGATTTATGCAGCAAATCTCTGGCGTCCCTATGGATCGTACTTCACTGTGGTTTAGCTTTTAACACGGCGAGCCCAGCCTGCGCGTTCCGTTGTGGGTGATGCTAGACTGAGCCTGTCAGACGTAACCACAGAATATGCTTGTTACCAGAGTTAATGACACAGCAGGCTCGAGGAGCCCGTGCCTTTTCTGGAATACCTTTGTTCTCAAGTGGCTGGCTATCCAGACAGCTCAGACTGTGCAATGTGTAAGTAGCTTAATGATATATAATGGGGGGGACGTTGTGAGATGCCTGGAGCTGACAGTTTCTAGCAGACTTCCATTAAAATTAATACATGCATTTAATAAATATTGGCTTTTTGCAACCATTCTCTTTAGTCCAGGCTGTAAGTTTACAAAAAAAAAGGGACTAATTTTAATGATGGGGCCCATCTGGACTGATTTATAACCTGTCACATCGACTGCAGGGGTGTAACAGCTGATATAGTGATTTCTTGCATTAAATTACTGCATTCCTAGAAGATTGATATTGATGTGATAATTATTGAACAGGATATCAAAGCCTGTTTGCTGTCTGATTTCTCTGGAGCAGCAATAAATCAAGGAGATGCATTAAAATTCTCCATTGAAAACAAAACTTCAGCTTTAATCAAATGCAGGCTGGCTGGTAACTATGATTTGGTGTTAACTGCTGAGCCACTTCTGCGGAGTATTGAACAAATGACCTTCTGGAGTAAAAGGAGCCTCAGATTGTAAACTTTCCAGATAGAAATCGTATGCTTGTAATTGCTGCCGTATTTTACCTGGTTGCAATTGTTCAGCGTCCCGCTGGTGTGCTGCAGGCTCACCCCCCAGTGAGGTGTGGGGGGACCAGGCAGCCTGTGACGGGGTTGGACCAGCTATTGTGGTGGTAGGAGAGCGCCACGGAGCACCACAAACTCCGTCTGGGAAAACGAAGCCTTAGACAACCCGTTGAGCAAAGCAGCGAAGTCAAGGGAATCATTTTTTATATTATTTTTTTAAAATTAGGTCCTGAAGGGCTGTGAGACAGGATGCTGTTTGTCATAGACTGGGATTAAAGGACAAATTTTCGCCTTGCATGCATGGCCATGGTAGAAATCTGCCTTTGGGAGTTCACACGCGTCTGCTGTCCCACTTTCTGTGAATATATGCAGCCACAAGCACTGTACATAGAGGATTACGATGTACCCTATTAATAAAAGCACCAGATGAGTAAACCAACCAAAACTCTCTGCTTTGGAAACACAGAATTTTTGTGTTTCATCACATCTCATTTCCAGGAAGAAGGCTGTGCTGCTTGCTCAGTACTGCGCTCTGTGAGATGACCAGCAGCTCTAAGCTTATCTGCTACTCATCCCTTCAGAAATCCTACCCTCAAGAACATAAACTTCTCCAGATGTAGCAGAGCTTTGATGCTGAAGTGTGTGATTAAATTGCCTTTCATACACAAATGGACTTTGAAAGTCACGAATCACAAAAATCATGCAAATGAAGGTTCCACTGGCAGCGTTAAATGGGTTCTGCCGCTTCATCGTGCGCTTACACTTAGTGCTTTATAGCACGCAAAAGTTTTCTTGTGTCTCTTCTCTCGTCCCATCTGCTCTTCCTTCTGACATACCCCAAACATCTGTATGGCTCAAGTTTTCAATCACTTTTCACGCTTCTGAGCAGGGCTGAAGCAAGTTAATTTTCTGAAACACTGAGCAAGAAAAAAAATGACTTTATGATACGTGATATTTCTAAAGCACTAGTTTTCTAATGACAGGTCTGGTACAGAAAGTCTCCCCCCTCGCATTTGTGTACCTAAGTTATAACCTATAAAGATTCTCACATTTGATCAAGAATCTAGTAGTTAAGTACACATCTGGGAGTGTGGTCTGATCCCTCAGTGACACTTCTTTATCTGAGGGAAATACTCTCCATGGCTAATGGTTAAATGATAAATATCAAAAGAACCTTTGATTTGCAGAATGGATCTGTGACGCTGTGCCGGTGCGCTCTGATGGGCAGTGTCACCTCTCTCCTGGGAGAGGCAGAGATTTTGTCACAGGTAGCTGCAGTGACTCTTCAGGGAGTTGTTTTCATAAGACCAACTCAGTAGGGTGAAAGCACTGTTTGCACCGCAGAAAATCTGCAGAATTGGTGTGTGTCTGGCTAACGCTGTGGTTGGACTTGTTATGGTCTGATTTTTGTTGATAAATGTTGATTTCTCTTCCCCCCACCCCCTGTCTCTCATCAGATGATCATTTCTGGTTAGTTTGAGCTCTCAAATGGAAGTGTGAGCTGCAGTGATGTAGCTGTGGGGAGGGGACGTGGCTCACGGGCTGGTGTGGTGTGGGAGAGGCAGAGTTATAGCCACGGGGAAGAGCCTGGACTTGATTGACGTGCCAGAGAGCAGTACAACCTGGTGGCAAGACCCATTCGAAACCATAAATTTATAGAATTGTAGACTCTCAGAGTGGTTTGGGTTGAAAGGGACCTTAAAGATCATCTAGTTCCACCCCCCCCTCCAACTTTCAAAAGAAGGTCAAATATTATCAGACTTGGCAGTGGTGGCAGTTAATGTATGTCAGCCAGAGATATTTGGAAACCCTAAATTCTGTTTATCAAAAGTTTATCCGTTCCTGACTGTGATAAATTTCTAACCACAGTCCAGTAGACGTTGCTGGAGCTGCCCTTATCTGGGACCTTCGGGCTTAGAACCAGAGAGCCAAGTCGCAAGCCAGTCTCTGGAGGAAATGTGGAACATGTCCCGGTCATCTCTGAGCTAGGAGGTCTTTGACCATCACGCATCTAACGACAGGATTTTCCTTCCAGGACAAGGTTCTGCGGATGCTGTACGTGTGGGCGCTCTGCAGAGACCAGGATGAACTCAACCCGTATGCCGCGTGGAGGTTATTGGACATTTCCTCATCGAGCACCGAGCAGGTTCTCTGAGGAGCATTACATCCACAGGCTCCCCGTACCTCTCCTGAACTTGCACCAGTCTGTAGGATGGACCGTGGAGGGGAGAGGCTGGACTGGGTCCTTTTCAGAAGAACGGGCTATTCCATGTGCCCTCATTATACCAACTCCTGTAACGAGCTGGATGAGTCTGACCTATCTGCCTTACGCTTTGCTGTGTAGTATTGCACTGTAAGGATGTACGGTAGATTTGAACGTGAATGCTCTAAGACACTAGCAGCTGCTGTTGGCTCCTTTTTTAATCGTGGCCCAAGGAGGCTGGTTTGGGTCCTGTGTGTTTCCCAGTGACGGACAGAGGTGGGTCTCTGCGAGCGAGATGTGACAGGTCTGATTCCCATCTGCTCTCATCCTCTGGTGGCCTTGAAGCACCCCGAAAAGATCTTAGAGGTGCTTTTAAGGCACGTTGGTCTTAGCTAACCTACATCTCCTGTACGAAGTTGCACCAATAAGCCTTCTGTTGCTGCAGTGTCTTGCACTTTACCAAACCAAATACAATCAGGACTTTGCACATGACTCTCTGTTGGTGTGGAGCGGAGGAGGGATGGAGGCGTTGGCATCATCACGCAGGTTCTTGAGGCCGGTTGCAGGGGTGGAGTTTGCTGCTGGTGATTTTAGTTATATATCCACAGCTTTGCAGGGGCAGGGTTGTTGGTTCTGGTGTTCTGTGCGTGGTACAGAGCGTACAACCGCGTTACTGTCGGGTTCATCTGGTGGTGCGGAGGAGACGGGCTGGAGCTGCAGAGTGCTACAGTGACAGGAGTAGGTGCGGACAAACGAGTAAATAAAATGCAATAACAGGTAGAATATCACGTCTTGCAGCTCAGGCATTTGTTATGTGAGGTGAGAAGAGGGTGCAGTTCACTCCTGTCCTGCGTGAGGTGCGTTGTGAGTGCGGCTCTCTTCACCAGATGGGCTCGTGCTTCGGGGAGGGGGGTATGTGGCACGCCTGGCCTGGGGGTCCCAGGTAGCAACTGGAGGGTGTTAGAGGGTGAGCTGCTGTCACGCTCACGTGGACTCTTGGTTCTGGGCTTCTGCTGGAGGCTCAGGGTGGGAGCTGTGGTGTGGGTCTGTGTGTCAGCTGCCTCTTAATGGAAAGTGCGGGGAAAAATATTGATCGTAGAATAGAAAATCAAAGGCCTGATCTGCTGCCGTGTTCTGCCTGTGCACAAAACAGGGTGATGCAGGACAGCACTTCCTTGACATTATGATTAAGGAGAATAATTGCCAGCTCTTCCTTCTCTTCTGACTGTCCGGATCAGTTCCTTTGAACGTGAATGGGATTATCTCACAGCCTTTGGGTGAGACATTTACCTCCAGCAGCTTGGTGAGAGCGAGAGGCGATGAGTGCAGCAAATGCAACAGCAGAGTCTGTCTTGTCCCCTTAAAAGATGCCGAGAGCTGCTGTCTGGCTGCCACGCCAGGTATTTCTGCTGCCTCCCTCATCACACAGTTTTCTCACTGGTGCTTTTGCCAGTGAAATAATTTCATGTTTTTACTCAAGTATCTTAAGCACTAGTACACAAACTAAAGACCTGACCAGAATAAATTCCACAATGCAGAAATTGGCTATGAAATAGGGAATCCCTGTATCTGACTGCCTTCAGAAATAGTGGATGGGTGATGTGGGCCTCATCAAGGCTCCTTCTGGGCCAGGTCCCATCTGGGGCTGTGTCCTGTGTGCAGAGCCTTATCCTTTATTTGAACATCTGGACCGCTGAATGCAAATGCAGTGTTGACAATGAATGTCTTTGAGACGCTTCTCGAACTCATCGGGAATGAGGAAAGTCTCGTTGCCAGGACCATGCAGAAACTGAGTCATCTCCTGCCCTGCTTCCTCTGCAGCTGGCTGCAGGCAGTCGCTGATCAGACCGGAGTCTCCAACAGCCCGGGTATGTATGTGCAACCTGTTGGCCAAGTCTTGTGGGATGATTCTGTGGAACACGTGCTTCTACTCCCTGTGCTTTTCACATTTTTTAACTGATATTGGGGGGAAGAGTAATATCGAAATTAAGAGTATAAGAGGAATTGTTCTGCCCAGGACAGCTGCGGTGACCCCACCGTGGTGGGTTGGTGTCTCATGTGGGTTGGTTTAACCTGTGGTTTAACCATGCTGGGTCATGGTTTGCACCGGCAGTCAGCCCTGAGGTTTAAACACGGGGGAGGAGCGAGGGTTCATCGCCGTCAGCTCTGTGCCGGTGACCGTGTTCGCTGTAGCCTGGTCTGCAGCGTGGGTCGGTGGGTCGTCTTGGGATTCAGGGTGGTGCTGCGCTAAATCCACCTCTTGGTTTTTCAGCACAGTTGGTGCCTGGGAAGCCACGGGTTGTTCCTCCCCGAGAGCCGGTGGGGAGCTGCTGTCCCGGCTGGCTCGGAGCGCCCCAGCACCCACGAGGGAGCTTCAAGAAGCAGCAGAAATCACGGCTGCTGAAATGACCCATCGCTCAGCTCTGCTCAGCTCCAGGAGGTTCGTAGTGGCCGTGGGAGAGGTGGAGGCTGTCGCTGCCTGGCTCTTCCTCTCCCAAACCTTTCCCCGAGCTCACAGAATCACAGAGGTTGGAAGGGACCTCGAAAGATCATCTAGTCCAACCCCCCTGCCAAGGCAGGGCCACCTAGAGCACAGCACTCAGGAACGTGTCCAGTCGGGTTTTGAATGTCTCCAGAGAAGGAGACTCCACACCCTCTCTGGGCAGCCTGTCCCAGGGCTCTGTCACCCTCACGGTGAAAAAGTTTTTCCTTATATTAACATGGAACCTCCTGTGCTCCAGCTTGGACCCGTTGCCCCTTGTCCTTGTCATCTGAGCTCAGACTCAGATGGAGCCAGGGACTCCGCACCCCCCATCCCTTTGGACACTGTTGGGGAGTCGGGTGGACCTCTGGGCATCTGGGATCTGCCGCTTGCCTTGCTGGAGCCTCACTGGGATGGGAGTGGGAGCCTGGCTGTTCAACAGGCTTTGGAAAGCTCTTTGCCCACGTCTGGTGGGTCATGACAAGCATCTTCCACAGCGCGTGGGAAGACGTGTCTGTGGGCAGGATCCTGTCC
This sequence comes from Psophia crepitans, assembly GCA_013399095.1. Classification (NCBI taxonomy): domain Eukaryota; kingdom Metazoa; phylum Chordata; class Aves; order Gruiformes; family Psophiidae; genus Psophia; species Psophia crepitans. The sequence goes on along the minus strand of VWZZ01005996.1, from coordinate 234,166 downwards.
GAGGAGGAACCCGTTTCCCCCTTCTCCTGCGACGTCCCTCGTCCCCAGACCCCCACTGCTCTGTGCTGAAGGGACAGTGGAGAGATTTCACTTGCTGCACCTCAGAGGGAAGTGTGACAATTATTTCTTTCGCTCTTGGGATAATTAATTATCTTGGGTTTTTTTTAAGTAATTATAAGTAGCAATCTCTGGGGAGATACAGAGAGTTTGGACAGGAAGGCAGTGCTCAGCCTGCACATAGCAGGAGGAGGATTTTAAATTATTTTTAAATACTTCTCATGAGTGAGCAGATTTACAGTGGGCTGTAAATATTTTGCAGCACTGAGTTATAGTAGCACCGCACAGGCCTGGGCTTGCTGGCAGCCACCACGACGACACTGCTGTAAAGGCATCGGTGTGTGGAGAGATCTTGGTGGTGCTTATAAATCTCTCTAAAAAAAGATAATGAGTCAAATTGGTACAGGGAGAGGACCCGGGACGGGGAGATCTGCACCCATGAGCTGCATCTCGGGGCTCAGCCTCTCCAGCCTCTTCCACTGGGAATTAAATACAATAATGATGATGATAATAATTGAACAGAATCATGCAATCACAGAACCCCCCCGAGCTGGCAGGGCCCCCCCAGACCCACCAGCCCAACCCCTGGCCCCACACAGGCCCAGCCCCATCACAGCAGATGGCTGAGAGCGTTGGCCAGACGCTGCTTGAACTCAGCCCAGCTCGGGGCGGTGACCACTGCCCTGGGGAGCCTGTGCCAGGGCCCCACCACCCTCTGGGGGAAGAACCTTCTCCTCATCCCCACCCTAACCCTCCCCTGGGGCAGCTCCATGCCATTCCCTGGGGTTCTGTCGCTGGGCCCCAGAGGGAGGAGATCAGCGCCTGCCCCTTGGCTCCCCCTCGGGAGGAAGCTGGAGGCCCCATGAGCTCTGCCCTCAGCCTCCTCTTCTCCAGGCTGAACCAGCCCAGGGCCCTCAGCCTCTCCTCATCCCCTTCATGGGGATGAAGGTCTTGCACGGGACTCTGTAAGATGGGGCTAGGGTTGAGACGGAGCCAGGTTACCAGTGGTGGGGCAGGACCTCTGAAAGCACAGGTCCGGCCTGCAGCTCAGAGCAGCCTGGCGCAGTTCTGGAGATGCCAAGGGATGGATGTGGGCCCTGGGGCTGCAGGGTCACCGTGGTGCACCCTGTCTGCCCCGTGCCTCGGCTGGTACTACCATAGCCCTCCCCTTGCCACTTCCCCCCCCAGGAACCAAAGCAAAGCCAAAAAATCACCCCCAAATCCTTGATTTCCTTCAGCAGTCACCCGCGGGCTGCGCACGGCATCGGGTGCAGGGCGTGAGCCAGGCCGGGGGGCAACAAGCACTGCAGAAACGTGGCTGCTGAAAGAGCAGCAACATCTGGAAAGCATCGCATCTGTGCTGAAGGGCTCGAAACGCAGCCTGGGAGGCCGGCCGGTGCCCCGTGCCAGCACGGCGGTTAGGACATCCCTCTCCTCGCCTCAGAGGTGAGACCGAGGCGCGTGCTCCCCGTCCTGCACGGGGGAAGGAGCCTTCCTTAGCCACAGGTTGGGCGTTGGGCTTCTAATATTTCCCTTATTCTTTTGCACAGAGATGGTTTGAAAACTTTTCTGCTTGATAGAGAGGTCTGGGATCATTGCGACACCGCCGTAAATCTCCGTCGATGCAGCGTTACCTACTTTAATAATTTTACCACCACATTGATTCCACGTGTTGACAAAAGATTTATGTCTTTTCCTGGATTACCGACTGCAGAGAAGCTGTCATCGCTGCTGTTTCACGCAGCAAAGCTCTTCCCTCAGCCCCAAATTTTGTCCCTCCCCCAGCGCTGGAGTCCCTTTCACAGGTCTCGCTGCCCTACAGCTTGTGCAGAGGTTTAGATAATCGCTGTTTTTCTTGGCCGCGCTCCGCAAACGCGTTCCGTCGCTTGCAGTAGCATCTCTTGCCAGGTACCGTGTGCGTGTTCGCGAAGGCTGGTTTGGTTCTGCTTTAAATATTAAATCCCCTTTGTTGTGTAGCTGGTTACTCGCTGGACTCCGTCAACGTGACAATGTGCAGCTTGCCCGATGAGCGCTTTCGGGTCGGAGATGTGTCGGTAGCTGGCGGAAACCATGTGTCCCCAGCCGCTGTTTGTGGAGATGCGTTCAGCAGGCTGCGTTGGCGGGGAGTGGAGTCCGGGGAGAGGGATTTAGCAGCGAACCCCTTGTGCCAGCACGTGAGACAGCCCTGGTGCTGGGTCCTGGTGGTGATGGGTGCTCCTCACCCCTCACTGGGGAGAGCACCTCGATCATACCGGCCGTCGTGCCGGGAAGGCTGGGGGAGCAGGGCCTTGTCACAGAGGGTGTCCCTTCCCCAGGCGGCCACAGCCAGAGCATCTCTAGGTCGCTGCTGGGCTTCCTGAGATGGCCCACCATGGCGTGGGATGGCACTCGCGGGTGTCCTTGGCTCCCCGGAGCAATTGCAGCTCACGGCCAAGGGACGCTGGAGCCAGTTTCTGTGGTCCAGCCTGGTGCAGGGCAGCGTGGCTGTGGTCTTGGCAATGGGCTGGGCTGTAAACACGCAGTCCCCACCTCGGCTCCAGCTCCTGGGCTGCAGAGCCCGGCCGCTGCCCCAGCACCTTGCTGAGCAGCACTCGATTGCAGGACCCCAACCCAGCAGGGATGAGGCAGATGCAGGAACAATCTTCACCCGGTGTTCCCCCAGCAGGGATGGGTGCACGCCCGGGGCAGCGCTGACCCACTGGTGCCTGGCAGCAAGGTGCAAGCTCGTGCCCACGGCGCAGCGAGCGGCACCCCTCATTCGCTTGGAGCTTTTGGCTTTGCAAAGGCCGGCTTGTTCCCTTTCCCTGCCGAGGAGGAGCAGGAGAGGATGCTCAGCAGTGGGACGCAGCTGCTGGCAGCAGGGTCAGTGTGTCGCCAGTTGCACGTGAGATCTGGTCTTGTGCAGCCTGCAGGGATATTTAAGTGAATTAACCCAACTCTCTGGTGTTTGGGGACATCGCTGTCCTTGTCACACGCCAGCCCCGAGCCTGTTCTGGTTCCTGGCAGCCCTTCAGAGCTGCTGCTTGGCTCGGCGCAGGGGGTTATTTAATGCGTGTGTCTCTATTAACGGGGTGTCAGATCAGGGCAATAGGAATTACGGCCTCGTGAGCTAAGCCTGCTGTATCTGGGGGCTCAGTTCTGCTCCACTGAGCCTCTTCCCAATTACCCGGACGGGATCTGCACTGTAAGATGCTGGCAGACGCGTTCTCGCCCTGTTCCCCACCTGCCTCTGCAGAGGCACCGTGCGTCAGCTCCTTCCCATGCCGCAGGGTGGGGGCAGAGGTGGCTGGAGGTGCTGGGGGGCGTTTGAGCAGGTTGTGGGCCAGGGAAGCAGAGAGAACATTGCCTTTTGGGTGCCAGTAACATCCTTCTTGGGAAGAGGGAAGCAGGGAGTTGTTGGAGCCCGTGGTGCCCTCGGCTCTGAGGACCAGAGCTGAAGCCGCCCGCTGTGTCCCAGGGGCTGGGTTTTCCCTCGGGGAGGGCAGTGCCACAGTGCGGCAGAAAGAACAAGGCTTTGGGAAGGCAAAGCCCAACCTGGGAAGCAGAAGTGGAACTAGAGCGTCCCAAGGTGTGGACAGAAGGACCGGCCTGAGGGGGTGGTGGGGTGGATGGTTCTGGGCATGGAACAGAGTGCTGGCAACACTGCCAGAGCAGCCTGGCTCCCCTAGCCTGGCGTAGCCCCATCGAGCTGCCACCTGCTGTGGGGAGATCTCCCCTCCATCAGAGCCCTGGCGAGTAGCACCAGGACAGTGCAGACCCCATCAGGCCTGGGGACACCAGTGGTTTGGGGACACCAACCATCCTTCCCCCCTAAGACCGAGCGTTAGGAGACACCGCCGCCCTGCCTCCTGAACCCCGGGGAGCTGTTTGCTCCTGTGAATTTGCATTTCATTAATAATGAATGAAAGATAATTTGCTGTAATTAGGACCTGAACCGTGCCAAAGTGGAGGGGTTTTGGGCTAAGCCAATTAACGGCGGCACATTGCAGTGTTTAACAAGCTCGGGGAGGCTGTGTGCTGCAGGGTACGAGGCGGCACGGGGGCTGCTGCGGGGTGGGGGACAACACGGCAATTACCCCGGGTGACGAAGCGCTGCCCAATTACTCATCAGGTACAAACAGGCTCTTGCATTTACCAAGGATGATTCTGTAGGGCCTGGGCAGGAGTGAGGGGGAACGAGTCTGCAGCAGACGCAGCGTGCAGCAGCCCGCTGGGGCTGTTTGACACCCTGGCTGAGCTCGCCCCCCCCAGCAAAGAGCCCCATCCCCAAGTGGGGGGGACCGAGCCACCCCCAGCAGGGATCCAGCCCAGGATTAGCGGAGAGGATGCAGCATGAGGACATACATGAGAGTCACCTGCAAGCTGTCCCTGAGCAGGGCCGTGGGGTGACTCGGTGCTGCTCCATCCCCGCAGCAGCAGCAGTGGGGGACGCAGCACTGCGCACACAACCCCTGCACCAGGCACAGGCTCCGATTGATTTTTATTATTTATTTTTTTCTCCCCAGCGTTTGGCAAAACTCTCAAAAGATGGCTCATTATTTTCGAGAAATTAAATAATTTTTTATGGGCATAGGCTCTATTTAGGAATCATAAAGAAACAAACAGATAAAAACGTGTCGCTGCAGCTGTTTGGGATTAGCTTTTCGTATAAAACTGTGATGGAAATGGCAGCGTTTGTCACAGACATTTCCAGTGGAAAAGTTCGATCTTTTGTGGGGAGAAAACCCCACGTGCATCACTCAGCGTGGGAAATGCATTGGTGTTTTCTTGAGAAACATCCTCATTCAGTTATTTCCATGAAAACTGAATGATTCCAAGGCAAACAGGAATTTCAGGAGATGACGTTAGTTTGGTTAGACCCTGCATTTTCTGTCCGTCCCTAAACCGTCCCCGTGGCACAGCTTTCTGTTGAAGTAGGGGTGGTGGATGCAGGAGGCTGGGTCCTGGGGTGTCCCTGGTGGTTTGGGCTGCTCAGGCAGTGGGTGCTGCTCGAGTTAAACCACACCTAAAGCAAAGCAAGGTGCTTTCCTCTGCCCCAGGCCATGTGGGGAAGGAGGAGAGGCTGGGGCTGATGCTGATCCCACGCAAAGCTCTGGCCTTGGGGAGGAGGTGATGGAGCGAGACCACATTACCCCTGCTTGGAAACACCATCGGCCTCTCGTGAGGAGACCCTTTGCTCTCCAGTGTTACCGGTGGCCATCGATGTGTGGAAGGAGCCAGCTGCTAATTAGAAAGCTTGGGCAGATTAGTACGTGGGGCTGGTAGAAACAATTGATTTGCTCATTGGGAGACAGCTGAGATTTGAGCTGAATGCTCCTTGCAGTATCTTCTCTGCTACTTTTCTCCCAAAAGTCAGCTCTCTGGGCAGCTCACCCTCCTGGCTGTGCCTGTGCAGAGGTGGCCGAGCACCCACCACCACCAAAGTCCTGGGCTGGAGAGGAGACCACGCCTGCGAGATCTCACTCGGGAGCCCGGCTGGCACCAAACCCACCGTTCGTTTGGCAGGGGGTCTGCCCTGCTCCGTGGCACGCTGCCATAGGGAAGGGCTGGGAAAGCGCTTCTCCTCCTCGAGGCTGTGTTGGAGAGTGTCAGTGCTGTGGCTGGAGTCTCCGGTGGGGGCATTTGGCAGGTCCTCGTTCCCCTCCGCTGCCTACCTTCTGTCTTGGACTTCTGCCTGTGGGCCCCACAACCAGGCGTGGGGTTGTGGTAGGCAGCAAGGGCACGCAGAGCTTAGATGGCAATGCGAAATCTTGTGATGTTTGTCCCTCGGACAGAGTCCTGGCTCCTCTCCGCACCAACCCTGGCCAGAGGTGTGCAGAGCGGATCAACAGGGGAGGCTGATTCTGGAGGTCCAGCCTTGGTGTCTTTCCTTGCTCAGCCAGAGCACAGAGCCCTGGGTGCTCTTCCATTTCCCTCCCTGATAGGGTCTCCCCATGGGTGTCTCTGAGCATAGTGAGAGCTGCTCTGAGATCTTGCCTTCAGACAGGGCGTGAGCCTTGTGTCCGTTCCCACGCAGAAGGCTAACGCACACTCAGGGCATTTCCTATTGACCCAGCCATAAGCTGGACTTAACTTATTCCTGTTTTTTCTCATGGTGGCAGGATAATCCAGAGCCCCTCCGGTAGCAGTGAGGTGGGAAGAAGGTGACAGTCACCCCAAGCACCTTGGCTCCTTGCTGCTCAACAGGCGGTGGTGGCCTCCAGGAGCCCTGCGTTCCTCCAGCACGGCAGGCAGCTCCCTGCACCGCGTTCCGCTTGGCAAACGCAGCGAGGACCGAGCTGGGAGCGACGGCCGCCGCCGCTGCATCCCCCGCACTGGCGGGCTGTCAGCGTACGACTCCTCTGAGATGGATGGAATCGCCTTAGCTCATCTCGGTGACATCAGAGTGATAAACGCCTCCCTTGGTGACAAATCTGACCCCGTGAGGCGTGCCTGAGGAGTCGGAAGAATGGAGAGGAGGGTGTTGGTTTCATCGGGAAGGTGATGTCTCTTGGAGTAACGGGTGCTGATGAAGCTGGGCTTTGTGAGGGCCACACTCAGAAATAAGCCAAGCTCAAAAGGTGGGATCACCTGGGGATGTGATTCCCCCCACGGGGCTCTGCAGGAGCTGGAGAGGTGGAGTTGTACAGATAAGGCAAAGTGTCGCAGTCGCTTTGGACACGGGATGTCCTTTCTCCCTGGCACTGGGTTGCCAGAAATCAGGGCAACATTCAGGGACTTGGGGGTCTGGCCCTGAAATGCAAGTGTGAGGTTTGGTGAATGTGATCTGACTCTCAGATGCTGGGCACTTCCATCTGCCTCCAGGTCAGGTATCAACATCCGCACAGTTACAGCCTTCTCTTCTTGATGGCTTTCTCTTTGGAGAAAATACGAGCTTCAAGATGAGAACGTCCTTAAGAAACGAGCTCAATAGTATTTTTTTAATGCACAGAAAAATCAAACCCAAACTGGCTCCTCACAAGCCATTCCCACAAGATTTTGCTCTTTGGCCCTGGGCTATGAGGTTCTGCCGTGAATGTTCATAGCTCGTCCCATTCCTCCTGCCGTTGTAACTCTGTGGTTACTGTTGTTAGAAATAAATCTCTCATTTGCTGGAAGCAGAGGCTTGTGCAGGATCCAGGACTGCCCAGGGCAGCTGTGGAGTTGTGCTGTCTCGGTGCTGGCTCACCTCTGCACCAGCTCAGGGATGCTCCTGCCCTGCCCTGGCCTGGGAATCTTATAAATGAGAACAGAGTGACCGTTTCAGTGAGGTGACACCTCGGTCCGTGCCCCCTCCCTCTGGCACTCTGATCCGCTGGTGATGACTGGTTTCCAGTATTTCGCCCAATCTGTCCTGAAGCCGGCACACAGCGCTGCAGGTTTCTGGAACGGGGGGAGAGCGCTTGTCCATGCGCTGCTCGATGGGACAGCCAGCCCCGAGCTCCTCAGAGAACTCCTCTGGCTTTCCTTCTGCGTCACCTGAAACTGAAAAATATTTTCCTTGGTCATCTCCAGGCTCTAATCTTTCTTCATTTATCTTTGCCAGCTAATTCCTAGCCTGCCTGCAATGGCTCCTGCGCTGTGTATTCAGATCAGACACAGTCATGATTCACTGTAATAGCTCCTAAATACTCATTTAAGCCAGTTAAGTGACCATGACTGTAATAAACAACCTCTCGTGCTGTTTCTGCTCTGGCTTGCTACAGATCAGCCATGCCTTGAGCCTTGCAAGGTGCTCCCACCACCCTCATCGGTGGGAGCGTTTGGTGGGCTGGCTGCCGTGGAAGCGGGGTGGTTGCCCTGGCTCTGTCCCTCCTGAGCTAAGCCTGTTCCCTACCGGGCTCCTGGCTGTACAGGTGGGACAGCCAGCCCTGGGCTACCCTCGCACAGCGGAGTACGTGAGTCTTCCCGTGGGATGGGAGGTTCCTTCCACCTGCTCCGCAGCCTGTCCTGCACCAAACCCTCATGTTGCTGCATTGCAGGCGGAGCAGGGGCAGGCAGCAAGCTCAAACCCTTTCTGTCTGGCTCCTGTTCTCCCTTCTTGGCATGGCCACCACTTCCAGATCCTCTCTCTGTGGTCGTAATCAACCTTTTCCAGCTTCTGCAGGTGACAGGAGACACTTCTCTCAAAGAGGAAGAGGCCGAGCAGTGGAGCCTCTCTGCAGCCAACTCGAACCCAAGCCCTTTGGGCTTGTCCCTTGCCTTTTCAAAGAGGAAGATGGAGGAAGAGGATCCATTGCTGAAGACAGTCTCTAAATGAGAGTCATTTCTGTGCTGCCAAGGCTCATTTGAGGGCTGAACAGGGCTCTGCTTTTTCTGTTTGCTCTGAGATGCTCTTCACACCCTACATCCCAGAGGTTTCGCTGTCCAAGCAGTGTTTTACGGTGGGTGGCTCATGGGCACCTCTTCTCACATGCTGCTGTACGGCTCCTCTGCAAAGGCTGCCATGGCAGCTCATCCAGCCTTACTCCACCCCCAGAGATTTCTTTTTCCCTTCTGGACAGCTCCAGAGATAATAAGTTCCTGGCCTTTGTAGTAAATCTCAGTGCTTGGGACAGATATATACCACTTGACCTTTCATATTTCCCTCAGTTCTTTGTTTTCAGCAGCGCTCTGACGTCCATCTGCACCTTTGGTGGGTTTCCAGCCTTCACACCATATATTATTAAGGTAGAAATCACATTAGAGATGAACAGTCACAGTTTGCCCTGTAAATTACAGATTTTCCATGACCAAATTAATTGAAGACGGTGGCTGTGGCTGGCCTTTGCTGGAGCATGGCTGGATTTCCTTCCAGACATTTCCAGTGACTGAGATGATGTGCCAAGTTCCATGACTCATGAAGGTCAGTGCAGCTCCAGCGACTGAGAGCCTACTCAGGGGCGCGATCTCTCCTGGTGAAGCCCAGCCTGCTCTTCTCTTTGATGTTTTACCTTTATTTTGCTTCAAGGAACATTCCGGAGGAGACTGTACGTCCCTCACAAGAGCCCAGTGGTCCTTGCTTTTGCCATTGCGTTTTTCTATATGGTGTTGTGATTCCTCATGCTGTTGTCTGGATGTTTTGGGGGTGTCCAGGGAGCTCTTGTCATCACTGGTCTCACTGCTTCCAAAATGCTGCCTTACCCCACACCCATCGTTTGTTGTTTGCCTTGGAGTCAGTGTGATATTCCAGCTCCTTCGGTCCTCTGCAACCACAAACCCTTACCTGCAGGCTTGGGATCTGTCACGCTGGGACACTTATGGGTCCCTTCCAACTTGAGATACTCTATGATTCTATGACACTGTGGGGTGGCCACCTGTGTGGTGGGGCAGTGGCCAAGCATCTTTTGGGGGATCTCGTTTGCACAGAAAGCTGCTCCGAGTACCAATGTCATCCTTGAGCCCTGTAAAGACAAAGTGGCTTTAGGACATCTAGTCTGTTAGAAGAGCCCCGAGGAAAAAACCCGTTCGCTGGCTGGTGGGACAAGAGTCGCAGTTGGCTGACAGGGAGATTTTGGTGGCCAGATGCCAGCTATCACACCAGGGCCAGCACTGGTCATAGTCCAGCAAGACTTGCTCTAGGTCTGTTTCTCCTGTTAGATTGCTTAGAAAGTTTAATTTAAAAAGAAAAGGTGTGTCCAAAGCTGCTGACAGTGCAGCTGGGACAAAGCACAAACAACTCAGCTACGCTGGTGACTCAAGCAGGTTATTTACATCCAGTCAGCCACGTGGGATGTTATTGAACAGTCATTTAACGTATGAGAGCTGCTAGGGACTGGAGGCACGCAGTAAAATCAGTTACTGGCTTGTTCCAGCTCACACTGTGCTTGTCTTGGGAGGTGGTGCCTCCCAGGGTTGCTATGGGCTGAGCAGGGTGCTCCAGATCCTCGCTGGTAGCCCCCACGGAACCATGATGGGTCAGGCCAAATCTGCCTGCAATTGTCCTTCTTTAGGCTGTGCCAGGCATCTCAGAGCTCGTTACTGGGACTCTGTTTAGCTCGATGGCTGTTAGAACCCATCATGGTCCAGCTGAGGAAATGTTAAGGTGTTGGGCGTCCAGGAATGGTACAATGGCTACTTTAGTGCCAAGGCGTCGTGGAGGGGAGATGATGGAGTCAGGGAACTGGAGGATAACTCTAGGAGGGCGAGTCCCCTTCCCGGAGCAGCCCCTCTGTGCCACTTCCTCAGCCCCTGACACTGGCATCCTTGGGTGAGTGTGGAGGAAACTGGCTTCAGCCAGCAGTGCTCAGAGTTCAACCTCCTCCTCACTGTAAAGAGTATCCTAGACTAGAGCTGCGTGACCCAAACCAGTGATGATTTTAAAGGTCTCTGGAGCTAAATGATGATTGTGTGTTGATGGTCCAGGTTGTTCTCCAAGCCTGAGTTGTCCATCACCTGCTTGGGCTGAAACCGAGGTGAAATGGTGTCTGTGGGACATGGCTTGGGGGCTGTGTCTGGGGTGCTGGGTCCCGTGAGCACCTCAGAGCTTGCAGGGATCTATGTGAACCAGTTGACATCTGGAAGGGGCAGGTCAAGCCACGAATGGCAGCTCCAGCAGCAACGTGGCTTTTGCCAAGAGGGAGATTGCCTTCAGAGCCGTGCTGGAGGCACGCTTCAAACTGCCGAGCGCTCGGGCAGAGCTGGCAGGGACTGACGGAGGCTGGCAGGAACAGAGCCCTGGTGGGGACCTGCCAGCTGAGCCTGGGGGCAGCCAGGCTTGAGCTGCCTCAGGAAGAGCATCCAGACTCCTGAGGGGCCCTGCTCAGCCAAGACAACTATTTAAGTGTGTGGTTATGGTTAAACAGACCTGGAGCAGGGTGTTGCTCGGAGGAGAGCAGGCTGAGTCAGTGGCTGCCGGCTCGGCTGGCGGGATGCCTGGGTCTCATCCTGGGTTTGTCTGTGAGCTCCAAAGCCTCCCTGGGCTTTTCTCTTCCTCTCTGTCTGCCGAGCAGACCGTAAGGGCTCAGCCCAACTACCCAATGTTGGACCGGGGTGTCTGAGACATCCCCATGAGGGGGTGGTTACGACCAGGGCCACCTGCAGATCTGTGACCTGTTGGAGGGGCACCTGGAGGCTCGGCTCAATGTCCTAGGGCACTGGACAGTTGTGTTCAGGCTGCTGCACTGAGCCTGGAGGTTTCTATGAACACATCCAAGCCAGGGTCTTCATCCCCTTCCCAAGTGCTACAGACTAAATGGAAGCTGGTGGAAGGGCTGTTACGTGTCTTGATGCAGCACGGCCCTGGTTGTGAGCTGGGGCTCTCGAGCACACGGGGGAAGGAGCCGCGTTGGTGGTCCCTGCTCAAAAACCAGTCTTTGTTCCTGCAGGTGCTTATGGGATGACCCTCCTACCTCCGATCAACCATCTCCTAATTGGATACAGCTCCTGTGCCACCCAATTCTTCCTCTGCCCGTGCAGCACCAGGACCTTGGGCTCCCTTCCTGGTACTTCCCTCAACACACGTGACACCGGTGCGTGCCGTGATGAGGAAGGGGAGACATGGATGGGGGGAAGTATGCTCCGGTCTGCAACCCTTGACTCTGCTCGCACCCCGCTGAGGAGCCATTGCTGCCTAAGGTACAGCAGGACCCAGAGAACAAGGATTCCCAGCGGTCAACTGAGCAGAGGGTTGCTGCAGAGCACAGCTTTGAAATTGCCTGGTGAGGGAGAAGGCACTGACGCCTTTCTCCAGCGGGAATTTATGAAACGGCTCCTGATTGTTGTAAGTCAGAAATAGCGCCTGGAACCCAGTTGGAAGTTTGAGAATTTGAGTGCAGTCCAAATGGTTTTCCAGCACAGAGTAACAGATTTATCTGATGACACCGCATTGCAGCTCACGGCTGCTGCACAGAATGTGTTGCAGAAATGTCTCTGCCTCTCCCCAGTGATGTATGAATCAATTGGCTGCACGTCCGTGGCTCAAAGGCTTATTTTCTTTCGTGGAGTAACAACAAATGAGGAAGCGTCTAGAGCGCTTGTCAGCCTCCATGAGCCGAGCAAAGCCCTTGGTGGCTTGGAGATGTGACCCCTTGTATGGACTAAACTGGGACTGGTCTAACAAGGGTTGAGGTTCCCTTGTGTTTCCCACTCAGGAGGCAGTGAAGCGTGCAGGTTAGTTACTGCTCACCACGGTGGTTTATGTTGTCCCCTGTCCTGGTTGTAAGAGTGCGTTGCACACTTTGGGTTCTTGCTCCAGTTGGAAGGGGTGTAGACCATGCTGTAACGCAGTGGTGCAGTGATGTCTGGGAAGTTCCTCTCCTCTGGGGTAAGACTTGATAAAATGAGATCCATTGTGAGCTGGGGGTCTCAAACATGACGTCGTAGAGCTCTCCCTGGGCAAGCTGAGATGTTTAAATCAGGGTATTCAGAACTCAGCTGGGCTCTAGGCAACTTAGTTTTAACTTCAAAACTGGTCTTGCTTTGGGTAGGACAGTTGAACTGGAGGTTTCATTCAATCTATGTGATACTCTGAGTCCAATTCCAAGCTGGTGTGATTAGGCATTCTCCGATTTGAAGTTCAACTGATTGGTGGGCAGGGACCTTGCAATGTCACACCACTGCTGATGGTCCAGTTGGACCAGGATTCTGGCGTTGCGCTACAGCATCATGGCTGTACGTTCCTGGATGTCCTACGAGGTGTCCTCTGCGGACTGTGGGCAGGAGCCCCAGATCTGGGACAGGTCTGGGGGAGCTGTGATGATTGAGAAAAAGGTGGAGGAATCGTTTCTACCTTTTCATTTCAACACTGAACTTTCCACCTCCTAATGAATTCCCATGTGCAGTGTAAAAGAGATGAAATAACACCAGTGCAAGTTCAAAGTGACTTTTTGGGCAGATCTAGGTGACGTTGGGGGGGGCTGTTTCATAAGGAAAATATTTTTGTTTTTCCAAAGTGACCTCCGTCCTTTTGGGTAGCCCCAGACTGGGACTGGGCTGGGAGCCCTGGATTGCTCAGGACCACGTGCCTGCAGAGTGGTGCTGTGTCTGTAACACATGCATGGCCCAGCTCCTTAAAAGCACCTCACAGCCCTGGATACACATTTAGATGACATTTAGACATCGCGCATTCCGATGCCGTCTGCCTTGGATTGTCTGTGATCGCTTTTGCACAAGCTTTGTCCATGATTATTCCATGCCTGGAGACCAAGAGACACCTGAGCCTCACCACCACCATAAAACCATGGGTAGTGGAGGTAGGAAATATTTGATGTGTTACAGCAGGCCCGTATCGTGCGATGGACCTGTGTGGTGGGACAGGATGCTCGAGGGATCTGACAGTCACTCTGCTGAGCGGTCTGTACGATCGAGAGGCACTGGGAAAAAAAAAAAAGCAAAGGCAGCATTTGCTTTCAAATGAAAAAGGAAATGAAACCGGTCCCTGAAGCTGCAGGTCCATAAGTGTAATTCCTTTTACTGGCAAAGTAAGGGCACAAATATGAAAATGCAAAATTTCCACAAATAGCAAGAGGAACAGGAGCTGGAGCACCAGGCGGTTCAGGCCAGCTGGGAGACGTTTTGCCAGAAAGCCCAAATCCTCCAGTGAAACAGCTCTGGGGGATCTGCGAGTGAGGGAAACGCAGCAGCCCTGGGAAATTCAGATCTGAGAAGAGCATTTGGTGCTGCAGATACTGCACGCTTAACTGAGAAAAGGTTTCACACGGGAACCACTGGGAGTCTCAATTGGGCGGAGGACGGCAAAAGGAAGGAAGAAGGTAATGGCAGCTTCTCAGGTGCTTGCTGGTGGGGTTTGGGACCTGCTCAGGCTGTGTCTGAAATCGTGGTGCCCAACCATCACCGGATCCATCCCGAGAGCCTCCCCTGAGGGAGATGCTTTCCTTGGAGTCTCTGTCCCTCTGCTGGTACTTATCGCTGTCTCTTGTGTTGTCCTGGAGCATCTCGGTACACAGCTCAGGCGTCTGTTTGTCTTCCAGTGCCTCTGCAGNCCTTCTTTCTTCTCCCCTTCTTTCTTCTCCCCTTCTTTCTTCTCCCCTTCTTTCTTCTCCCCTTCTTTCTTCTCCCCTTCTTTCTTCTCCCCTTCTTTCTTCTCCCCTTCTTTCTTCTCCCCTTCTTTCTTCTCCCCTTCTTTCTTCTCCCCTTCTTTCTTCTCCCCTTCTTTCTTCTCCCCTTCTTTCTTCTCCCCTTCTTTCTTCTCCCCTTCTTTCTTCTCCCCTTCTTTCTTCTCCCCTTCTTTCTTCTCCCCTTCTTCTCCCCTCTCTCCTTTCCCCTTTTCCCTTTCTATTCTACACCACGTGCTTCCAGCCACGTGTGCCTCCATCACCAAGATAATGCAAATATATGTAGCAGCAAAAGACAAATAACTTGGATGCAGCCAGGAGAAGCTGCAGGAGTGGGAGCAAAGGGAGGATGCAGAGGCTGGTGTGAGGCCAGGCGGAAAGGGGAGAAGGAGCAAACATGATCCAAGCTTGATGTGTGAAGCAGCCGCTAAAAGGCTGTGAAACTCTGATTATTCTTTGGCTGTGTTACAGCGGAGCAGCAGGCTCCAGCTCTGCCCTGGCACCATCCTCAAGATCCCTGTTGGGAACTGCCACTGCTCCCACCTCCGGAGCCCCGACCCATGAAAGCTGTGGGGTGCATCTGTTGAGGAAACAGGGTGAGAGAGAGCAGCTACCTTCCTACCACCTTACATGCTCCAAGTGACAGGTCTGACCCCCTTGTGGGAGAGGACCAGCCCGCCGTGCCTATAGCCACAAGGCCAGCTTACACAGCAACTGGTGCTGTTGACATCCTTTGGGTTCTCTAGATAAGACTTTTCCTGGGTTTGGCCAGGCTCAGCAGCAAGTTCAGGGCTTGCTGCAGGAATCTCGGAGTGTGGTTCTCCAGCCTGGCTCTGCCAGCGAAGTCTGGCAGAAGCAGTTGTCCATGATGATGAGGTAGAGCAGTGTGCCAGCGCTGCCATCCCAGGAGCATCCCTGTCCTGCTTTAGCCTGATCTCAGGTGCCTGGGGATTCATCACTCCTCCTGTGGGTATCCACAGCTGAGCTCTTTGCAGGAGGCTCCTCCACCTCTGATGGAGGCCTCACTCGTGGAGTCTACCTGTCTAGCAAGAGGTGAATCCCAGCCAGCACTTACTGACCAGGTTGGCTAAATCTCACCCTGCATGGCCTCAGGACTAGATGAGGAAAAGTTGGGGAATCCAGCTCACATGCTTTGTAGTCACCCTTGGGCATTTGGGTGCCCCCCCTCTTGGTTCCCAGGCTTGTAAACCGTTTACTCTCCCAGCTCTCTTTTCGTTGAAGGAGCCCACAGGCTACTTAATTTCACATTAAGCTTCCAGCTGCATTGTACGTGGCAGTGAGACATCCCTTGGCTGCATATAGCCCGGTGGGAAATGGACAATTTAAAGAGTTGTCCCAAGGACCTGAACCCCAATTCCCATTGATGTTCTACAGGAGATGCAGGTAACGGCACAAACTGCAGTGGCAGGGACTGACCCGAGTCAGGGAGCGCGGGGTCCGTCTGCACAGAGCCGGGGGGTGTAATTAGCTCCGGACAGCTCAGAATTCAGCATCGTCACTGACACTTAGCTTATTGATTTTTTCTTAGGAGAAATCTAGTTATGTTGCGTGAGATCAAGCAGGCACCAAGCCTTGATGGAGCTGAGCCTTTCATGCCTGCTGTGCCTAAAGCTCTGTCTCTGGGAAGTGCGGCCGCTGTTCTGCTTGGGAGGGAGAGGAGAGAGCTTCCGACCAACACTCCTTGGGGACGATCCTTGGGGACGTGCTGCACCCAGGGTTTAAAATGTTTCAAACCATTTAAGACCTCCATCCTTCACACGGTGCCAGAGAAGTCCTTTCGTTTGCCACTGGAAGAGACTTCCCGCGCTAAGTGCTTGGGAACGATGTCATGGCTGTTGGTAGCTACCTCTGGCAGAGGATATCTGTGTGTCACTGGTTGCTGTGGTCCAAAGGAGCTGCTCTGTTGTTGCACTGACTACTGTGTTGCCTCCAAAGGAAGCCCTTGGCTTTCGGATCAAGCCGCTGGGCTGCTCGATGGGGGCAGCTGATGTATGGAAGGAAGGTCGTGGTGGATTCACACCAGCTTGTGCTCGGCCGCCTGCCTTAGCGAATGTGTCCAGCAGAAGGACAACAGCTGCACGCAGATGATTCTCGGTGTTTTCTGGAGATGGTGTCGTGCCTCTGGACAAATCGAGGGGTTAGATATTCTCAGGTACTCTGATTTAATTAGCCCCCTTTGTCCCTACTCCGGCACCTCTGTGGTGGCATGTCGGTGCTTCAGCTGTGAAAGGGCTTGAGGGAGCCTGGTGGCCTGGGTACCAACAGCTCAGGTGGGCAGCCAGGATGTCCATTCTGGCAGAAGGTGATCCATCTTTGGGGAGACTTCAGAGCCAAATGCCACGAGTCAGGAAAATGCCACAGGACACTGCCTGGGCTCGCTCTGAATCCCTTCCAGCAGGTGCAGAGGTTTGGAGTGGGTTTCCTTGCACTTCTACCCTGCGCCAGACATTTTCTGCAGCAGAGTGACCTCTTCAGCGTGGTATTTTGGGGCCTGTGCTGGGGCAGTCCTGCAGCGGGACCTCGGCTGCTCTCTGTGGGGGCAGAGAGGCCCTGGGCTCTCCTGCACCCTGGATGTACACACCGTACGTCCTCTGCACACACTTTGCACCAGCCTCGGCCCTCTGGCAAGGGCAGGGAGCTCTGCCAGGAACGCCTTTGACATTATCTGTGCTGACAGTTGTCCCTTGGCTGGGACACTCCTGGTGGGGATGAGGGCACTCGTGACAGCAAGAAGTGGTGCTGATGCACGGGGAACTCCCAGCTGCCCACGTGTTTGGTGTCCTCTCTGCTACGGGGGGCCCTGACAGTGCTGTCTGCCGCAGCCGTGGGAGCTGGGGGGGGCAGCTGTGCGGGAAGGGGTGTGATGCTTCCCCATCGACGAGGGAAGGCAGGGACCCAGTGAAGGGTGCAGGGCAGGGGTCTCTTGGTTGGTGAGTGGAGGGGTTTCTCAGCTTCTCATAGTATCATAGAATGGTTTGGGTTGGACGGGACCTCAAAGATCATCCGGTTCTGAGCCCCATGCCATGGGCAGGGACACCCCCCACCAGCCCAGGCTGCCCAAAGCCCCATCCAGCCTGGCCTTGGGCACTGCCAGGGAGCCAGGGGCAGCCACAGCTTCTCGGGGGACCCTGTGCCAGGGCCTCAGCACCCTCCCAGGGAAGGATTGCTGCCTCCCAGCTCAGCTCCACCAGCCACCAGCCCAGACGCCCTTGGCAAGGTGAGCAGCCTTCGCTTTGCCAAGCTTGGTCTTTTAGTCCATCTGCCTGTTAATTAAATAGCGTGGACTTGCCACTGAGTCTTGTCTGACAGAGATGCATGCGTGAAAAATATTTTGGCCTCTGCTCCATCAGAGACAGCTCCACGGCCGGGTTTATCCCTGAGCCGTCCCAGGCAGAGGTGACGGCAGCAGGAGGGATTTCAAGGGGATACTCAGAGCAGGGGCAGGGGGAGGCAACAGGGATATGCTGACTGTATAGACCAGCTCTCGGTCATTGGGGGTGTCAGATGAGAGAAAGAAGGGTCCCACAGCAGGGGAGCCAAGGACACCAGGGCTATGAGAACCCACACAGCGTTCAGTGCTCACCAGCAACCCACCTTCACCTTCCGTCCAGCTTTCCAGCATCCCTTTGGTGCCCTCGGCATCTGTCCTGGTGTAAACGCTTTGCTGCACCTCCTTCCTCCATCCCACTGCCCCTTCCTTCCAAGAAAGTCTCTCCAGGTCCTGATTCAGCTTGGCAGAGGTCATATAACCTTGCCAAGGTCTTTCTCTGTGCCTTCTTCTGGGTGGGACAAAGCCCAGGGGTGGCCGGGAGCATTTCAGGAGAAGAAGCTGTCTCCGCATCAGTCTCAAGGACGTGTTGTTCCAGGAGTGGCAGATCCTGCTCGGTGGCTGAGCTCTGAAGAGTCCCTGGTGACTCCCCTGGACGGCTGCTCTGCTGGCTGTGCCTCTCTGCTGCTGTAGCCTGCTGGGGTGGGAGCTGCCAGCTTTGTGTCCCGGCCAGTGGCTGTATCCCAGTGAAAAGTGACCCGCTTGTGACGTGCCCGGGGTGGGGGGAGGCAGGACGCACTGTCCAAACACCATCCTGTGTCTGCAGAAGTGCTGCCAGGGTGGACACCCCCAGCTGCGGTGGTCCTCGCCCTCCTTCCCTGTCGCTCTCTGTTGACAGAGTGATCTGGCCTCCTCACCGAGCAGCACCCATGGGTCCCAGCGCCGTTACGGCACCGTGCTCATCACCACCACAGGACCCTGGAACTGCAGGAGCGCTGGGTGCTGCTGGCTCCAGGGGCTCCATCCTGGGGCAGCCTCCTCCTTCCCCAGCCAGCTCCCAGCAAAATCGCAGAATAATACGGGTGGGAAGAGGCTCTGGGGTCCCTGACCCACCCCCCTGCAGGGTGTTCCAGGCCCTGTCCAGTTGAACTTGAGTATCTGTGAGGATGAAGACCCACACACACCCCTCCTTGATCTCCCTGGTCTCCTCTCTCAGCATTTGGCCATTCTCACAGTGAAAGTGTTTGTTTTTTTTTATATACAGTGAGAACTTCCCGTGTTCCCCCTTGTGCCAGTTGCTTCTTTTCCTTTCACCACGCACCCTCTCGCCTTCCCCTTGGGCAGCTGAAGAAGCAGTAATCTCATCTCCTGAACAAGCCCATTTCCCTCAGCCTCTCCTCATCCTTCCTGTGCTCCAGCCTGTGACCATCTTGGTGACCTCAGCCAGGCTCACTCCAATTTTTCACTGTCTGTCTTGTGCTGTTCCTGCAGCTGCATCCTCCCAGGAAAAGCCCATGGCAAGGCAGAGAAGAGCAACTCTGTCAGGATTTTCCTGCCTTTCTCCCCACGGAAGAGTGAACCTTGCTGCCTCTGCCCACCTCCATCTGCTCGCCCCTGAACCCGTGGGGGTGCTACAGGGCTGTGCAGGAGCAGCCAGTGCGTCCTGTGTTTGCCCCCTGGTCCCAGCAGCACTGGGAAGAAGGGGTCCAGCTCCATCTTCCAGGGTGCTGGGCATTCACCGATCGGTGGTGGTGGTTCCCATCCCCAGGATGTCTTCAAGGTAAGTGGAGTTGCCATGGGAATAGTGACTCACTGCTTTGCCAGCAGCCGGCTGCTAAAAAGCTGCTCCGTGCGGGGGTCTGACATTCCCGTGGGCTGTCTCCCAGCGTGGGGGGTCCCTTTGGTCCCACACGTCACCAGTGCTGTGGGATTCACCTGGCTGCAGAGGCTTGGCTGCTGCTGTCAGGGCTCCTGGGAGCAGAGGGGCTTCCCAGCTTTGTCTCCACCTGGTTGCCCTGTCCTCTCTTCCCTTCAAGCCGTGGGCTTTCTCCAGCAGGACCCCAACTGTCCAGGCACCCTACAGGGGTCTGCAGGCAGCCAAGGGGGGGTCAAGGACCCGTTAGGGTCAGCCAGCAAACTTCCCCTTAGCACAAGCTCAATGTGGCTGTCCCTCCTGCTCGTGTGAAGTGCCTGAGGCGGTGGTGGGATGTCAGTGTGAGACCGGAGGGCGGAATGAGAGCCAGCAAGGAACGAAACACGGCCGGAGCATCGTGGCAGGCAGGAGGTGGCCAATGTGACACACACGTTCATTGCTGCGAGCAATTGCTGCCACTTTGAATGGGCTGGGGAGCATCAACGTGACTGCCAGATCGGGTGTCCAGATGCTTGGGTGCGTGTTAAAAAGGAGGGAGAGACCTGCCACGTCTGCTGGAAAAGAGACCGAAGCCATGGTGGAGGAGACGGCCTTTGAATCTGCTGTGTCCTGGGGACCCATGGGAGCTGTGAAGGGCAAGTGGTCCTGACTCCTAATGAGGTCAGTGCTTGGTGTGCCAGGGGGCCTTTGCCCCCATCTGCCTCCTGCCTTGAGATCCAGTTTGAAGCTGGATTGGTGACATCTCACCTCCGAGGCCCAACAGCCTGCAGAGATCTGGGGGTCTTCTGCATGTCCCTTGCAGGGACTTGTGGTTTCTCTGGCCGTATTGGCATATCAGCCCAGCAAAGCAGTAGCTGGAAACCAAGTGTAAGAGAAGAAAACAAATCTTCAAAGCAGCAGCGTGTTCCTCTAGCTCCCTGTGATATATCTCAGCCACAGGAGCCAAAGGAATGACTCAGGAGCATTTTTCCTCCTTGGAGCTATGCTGGACTTGGGTGGGTGGCTGGGGAATGTGGGACCTCATGTCCTGAGGTCCAACCAGAGCACTGCTCCCACTGCCTTCCCCTTTTGCCCAGCAGGCAGAGAGTCTCCCCACCAGTCGCCTGTACCCTTATGTCGGCTGACACCTTGGAAAAATCCTTCCTCCATCTCCACCTTTCGAAAGTGTGAACCCGTCCGTTTCTTACGGTGCGTTGAACAGCGCAAGACACTTGATGACCTTGAGCTCGGTGGTTCCCCCCAAGCAGGAGCTGCTGCTGGGTGCCTACCACAACTGGACACCCAGCTCATGGAACCCGGCCAGGACATGGAGGGTTTCTGCGGTGCGAACAAAGCGTCCTCTAAAATCTGCTGCATCGTACCAGTGGGAGGTAGATGGGGACCAGCCCAAGGCAATGACATTCGTTTGTTAACGAGCTGAGGGAGTCCGGCTTGTGCACCAGTAGGTGTGTGAGGCGTGGGGAAAAAAAATGCAGCGTGCTCAGAGAGGTCTGAGGCAAAATCATTTGGGGTTTGCGGCCAGAATGGGGCCGATCAGTGAAAGATTGGGTCTCTTGTCACTGCGGGGGCAGGGCTGGCCTTGAGGGCAGCTCTCCCCTTGCAAGAAACACTAGTTAAAGGAACTCCAATTAGCAGAGCCACTCATTATGCTGAAAGCAAGGATCATGCAGTCACCGTGATTATAGACACGGGCGATTGCAAACTGCGAGCGATTTGCAGCGGGGGATTTGCCCGGCTCTGGGACGCGACGCGTGTATTCGCCGGGCCGCGCGCAGCAACGCCGTCGTTACGCGTTAGTAATAACAGCCGGCTTTAGGAAATCAGTGTGTCTCCCTCTCTGGCATTGCTGCTCTGCAGCGTAGCTTGAGGCATGGAGCTCTTCTGCTGACACCAGGAGAGTGGGGGGGGGCTTCCCTGGTCCCCCCCGGACTCCCCCCCGTGGGGTCACCTCTGTTTTCTGGTGAATGGAGAGGCGCGTACGTGTGCAGGGGTGGCAGATGGCTTCAGGCACTGAGGTGGGACGGTCTGAGCTGGCTGCGTAGGTGTCCAACCTCCCCTGCCCACCCAGGTCCTCACCTGAACGCTTCCTGGGATTGCCTCCTCCTCACCTCCCCTCAGGCGATGCTTCTGTTAGCTGCAGCCTGGCTGGTCCCTCAGAAGAGCCATCCGAGGCCGGTCCTCCTGCCACCAGGTCCTGCCAAACCCCTCACCTGCCTCACACCGCTCTCCAGAAGGTTCTGGGACTGCTGAGACCTGGGGGAAGATGTGGCAAACCTCCGGGGGCAGCACTGCATGTTCTTTGGTAGAATAGAATAGAATCATTAAGGTTGGAAGAGACCTCAAGGATCATCCAGTCCAA
>VWZZ01005996.1:201348-212546 GCA_013399095.1 Psophia crepitans | reverse complement strand
CTCCAACCTAAACCTCCCTTGGCACAACTTGCAGCCGTTCCCCCTTGTCCTGTCACTGGTTATCTGCGAGAAGAGGCTGACCCCCAGCTCACCACTCTCCCTCCTAAATTCCAAGTAAACCATCCCCAGCCACTTTACAACACTGGTCCCTCCTTCCTTCTCTGTTCGGCGTCTCCTGTTGGAGAAGTTGAAGTTTATTTGAAGAGGTAAATACTCACGGGACAGGTGGAAATCAGCTCTGTCTCCTGGGCTCCTGTTTGCACAGCGATGACTGATTTAGCTGGGCAAATAGAAATAGCTCCAAGAGGAGAATGCACCCAGTGGCTGGTGTCTCCGCGTGCCCGCGGGCTGTGGGCAATGGGGAACACCAGTGTGGCAACACCTTCGCAGCAGGTTACAGCCACACCCTAATGGACAGGTTAAAATCAGACCAGAACTTCTCCCTGTGCAGCATCAAGCAAGAAGCCTTCATCACAGTAAGTTGGGCTTGGTGAATAGCTCTTCTTGAAGTCCCAGCTGGTGGGAAACTTTTGAGGGTTTTTCCTTGGGTTTGGTGCACAAAACCTTAGGTGAGGTGTAGAGTAAGAAATCTTGGCTTCGGAACTGCTGCCCCTGTCATGGCATGCTGATGCCTGGGCTACATCAAAAGAGGCGTCAGCAGCAGGGCAAGGAGGGGGGATGGTCCCCCTCTACTCTGCCCTCATGAGACCCCACCTGGATTACTGCATCCAACTCTGGGGCCCACAGTAAAAGAAAGACATGGACCTGTTAGAGTGAGTCCAGAGGAGGTCATGAAGATGATGCGAGGGCTNTGCCTGCAGGGGCTGCAGGAAAGCTGGAGAGGGGCTGGTTGCAGGGCAGGGGGGGCCAGGCCAAGGGGAAGGGCCTGAAGCTGCAGGAGGGGAGCTGGAGCTGAGCTGGGAGGCAGCAATCCTTCCCTGGGAGGGTGCTGAGGCCCTGGCACAGGGTGCCCCGAGAAGCTGTGGCTGCCCCTGGCTCCCTGGCAGTGCCCAAGGCCAGGTTGGATGGGGCTTTGGGCAGCCTGGGCTGCCAGGGAGGTGGAACCAGATGGGCCTTGAGGTCCCTTCCAACCCAAGCTATTCAATGATGATGGTTCTATGATGCCAAACAAGCTACGTGGATAACTCCTCCACACAGTTGCCGCTGCAGAGTGAGAAGACTCCAATGTGGAGCAGCTGCCCATGGGAAGACCGTGGAGGTTACCTCTCCCTTAGCTGTGCCCTGCGGTGGGCTGCTCCTGCAGCAATCTGTTCTCCAGGCCAGGGCTGAGTCTGGAGCGGATGCTCCTTGACAGTCCAGAGACATCTGAGGGGGATTCGGGGGGGTTGAGCATCCTGGCTTTTTGTGATAGTTACAAATAAATGAGTGGTTGTGACCTACTGGAGAGGGAAGCCCCAGCTGTGCTTAGGAGCAGCTCGTTTACATGCTAATGAGGCCTTTCAGACAGGGTGTTTCTCTGCTGCAGGAAGACATGGCAGTGATGGATGGTGCTGTGCTCCTCAACCTCCCTTCCCAGCTGCCTGCAGAGCAGCGTGGCCTCTGAGCCAGCACGGGGTGGTCATCCCAGCGTTCCTTGGTGGCAGAGGGAGGAGGTGGGACCGGGGACCCTCAGGGGACATAGCCCACAGGGGATCCTCTCCCACCACCCCCGGAGTCACTTTCCGTGCCCAAGAGGTGTGCCAAGCAGACTGGGCACCCTGATGCCTTGAGAAGCCGCCCCCACCCTGGTCTGGTTCCTTTCACGTGTAGATCTTTGGGGCAGGTTTTTATCCCTGAATTTTTCTGCGTTCCCCATTGCTGTAGTTTGATCCGGTGAATTTTCTGCATCTGTTTCAGGCTCTCAGAGCTGATTCCCCTTCCAGCCCGTTCCCCCGCTCCATGCAGCGCACCGGCTGCAGCCGGGACGTCTGGTTTTAACCTTCCATTAAACAACATCTCAGCGGGCAACAGCCCCAGTCTCTGACGGGCTCAGTTCATGGTTTCGTGCAGCCAGGAAGGATGGTGAACCAGGCTCTTGCCTTTTTTTTTTTTTAAAGGTGACTTTCTGAAGGCTTTGACAGCAATTTGTGGGCGCCGGGCAGAAATGAGGGTGTTTAATATTGTACTCTTTAGACAAATCAAAAGCCAGCACTTTTAACAATCAAAATATTGTCTCTCCCGTTGACACCCAAGAGCTCAATGTTGGGTCTCATTCAGCCATTGCACTTTCTAGAAAGATCCATTTCTGGGTTGTGATTACGATAGTCCCAAAATAGTATATAATTTTGATGGGTTTTTTTTCTCATGAACAGCTCTGTCAGCCCTCTGGTAGGGATCAGAACGTGCATACGGGCAATATTGCTTTGCGCTTTGCCATTATTTTCCTCTTTCTCATTGCCTTATTCGAGTAGACCAAATGTTTTCGGCCTCAGAACGGCTTATTCCTGTCCTGAAACCAAAGCGGATCATGGTTTTATTTTACCTTCCCGTCTCCTTCACCTACGCATGGGACCCCAGGGTATTAGTTAAGGTTTGGTTGGAAGATTTCCACCTGGCTGCATTTTCTTTCCAGTTTTCATAGACTAACTTCAGGCAGGCCATTAACTCGAGCACCAGATCTGATGAGAAGAATTGGTCTAATTTGGTAAGAATTGTTTCATTTTTATTCAGTATCATTGTCCCCGAACATAGACATCTCTCCACCAATTCCAACTAATAAATCTTGTGAGGTCCTGCCACACCTCTCCACGTATTTTACAGGTACGTTACACCCTCCTCTGATCTGTTCCTCCGTATGTACCATCTGTTCACAGTATCAGTCACAAGTCGGGGATGAAAGGTCTGTACAGGAGATCTACCTGGACGGGTAAAAAGAGAAGACGCTGCTTACATCCAAGTTGCTCCCCCACTTGATGCGCTCTTTAATTCCTGCAGTGTTATTCCATTTGCCTTCATAGTCTTGTTTTGATTTCCCCTTCAAGCCCTGCTTCTGTAATTCTGATTCAGGACCTTACACTGTCCCCCCAGGCTTGGCCGGCTCAGCTTTACATGGCAGCATCTACTTTCTCTGTTTAAATCGGTAATTTCCCTCATCTCTCCCCCCTGCCCCCCCAGTTTGGAGGTGTCTTGATCTGCATTATGATGTTGCCTTGAGGGTGGGATCCTACAGGTCACCTGAAATCAAGCGCTTTGCTAAAATCCCATGTCCATTATGAGCACTGTAATTTTTGGGGTTTTTTTTTTCTGGACGCACGGTGTTCTTACTTTCTACAGCAAATACCAGTAATAACCGGCTTGTTTTTCATCACCTAATCTTCTACTAAGCATATTTTGTGCCCCACTTTAGGGATTTGATTAATTTTGACACTAATTAATTAGCAGACCTTGATAGAAAATCAATCCTATGACCCTTGGCGTTGTCCATTGTGCTGTTCTCGCTTTCACCCAGAGGCAAAATTTTCAGCTTGAATCTTTTCTGTTTAGCAGCAGCATTCTTGGGGAGCTCGACTTGCAGCAGAGTTTCAGGTGGCATCTCCACGGACTTGCGTTGGTTTCAGACGCTGCCTGTTTCTGGTGGTGACCGGCGGCTTCTTTTGAGCCCACGCTGGAGTTTCGAAGGAAGGTGAATGCGTGTGCGCTGCAGTACAGTCTTGAGAGGGGAGAAAGAGCCAGATCTGTCTGGGCTTTTGCAGACCAGCAAATCTCTGTCAGCAGAGACTGTAGTGCTGGCATGGCACTGGAGAGGCGTGGAAACACACAGTCTTTAAGGTTGGAAAAGACCTCTAGGATCATCAAGTCCAAGTGTCAAGCCAACCCAACCATGGCTACTGCCCCCTGTCCCGCAGTGCCACGGCCACACGCTGTTTGAACCCCCCCGCCAGGGATGGGGACTCCCCNAGCCGCTCCCATCAGACTGATGCTCCAGCCCCTTCCCTTCCCCCTGCCCTTCTCTGGACACGCTCCAGCCCCTCCATGTCCTTCTGGTGCTGAGGGGCCCAGAACTGACCCCAGCCCTCGAGGTGCGGCCCCCTCAGAGCCCCATGCAGGGGGACGGTCACTGCCCTGGTCCTGCTGGCCACCCCACCCCTGACACCAGCACAGCCTGCGGCACAGATGTGTGTGGGTCAGGCACCGATTCATCCTGCTCTCTTGAGCTGTCCTCTTACTGCGTACTGCCTTTTGGCTTTTAGAGCAGCATCAGGCCTCAGGTCAGGGCAACCTGGTCTAGCGGAGGGTGTCCCTGCCCATGGCAGGGGGTTGGAACTAGACGGGCTTTAAGGTTCCTTCCAACCCAAACCAGTCTGGGATTCTGATTCTGAGAAGGTGGGGAATTCCAGAACTGGGATGGAAGGTCTGCAGGGGGGCAGTGCTCCCAGGCACCCCGTGTCCCTGTTCTACACATCGTTGCATGACATCCAACATCTGCTTGAGGAAGAGGCGTTTGACTTCCTACTCCCACCCTTCTGAACAAACCAGGGACCTCTGGAGAGCGAAGAGGGTCATACTGCAGAACTGCTGCAGAAAGCTGGGCAAAGAAATGGAGAAGGGAGTAAAAACAGGAATGGGAGAACTGAAGGCTGGCCTGGAAAGCCTGCTGAGAGCGCAGGAGGCCAGGCCAAGGTGGCGAGGGAGCAGGCTGCATGGGGAGAGATTTTTTCCTGTGTTCAGTTTGCCTTTCACAGTATTATAAATTCAGATCCTGTCTGGACCCGGAGACTGTCTGGAGGCCAGAGGGCACTGCGGCTGCCAGCGGACGTGAGGTGATGGAGGGGCAAGATGGATCCTGCGTGGAGAGCCAGGCGCAGAAGAGGACTCTGGCAGAGCAGATGAAACGCAACCTCGTGTCCTAGCCCGTGGTCACCCTTAACACGAGAAGGGTGGGCAAAATCCCTGGGAAAGGGGGTTTGGAGCGAGGGGTGTATGGGGCAACCAGAGTGCTCCAGGGTGCACGGGGGTGCATTGGCCATGCAGGCCTGGGAGCCTCTGACTATGTGGGGGGAGCGGAGATGGAGAAGGACCCCTGGTCTCTCTGCAGACCACGTCTCTCCTAGGTCTGCTGCTGCCAGTCCCCAGCTGAAGTCTGCCCAGCTCAGGCCATCTTGGCGGGAACTGTCTGCCTCGCTAATTTAATGAGCCCCTTGCTTAATGCATGGCAAATCCTGACATAAATAAAATAAAACATGTCAAAGTGGAACTTCTTTCCAATTACAATTCATTAGCGAGCTCTGAGCCGCGGGCCTGACCACAATCAATACTCTCAGTTGGGGAAAAAGCAATTTGTGTCCTTCCCTGAGGACCGCAGGAGGAGACAGGTCCACCCCACACAGGCACAGACGGAGCAGGGTCTGACTTCACCATGGGGTCCTGTGTGGGTCCCATCCGGCCTGGGACCCCTGCGTGTGGTGCAGGGAAAGGGAGACGGTCCTCCTTCCCTCACCTCACCCCTCCGTGGTGCAGGAACTCTGTTGGGGTCTTGGTATCACCTGAGGTGGGTTGGCTACAGAGGACATGAGCTCCTGACAATTTAACGGGGACATGCCTGGGCTCCCCATGTACCCTACCTCTGAACTGGCCTCGTCTTTTATGAGTGGGCCGTTGTGTGCAGTGGTTGTGACATGGACTTCTTTGCTACACAGATTATTTGCAGGCTTTGGAGATCAAAGATGGGGCCAGAGGACCCAACGCTCCTCTGACCAGGAGGTACTTCCTGCCAACAAGTGGGGAAGTGTCTCCTTGGAAAGCTACGGTCACTCTTTGGAGCACAGCATGCCAAGGTGGGCTTGTGGACATGTAATTGCTGCCTGTCCCTCAGCAAGCACTGTCTCTGCAGACCAAGAGCTGTTGCAACCTGTTGTGGCCTGGCTGCCCTCAGGCAGTGCTGGATCCCACCAAAGGCTTTGTACCAGCTGTGCTGGCTGTCCCCTGGGGTTCACTGCCCAAGGAGCTGGGATGTCCCTCGCCTGCTCCTGTCTCTCCTGCCTACAGACTCTACAAATGCTCCCAATAAATTCAAGGATAAAGTTCTTAGGAAATGGTGGTATCTCCTGCTAAAGAGGTCTTCAAGTTTGGATTAGGTGGCTTTTGGCAACCGACATCTTGGCCAGTCATGAGATAGGTAGATACCTGGCCCACATCATATGGGAGGTCAGACCTGCTTCTGGCATCAAGCACCATGGCACCATCAACATGTAGGGTGGTCCTGAGGGGAATTGGGATAGGTTGCCACCTCAGCTCTTCCCATGCTGTTATCTCCAGACACTCAGGGCTTTGCTCCACTGGTCCTGTTGTGTTTGAGTTTCGACGCTGTGTTTGCAGACCAAACACTTCTCACTGAAGATTTTGTTCAGCCGTTTCCAAGTTTTTTTGCTTGATTTTGCTGAAATGTGATGAGCAGGATAGGTCTTGAACACGTCTCCCTTAACTCCCTCAGTGCACTTTGGTCCTCCATTCCTCCACCAAGTGGTACATATTAGGGATGCAGCCCATGCTGCCAGATGAGATTGTCCTCCCTGGGCTTTCTGGCACAGGGTTGTTTCTCTCCAGCCTTTAGCATACAAAGCGTTCACTGCCAAATTACAGCTACAAGAAAAGTGCTGTGCCAAGACCAATGCATCAATCTCGTTTAAGAACAGTTCATTAGAGGTGGAAGTTTTTTTGAATGAGGTGTATTTCATCTCAGGAACGTACCTGCCTGGCCCAGGTACAGCTCCATGGAACAGGACTGTTCTGTGCTGTCTCTCAAGATGCTCATCTCATCTGCCAAAGCCTCTGAGATGGGTTCATTTTTGCGGTGAATGACTCCAGAATGATTCTTCTCCTTTATTAGATCAGCCCAAAGTGCTGTGAGTTCTCCCTGGGTGCCACTGAAGAGAACAGCGGTAGGTTTAGCCAAGCTCGTTGGAGGAATGAGTTACCGAGAAATATGTGGGTTCTTCTGACTGTGACTATACCCCCACATTTAAAAAAAAAAATAAATTAAAAAAAATAGATTATTTAAGGCAAAAGCTTTAAAAACACTCTTCCCCTGCCAGAAAGCGTGGAGAGGAAATGCCACTTTGAAAGGTTCTCTCTGAAACGAAGCAGCAGCATGGGGGAACAACTTGGGGTGGGACGGTGTCTGTTTCACACGTGGCTGAGCTCCCTGAGCGCAGGGAGACGGTTCCCGGTGCACGAGGGCATTTGGAAGGTGCACGTGTTAAATGTGCAGGCTCTTAAATTGCGGAGTCACTGCTGTGCCTCCGGCATGGCATCAGCAAAGAGCTGGTAGCACAACCGAGACACGGAACATCATTAAAAAAATAGCCACACTCCAATTGTCAGCTCTGAATTATGATCCGGGCAGCAGCTGCAGATGCCATCAGCAATTTACTTTCCAGAGGGAAAGTGCTCAGCGCTTCCAAACATCACATCCACGTTAAAGTGGCTAGAGGCAGATGCCCAAAATCAAAAGCATCCTGACACAGCGTCTGAAGCAGGTCAGAGCATGATGCCGAACATGCTGCAGCCGGTATCTGGCAGCAACGAGGCACAAAAAAGCTTGCAGACGCCTTTGGGAAAACTCTCAAGGATGTCCCAGGAGCAGAGAGGAGGGCTGGAAGGGACTTGGAAATCCCACAGGAGGCAGGATCCAGCACATCTGCGTTACCCCTTAAAAGCCATCACGCTTCCATGTAATTATGGGACTGCTGGTTTTCAAAACAGCTCTTCATAGAGAAGTGACGACAGATTAATAGATGAATACATGAGTTTGATTTTGTATTTCCCTGGTACGCTTTCAGCAGAGGTGTTTTCTAAACCGGCTTTCGTTCATTTTCACTCCGCTGCTGCGATACTGCTAATTGGTACCTGGAACTCTTTGGTGGGATTTACATATATTTTGAAAGAGAAGAAGAAGAACATCCAAAAAAACCCCACATTTTTTAAAACACAAATGTGGCAGAAACTTAATGAAACCATTTTCTTAAAAGATACGGAAAATATCATATGATTTTGAAAGAATCCTTTCTCCCAGCGGTGTTTGCTTTTGGAAAGGAGGCGATGCCAGATTCAGACATCCTGATGAGCTCGAATTGTAGCGGGGTCCGTAACGACGCAATCACTGCCCGGGCAGGAGCAGCTCTACAGCACACGCTTCAATTTCCCTGGGAACACGTGCCAAGCGTTTGCGGCAGCGGGTGGCACTCGTGTTTCCCTGCCAGGCCCACCTCGCTCTCCGTGTGTGGGATGGTTTCTTCTCCAAATGGCTGGCATTTATTTTTATCCCCATCGGTTGCTGTGTGGGTCTGCACCCAGCATCCAAACTGCCTGACGGAGGATGAGCTCCTGCAGTCACTGTTGACACCATCACGTCCGATTTCCCCGGTAACGTCTTACATCCTCTGACACGAGCTCCTGTAACCATAGATACACATAAGCCGGGCGCAGAAACGCTTTTCCGTGCTGGGGTGTGGTTTTTTTTCCCTTCTCTTAGCTGCTGTCAGCCTCCTCGGGTATGTGATGATTCGGGCTGTTCCCAGAGCAAGGGCTGAAAATTTTAAGCAAATAAGCTGATTTTTTTCTATGGAATGGAGAGGGAGCACCATATTAAAGCTTATCCTTGCTGTGAGCAACCCACTGCCCGTGAAGCAAAGGTCTCTGTCTCACCTATGGGCACCTCTTCCCATTTAATGAAGTCTAGAAAGAACTTCTGCCCCAGGTTCTGCCTCGAGACATGCAGCTCAGCAGCTTCTCTGCTGGGAAGCTGGTCCCGGCAGCCTCAGGGCAGGATGGAAGAGAGGATGGAGGCTCTGCACCTGACCAGTCCCCTAAAAGCTTTGGAAGCTTTTCCAAAAGACAGGGCTCCTCATGGTCCTTCCAGCACTGGGGACAGAGGTTAAGGCTCCCCGGATCCCAGCAGGAAAGGTTTCTCTTGGATATCTCATGCGCCACAGCACGCTCGCAGGGTAAAACCAGCAGGGACCCGCAGGAGGTGTGAATTTTGTAGCAGCTCTGACTCATCCTGGCCTTGGCAAGTGCGACGAGGATTGATCTCAAGCGGCTCCAGAACTTGCACAGAGAAGGTGCCAGCGCTCGAGGACACCGGGGAGAGGAGCCACACGGCTCCAGCGGGGTCCTGTCTTTGCTGTTTGCCAGTTATATCTTGTCCCTGCGCCTCCCCTTGAAGGCTGTGCAGCGCCTGCAATGCCTGGGAGATGCGAGAGGGTCTGGAGGAGGGGAGGAAGGTACAATTTGGTCTGAACACACCATGGTCACTCCTGCCTGGGGTTTCAGTGCCGGTCACAGCCTCCAGACCAGGTTGGCTGGTCTCTCCTTCGCAGCATTGCAGGATTTTCCTGCCC
Source organism: Psophia crepitans (assembly GCA_013399095.1). Lineage (NCBI taxonomy): Eukaryota > Metazoa > Chordata > Aves > Gruiformes > Psophiidae > Psophia > Psophia crepitans. The sequence continues at coordinate 203,208 of VWZZ01005996.1, read as the reverse complement.
TCCATGGCACAGACGTGACCGTGCTGCTCTGAGATCACCTACTTCCAAAGCAGACCCTGAGGCTCCATCTACATCCCGCGTACCCAGGGAGGGGAGGGCGAGGAGCTGGTGCTTTTACCGGCGCTCAGAGCTGCAGGAGTGTGAGGGAGGAAGACGCAGCCCAAACCTGAGTGTCCCCTCTCTGCTGAGTGCCTAGAGCATCCCTCAGGGAGCGCCCAGGAACCATCCCGGGGAAGGGACCGACTCCGGGAAGCATGTGGCAGCGTGAGCCCGCACCTCCCTGGGAGCTGCTGCTTTACGGAGGGGAAGCAGAGTGAAAGTGGCTCCCCTGTGACATCCCCTGCCGATACGGTTGTGGCTTCATCCTGGTGCTGGTTTGGGAGGGTTTCAAACCCCTCCCTGTCCCAGTTAATCTGTGCAATATCCTGTGGTTCCTCTGAGCTCGGCTGGCCAGATCTGGGGTAACACCCCAGCACGCAGCAAATGCCCAATCTGCTCTGCAGGAGCAAAGAGCTTAGGGAAAAAGGACTTTGCAGGCAGGCGTCTGTGCTATCATCAGAGGAGTCACAAAGGGCACTGCTCGGGGTATTGCAGTGACCTTCCCTGGGCACGGCTCAGGCTCTCAGCACCCAGTGCCAGGGGGACAATCCCCTGCGGTCCCCAGAGCCAGCATCCCCTGGGACAGGAGCCAGCGGGAGGGAGCATCGTCCGTTCTGTCAGTGGTGAGCCCAGCACTGCTGAGAGTGCTCGGCTGGATGCTGTGCCCGGGGGTCCCGCTATGGGAAACCTTAGAAGAAATTGGAGTGGGTGCGTGTGTGTGACACAGGTCCACAAGCACGGACTGAGCAGCAGCAGAAGTTATGCTGGCCCCATCCTGCCCACCAGCAGTGGCGATTGCTTTGAACGGCCCTCTTTTTTTTGGTTATACTTTTAAAACGTATATATTTATAACACAATTACTGTTCTGTGTATCTATTCTGTACCATTACAGAGGACAAAAGCCCAAGTGACACATTCCAGCCTGAGCTGATGCTAGGGACAGGAGACAGGAGCCCGCACAGGAGGCTGGAGAGCTCAAAGCCCCTTTAGGCTGAGACAAAGGGGAGGACGGTCACCCTCGCTGTGCTCGGCTCCTGGGCTCGAGCAGAAAGCCGGCACTGGTGCATTGCTCAGGAGAGCCGGAGGGATGGATCCAGCCAGGGATGGCTGTGGTGCAGTAGCAGCAACTGTGCTTGGCTGCAGGGCTGGTCTGAGGGTGTGCTGGTTGCACTTAGCTAGAGAGGACTGGCAGCTCCACCACTGCTCTGCTGTCCCTGCTGTCACCCCACGCTGGCCCCACAAATCTCCTGGAGATGCCCCAGCAGGACAGGGGAGCTCTGCTAACCTGGGACAGCAAAGCATGCTCCTGGCTGAGAGCTGGTGCTGAGCACAGGCAGCAGCAATGCTGTAACCCCCACGCTGGCATCTGACAGGGACGTAATCCTGACCCAAAGATCCTGTGGGGCCTTTGCCTGGATCCCTCCTGCCGGCCCCAGCAGGCGCTGTACTGTAACGCTGTGTCCCCTCCCTTCCCCAGCACGCCCTTGGCTGTGCCTCCTTTGCCCCTCTGCTGCCCGCAGGTGCCACCCAGCCCCTCCTGCTCTGACCCCTGGCAGTGCCATCGCCCCCCTGGTCCCACAAATACTGTAATACCCCTGGGACACCCCTCTGTGGCTGCCATGAGCTGTCCACCTTGCACAGCCACCCTCCTCATGGCACCCTGTCTCCCTGCACCCACTCTCAGGGCCACCATCCTTTTCACAGCACCACCCCCTGTGCCCCCCCCCCAACTCCCCCGCCCCCCCCCACCCGCTCCCCCCC